>JAKNSD010000060.1:450867-822098 GCA_023525715.1 Cichorium intybus | reverse complement strand
AAGTTCATATATGTTTATTGTAGTTTTGAGTTGGGGATGCAGACGAATTATTTAATTTATTTTTGAATTTTTATAATGATAGTATCTATTATCTTTTGAGTAGGGGTTTGCTAAGAAATCATTTAAATCAAAAAGGAAAAAAAGAAAAAGGAAAAGGGTTACATGTTTATATTTAATTTCAGCGAATAATTTTCATTGGTATTTAGGGTTTAAGCTGGTGATTTAAGAGTTTAGCGTTTATATCTTAGCGTATTTCAAGACCAAAAAAGTTTTCCGAATTAGTTTAAGCTAGTTTTAGACTGTCCGCGCGATGCTGCGGAAGCCCGGTATATTGAAAAACGCAGCTCGACAAACAAACAAATCATGTGAGGGACGAAAAATGTAACTTTAAAATATAATAAGAGACCGGAATCGTAACTTACGAAATACCAATAATATAACTTTATAATAAACAGAGATGAAAACAATTAATTCGAAATTAGTTGAAGGGAAAAACGTAAATATGGAAGTTTGCTATAAGAAGAATCAAAATTGCTATTTCCAAATAAAAACTTATTTATATTTTGTATCAAATGCTTTAACAATTATATTATGATTTTAAATTAGTAGTTATGATTTGAAATTAGCAAACTGAAATGAACAGTAACTCTAGGCGAACCGAATTTGCTATTTAATATATATATATATATATATATATATATATATATATATATATATATATATATATATATATATATATATATATATATATATATATATAATTATTATTTTACCATTTCGTCTAAATGTGATGTTAACAATTAATTAAACAAAAAGATTATGATAAATTAAAATCGTAGTTGACGGAATTTTTTAACAATAGAAGTCCATTTCATTTTTTTTTAAATATTAGTAAAGCCAAAAGCCATTTTATTTTTTAATGTTAGACAAAAATTTACTAGCTACTTTTTATTTATTCTTGGTTGAGAGGAGCACTAT
Organism: Cichorium intybus; assembly: GCA_023525715.1. NCBI lineage: Eukaryota > Viridiplantae > Streptophyta > Magnoliopsida > Asterales > Asteraceae > Cichorium > Cichorium intybus. Next base: position 821,120 of record JAKNSD010000060.1, on the reverse strand, counting down.
GCATTTTATTTATGTCCACTACTATTCATACCTCTCCAATACACAAAAATAGGGTATGCATTTGAAAACACATACACCCACTCATATTTGAAGATGCCTTTTTTTCCTTTTTAAATTTGTACGGTTTATAAATCAAATTATTGTATATAAAATTTATTATTTATAAAATCTTTTGAGCTTATACTATTTGTAGATAATCGAAATTGACGTCATTATTTATATTGTTATTTTTTATATTAGACCAAAATTTCGGTTACATTTATCATTTATATCGTTATTTTTTATACATTCATTCAAATTTGACATAATCATTTTGATATAATTTGACATAATTTTATAAAATTATAAACGTCGTTCATTGTGTCGTAATTATTTTAAGAACACTATTGTTTATTGCTAATAAAATGTAAAAATTATCAAAGCTAAATTTATTATTATTGTTTTTCTGATAATAACAATGATAATAATAATAAAACAAATCAAATACATTAATAAAAAAGAAAAAGACAACAAACAAATAAAATAGACAAAAGACAAAAAAACATCAAAAGACAAAAACTCAAATCAGGGTACAAAACGAAACTTGGGTGTTTGTATAGAATAAGCCAATATTATTAGTCAAATTTTTTTTGTTGAATTCCATGTATATGAAAAAAAATCAAACGAGAGTTACTTGCTTTTAATATATGGGTTATAATTTTATCTGGACTACAAATCCTTTATGGGTTAGTGCAAATAACAGGACCCTTAATATATTATATATACTAGGTAGATTTTGAAGGCCGTGATAATCACGGCCCATTGATGTAATTTTTGTTTTTTTTTAGTTTATGGATGCATAAGAGCGATTTAGGTATTTCCTTTAGCTTCTCAAAGTAGAACATGTTCCATGAGTATACATGAATACATGATATATACTAATATGAATTCCAAGCTATCATTTGTGAAGTATTAGTGAAAAAAGCCACAATAAAGTGAAGGTACATGCCCTCTAATAGAGCTTCACCAACATTTGGAAGTACAAAAGGACCTTTTTGATCCGTCAAACAATTTTGCTTCCAGAATAACCTCACGTGTCCAGTAGCCTCAACATCCAATATAATTCAATAAATACCCATACATAAAAGTTGCATTAAGACAAATGATGGATTTTATTCTTCCATATAGAGATCTGCAGTAACTGCGGTTATGCATACATTACTTATGAGCTGGGAGTTAATCTGGATAAAATAAAAAAACATTTAATATAAATAGTTTTTCGGTTTTATAATTTACCACTTCATTTTAGGTTTTCATAAAACAATTAAAATATTAATGAAGTTTTGAGATCATAAGATCCATATATTACAAATTGTATGAAAACCAACATTTTCTTCAACAAATTGGTTGCTGGGATATCCATTCAAAGTTACAGGTACACCAACAACCCAATTAATTGCAACAAAATCAACATTATCGTGTTAATTAAATATAGTAACTTTTGTAAGAGCATAAAATTTACCTTTGTGGAGCATCTTGATTCAACGTAAGTCTCATCAAGCTGAGCATTATTTGTTTTTTATGTCATCTGTTTTTTATGTCATCCCTTCGAAAAACATAAATCAAGTTTTCTCAATTGAAGGCTGCTAGGATTTTGTAACCTGGTTATTTCATTTTATTTTCAAAATAAGACTTTAGTGTTTATAGTTTTGGAGTAAGAAAATTTGTACCAGTCAATGACAATGGAAGCGGTGTAGGTCTGATGCAGGGTTATTTTGGTCAATCCTTTAGGCACTAAATGCTCTTATATTGTCTTTAATTTGTAACCATGCTTTTGATGTTTAATACACCAAAGCAACAAGATCCATCCGTCTTAACACCCCTTGTAATCCTATAGTCTAACACAACCAAGATGTTCAGGATACAACCATGTATAAAGAACATGAAATGAAATTACTCAGGTCGGATTATCCTATTAATTAAGAACTTGCATCATAACAAAACTCACAACTATAGTGTTGACCCCTTCTCTTTGTACGATTATGCTAAGGCTTCACATCAACAACATCAAACAATTGGTAGGAAATGTATAATGCCAAAATCAAAGAAATGATCACCTCTTCCTCTTCCACCTTGCATTTATTCAATTTGTCTGCTTAAACAATCGAATGATATTCTTGAAATTTCTCCATTAAAAAACACAAAAACCTATAATATGTTTATAAACCAAAACTATTACTTGTTAATTTATTTTCCGTTATCAGTTTAGCAACGAAATCAAGCTGTTGAAGCGATAATTAAACTGAATAGAAGGGGTGGTGTACGAGACAGGTAATAAAGAAAGAGAGAAATATCAACACATTATTATCATCAAAATAGTCTACAAAAAAAAAAAGAAACATGTTCATCGAGTACATACCACAACAGTTGACCAAATTGTAGCTTAAGTTGATCTCTGTACTCTTGTGGAGGCGCGCGATTGTGTAGAGAAAGCAGCCCTAGTCAATTCACATGTTCCTAAGATCCAAAATTTCATAGTCAGGTCTGATTAATGTGAGACTATTTTACACATAAACAAAAATATAAAAGAATATAAAGAAAATAGAAGCTATGGTATGATATAAACGAATTACGAGAAGAACCATTAATAGAGTTTCAAGTCCTCCTATCCTACAAGATCAATTGGATCAACCGTTGTCCGCTTCTACATATAAAAACCAAAGACTCGACTTGTGATGGTGGGTTTTACTTTTTAGAGAAGGGTTTATTGAGACTCCATTTCATCGTCTGATATTTCTATTGACTCGACCCCTAGCTTCATTGGAGCTCCGATGAGGGGATGGAGGGTACTAATGGGAGTCGTCTTTTATAGAGAGAATTATGAAGAGAGCGAACGGTTAGTAACACACCAAAACCAAATCGAGCGACAGCTTTTTTGGAGTGATGATGGCATGGTAGAAAAAGAAAAGGTCCAACTCCACAAAACAGAAATCGAATACTACCACAAATTTTGGTAAAAGTTAACACCATCGTCTTTTAATATAGACAAAGAAGGAGAGAACGAGAGACAAACTGATTGATAAATGAGAGGTAGGTGTCCCAAGCTTTAGAACAAACGTCTATTGTGGAATACAGTTGTTAGGAAGAAAGGGAAGTGTCATCCACTCTCCTTCAAACTCGCCATCTGAATGGAGGAGCATGGCCATTGAAAAACTTTCGAACGCAGTTGTGACGGAAATACCTGGAACGGTGGGTAATCGTCTTCAAGCTTGAACATATAAAATTAGAGAGAGAGAGAGAGAGAGAGAGAGAGAGAGAGAGAGAGAGAGAGAGAGCGCGCGAGAAGGTAGGCATTGGGAATGAGAGAAGTCGAAGTAGGTTTTCAAATTAATCGGAGAAAGATGAAGAGAGTGTAAAACAGGAACTTATGAGGAAGTACACTGGTATCATGGGCACGAAGTCGGAGGGAGAACAGCTGTACACATTTTCCATAGATGGTGTAATTTCATTGGGGGAATAAGGCGGTGGACAGATAGTGGATGGCTGTTTTGGCATGCAAGTACACGCTTAAAACTGAAGCTTCGAAGCTTTTATATATGGAGACTTTGTAAACACGCAATACACGCGCCCATAAAAGAGAGCACGCGCTCTTCTAATAGAACGTCTCTTCCTATTCCTTGAGTCCATTTGTTAAAATTCAAAGCATACCGACGATTACATATAATAATGATATATATATATATATATATATATATATATATATATATATATATATATATATATATATATATATATATATATATATATATATATATATATATATATATATATATATAAAAGATCAAATACAAACAACAATTATTGGGTGAATGTAGAATCAAATATGGAACGTCCGATCGAAATGATCAATGGTATTAGATTAAAGGGCCTAATTGTAAATTTATGACAAATAATTATAAAGGGTATTTTAATCTATTAATCAATATTTAGAAAAGCAAATACCAAATTTATCTTCTAATGTCGTGGGATTTTTGTTTACTATGTATTTATCTTATTATATAAATTTATAAATTTATAAATTTATTACATGAATAAAAACTGCAAACTAAAAAACACAGGTTCTTAACGTAATACGCTACCATTCTCAAAAGAATATAAGCATTGTTGAAGAATGCATTAGTTTCAGACTTTTATTCTTAAAGAAAACTATTGTCGTATGTTGTTTTCAGTATTTCATTCTCAAATAATATATGAATTCTTGAAGAATGTATTAGTTTGAGGCTTTCGTTTTTAACAGAGTACTCTTGCCGTATTTTGTTTTTTATACATTCTCAAAGAATACATAATCATATATCAATAAGGTACTTGAAATATTTGTCTTTGTGTTTGATTTTTGTAACACCCGGCTTTTAAAACAAAAACACCCCTGAAAATTTTTCATTTAAAACAACGGTTTCATCACATAAAACCATAACAAAAGGGGTATATTTTAATAAAAACGGGTACAAGTGTATCAAGGAGAGTATAAGATACCAAATCTCCTTTAAAGCCGGGCTGCTACTGACAGCATCTATGAGTCCCACTTCAAAGTCACGGACTCTATCTTGTCCCCTATCAGTATCATGCTAACCTGCAGGGACAATAACAAATATCATGGGCTATAAAGCTCAGTGAGTAATCATATCTGCAAATAACAAGTATTAGAAATACGTTCATATATAGATCACTATCTACGACAAATATCTTTCTAATCATCTTTCAATTCAATTTCATTTTATAGTCTCTTCCGACTAACAGTATATATATATATATATATATATATATATATATATATATATATATATATATATATATATATATATATATATATATATATATATATATATATATATATATATATATATATATATATATATATATATATATATATATATATATATATATATATATATATATATATATATATATATATATATATATATATCTGGATATCGGACTCAGACTACTAGCCTTACCAGCTAACAGTATATATATATATATATATATATATATATATATATATATATATATATATATATCTATCTGGATATCCTACTTTATAGTCTTACCGACTAGAACGTCATATCATGTGATTATCAAATCACTTTATCATATCTAATCTGTTATTTGCATACCGATCATATCAATTCTGATTGCCATTTCTGTCCCACCTTTCTTAGTCATATTTGACTATACCGTATTTCATGACTATATAAGTCGCATCGTTCGTCATGGCTATACAAGCCGCACCAAAGCATTTTCAGCATATAAATCATAGCCCGAAAGCCGCACCAAATATCATAGCCCGAAGGCCGCACCAGTTTGGGTTCAACAACCCGGTATCATAGCCATAAGGCCGCACCATTTGGATATAAACATCCGAGATCATAGCCATAAGGCCGCACCATTACTGTATAATAATATCATAGCCATATAGGCCGCACCAGTTGGATATAACATCCAATATCATAGCCATATAGACCGCACCAGTTGGATATATCATCCAATATCATAGCCACAAGTGGCCGCACCATTTATTAACAGTCTGTTAAATTATGGCTCACGGGTTAGCCCGCTGTTGCCTAGACTTAACAGTCTGCTTCCAAAATAAATTATGGCTCACGGCTTATCCGGTCTTGTCTTATTAATGTGGACTCACAGCTCCGTTCTTGTCATCGAAATGACTCACGGCTTATCTGGTCTTGTCATATCATAGTGTATATATAGATGTATTGACTCACAGTTCTGTTCTTGTCATCGAAATGACTCACGGCTTATCTGGTCTTGTCTTTTACATATATTTGTACACTTGTCATTTTCGTCCCTCGAAGTCGTTTCAACCTGTAACAATTCAATCATCATATATCACATATGATATCAGTGAGATTACTCACCTGGATACTAGTTGCATTGAAATCCCGATTGTCTCTTGCCTGTGCGTGCACCACAACCATTTTTGTCCCATACCTATTTATCCATTTCATATCAAATGATAATAGGTTAATAATCATTTCAATTTGACTCTAATACATGAGAGTCCAATATAATGCAACTATAAATCATCCCTAGATGATAAACTTTCCATTTATCATCTTTTTACAATTTTTACTATTCATCGAGGCATTCGTATCGATCTACAGTGCCCCCGAGGAGTCGAAAACTCAATTTAGTAATTTGCCCCGACTTTTCAAACCATTAGGGACTTATGGTTCAAATATGGAGTAAAACGGACAAGCCAAACAAAAGTTAGCATTTTGGACTCCCTGTCTAGTGGGCACACTGCGCCAGGTATCAGGCGCACTGCGCCTGGGCGCACCCTGACCTGATCCTGGGCCTGGGCAGGCTCCTGATCAGTCGCGATTTGTGCACTGTAGCAAGCAGTTTTGAGCCAGTAAGTCCTTAATCCAGTCCTTAATCGATTGGGGTTTGTTTCTAGGCTAAAACCTTATATTAAAACAAGGTTTTCAACCATTCAAAACAACTAAATCAATCAAAATGAAGAATTAGGGTTCTTAGTCCCAAAACCCCAAAACTTCAAATTCATCACAAATAGCAATCTACTTCCATTTTCTTGAATTAAGTCCTTTTAACATGACTTAATGGAAGTAATAAACCATTTAAACTACATAATCATAACTGAAATGTACAAATTTCAGTTTCTATAAAACCAAACCAAGAACACTTCAAGAACTTGGTTAAAATCAAGTTTACTAACCTTGATTAACATAGGAATCACCAATTCCAAGCTATGATTCCAATTCATGCTTCAATTCCATGATTTCCTGCAGAAATCGCACTCTCCTTGCTCCTCCCGTTGCTGCACAAATGGTTAGTCAAAGAGAGAGTCAACCTCTCTATTTATACTTCCAATTTTTACATTTTTGGTCCCTAAGTTCCATTTCTTGAACTTTGACCACCAAATCAAGTTTTATTACAATAAAACTTTCATTTCTTATATTTTTACCACAAGGAACAATATTTTTACAGAATTGGTCCTTCGCATGGTCAAATGACCAAAATACCCTTTTGTGGTAAAACGACTAATTTATCCCTTTTTACTATAGTAAACCTTCAAATACTTATAACACCATGTTAAATCATAAATACACTATGATTAACATTTTAATACTTAACAAAAGTGTCGTGGTGTTACAAATTCTCCCTTCCTTCAAAAGATTTCGTCCACGAAATCATACAAGGAGTCGAGGGTATGGCTCCCTCGATTAGCTTTCGGTCTTCCACATCATGTCGGAATCTCTATGGTAATGCCTAAGCACTTAACCATACTAGTCTTCTTATCTTGTGATTAAATCACAATTCGCATACCGTTCCTACGGTTGTCTCGGGCACCATAGTTACGCATCTATCTTCATCTTATCATGAGGGGTTTGTTGGAAATTATCAATACATAATTTCTTTCCTTGTCGTCCCAAACAGATTTTCACCTTTCCAAAGGATTGCTTTTCGTACTACCATATTCTTAACTTGGAATTTCAAAGGCTTTTATTTAGTGATCCACATACCACTTTTGCAAATTCTTAACCATTCTTCAAATTTGTTCATACACGTCAGGTATTCTCTTCAGTTTGTGCAACAAACTAGGATCTAGCCAACGACTTTACCACATCTTCAATCCAATGAATTGGAGGGTATCACGGTATTCCATACCATACTTCATACGAGTCATCAATCTACAAGCATGTAGGCTGCTATTTCTTGCAAATTCTATCAGAGATAGACAATCTTCTCATCTCCCACAAGGGTCTTCTGTGCAATTTTCAAGCACATCTTCTAAAGTCTGCATCATTGCGTCACTTTATTTATCAATTCACGGTACTTGCAGAGACTTTACTGCAAAGTCTATCACAATATTGTCTCATTTCTTCTCTGGGGTCAACCACGGGTAAATTTTATTCGCATGATTCTAACAGTTTGACTTTACTTTGCGTACAAGTCAAATACTTTTCATGTATCTTTCAATACCTTTCTTCTGTCCCGGCCACCAATACATAGGTTTTATCGACCTATCCAGTCTGGTATTGCCCCGAGTATACTGCATATCTAATACAAAATACATCTTTTCAAGATGATTTTCATGTTTCTAGACTTGCACACATCTTCCTGTGCTACCCGAATCAACTCAGGTAATCAATTTGCCATACTCATACATGTGGATGTAACCTTCAAAGGTTATTCTTTTCAATTTAAGGCATTTATAGCCACATCTGTCTTTCCAAGATGGTACAAGATTTCATAACCGAAATCGTTAAGTAACCCATCTATTTTTATTATCTCATCTCTAGCTCCTTTGATCAAATAAGCAATTCAAACTCTTATGATCCGTACACGCGGTAAGCTTTACACTATATAAACAGTGTCTCCAAAGCTTCAATACCAAAAATCATAGTTGCTACTGCAACATCATGCATCTACAGTCAAATCTGGATGCAATTCTATAATCCAATTTATCTTCTCCGATTAGCATCAATGCTAATATCAGAATTTCACACAAGGTTTATCCCAAACCTTTATAAGATCTCTGTGGTCTTTCTACCACTTAGACTTTTCACTTTTCTCAGTCAACCTTAGTCAACTGAACAACATTCAAGGAGCAGCTTTCTACAACTCTCCTATAGTAACTCGCCAATCCAAGGAAACTACTAATTTCAGTCAGATTCCAAGGCGGTTTCTGTCTTATCACAGTATCACTTCCCACTGAATACACTTCATCATCTCTGGCCTTATTAACATGCCCAAAGAATATAAAACTTCTTTTAGCCAAATTTTCATACTTGGAGAATTTTACAAATCACTTAACTCAGTGAATTAACTCCAATGTCTGGTACAACTGTACCTCATTTTCGATCCGGTTTCGAGAATATCAGATTCTCATTAGTCAATGCACATCTGCATCAACTTGTCTTTCTTCTTTTCAAACAAGATAGGGCTCCACACAATGACACATCCAGCCATAAGAGACCCCAATACAACATTTTCTTCTAGTTGTTTTCCAACCCTGCCATCTTTACGGATGCAAATCAATCTAAAACCTAAATTACAGGAACGACTCCCAAAATCAGCTTTATCATAAACTCTTCTCACCAGTCTGGCAGAAATCCTGGAAGTTCTTTTCAAAAGAAACATCTGAGAATTTATCTAAAGTAGTACACTACTAGCACTGCTTTATTTAGCTTGGCCAATACCTCGTATGTCAATTACAACATCATTCTTTTACTAATTCTTTTCCGAGTTTGAGCAAAGAAAATAACCGGTATTCTCAACAACGGTCATTTATCAAGATTTTTCCATTCATTTCATTTCTGATTTAAGAACCATAATGTTCTTATTTCTACAATTCATGTTAGCATAATTAATTGCTAACCAATTCCTAAGCACAATTGCTTTCAGTTCATCGGCAGTCACCAGCTTCAGATTCATAGGGAAAATGGTCCCGTAAATCTTAGGCAGACTACTTTCCAGGTGTTCAATATCTAGAACATACATGCTATCTGCTATAGCTTCTTCCAAAATTTCATCCATAATCGATGGTGAAATATTCATACAAGACATCAAGTCATCGATCCAAAGCATAGCTTCATGGATCAAATATAACATACACGAGTTATATTCAGAATTATTATATCGGAGATCATATCAGTCTCCTCACGAGCTTCTTCCACAATCTGCTGGAATGCTCATAGTACCACTAGTCCTTTTTGACCATTCATTTCTTCTATCTTTTCTTCCCGTTCTTTCCTGGGTTTATCACTCGTTACTCCACATTTAACATGTGAGTATTTCATAAGAAAGTGATCTATATTTCCACACTGGAAACACTTCCATTCTATCCAATAAGCTCGAGAAACATGCTCATGTTCTGACATTTCAGCCATACAACGGTAGAGTCTCAACTCCACAGTGTTCTGAGTGCTTTTCCTGCACTTCTTACATCATATCATCTTTCCGTTCTGGTCCCTTCCCCTTAAGGTTAGAGCTAATTCGTTTTAACTTCTTCTGAGAAGTTTACTATTACTCTTTTTGCTTTTCTTGTAGTATCAACTATTGTTCTTTCACCTTGAATATCGATCAGGGTGAGCAACCAATTTCCTTTTTCTGACCACATTAGCTAATATTGCTCATCATGTGGATTTTATGCGATTCATCCCTTTTTGCCCCTCATTCAACGGAGTCTTGAGAAAGGGCTGGTCCATTTCTTAGAGCTTCGCGCCCTAAATGTCTTCCAAGAAGATTCACAGTTCATACTTCTTATACGTCAGAAGTTAGCAACAGTTAGGTTATATATGTATAATCACAACTATATACACCTAACTATGCATCATGTCTACTATATCAGGGTTTAAGTCCAGGAATCTACTCTATAGACACCTAGTTCACTTAAACCACGGCTCTGATACCAACTTGTAACACCCGGCTTTTAAAACAAAAACACCCCTGAAAATTTTTCATTTAAAACAACGGTTTCATCACATAAAACCATAACAAAATGGGTATATTTTAATAAAAACGGGTACAAGTGTATCAAGGAGAGTATAAGATACCAAATCTCCTTTAAAGCCGGGCTGCTACTGACAGCATCTATGAGTCCCACTTCAAAGTCACGGACTCTATCTTGTCCCCTATCAGTATCATGCTAACCTGCAGGGACAATAACAAATATCATGAGCTATAAAGCTCAGTGAGTAATCATATCTGCAAATAACAAGTATTAGAAATACGTTCATATATAGATCACTATATACGACAAATATCTTTCTAATAATCTTTCAATTCAATTTCATTTTATAGTCTCTTCCGACTAACAGTATATATATATATATCTATCTGGATATCGGACCCAGACTACTAGCCTTACCAGCTAATCATATATCTTAGGATTTCGTATCCTACTTTATAGTCTTACCAACTGGAACGTCATATCATGTGATTATCAAATCACTTTATCATATCTAATCTGTTATTTGCATACCGATCATATCAATTCTGATTGCCATTTCTGTCCCACCTTTCTTAGTCATATTTGACTATACCGTATTTCATGACTATATAAGTTGCATCGTTTGTCATGGCTATACAAGCCGCACCAAAGCATTTTCAGCATATAAATCATAGCCCGAAAGCCGCACCAAATATCATAGCCCGAAGGCCGCACCAGTTTGGGTTCAACAACCCGGTATCATAGCCATAAGGCCGCACCATTTGGATGTAAACATCCGAGATCATAGCCATAAGGCCGCACCATTTCTGTATAATAATATCATAGCCATATAGGCCGCACCAGTTGGATATAACATCCAATATCATAGCCATATAGGCCGCACCAGTTGGATATATCATCCAATATCATAGCCACAAGTGGCCGCACCATTTATTAACAGTCTGTTAAATTATGGCTCACGGGTTAGCCCGCTGTTGCCTAGACTTAACAGTCTGCTTCCAAAATAAATTATGGCTCACGGCTTATCCGGTATTGTCTTATTAATGTGGACTCACAGCTCCGTTCTTGTCATCGAAATGACTCACGGCTTATCTGGTCTTGTCATATCATAGTGTATATATAGATGTATTGACTCACAGTTCTGTTCTTGTCATCGAAATGACTCACGGCTTATCTGGTTTTGTCTTTTACATATATTTGTACACTTGTCATTTTCGTCCCTCGAAGTCGTTTCAACCTGTAACAATTCAATCATCATATATCACATATGATATCAGTGAGATTACTCACCTGGATACTAGTTGCATTGAAATCCCGATTGTCTCTTGCCTGTGCGTGCACCACAACCATTTTTGTCCCATACCTATTTATCCATTTCATATCAAATGATAATAGGTTAATAATCATTTCAATTTGACTCTAATACATGAGAGTCCAATATAATGCAACTATAAATCATCCCTAGATGATAAACTTTCCATTTATCATCTTTTTACTATTCACCGAGGCATTCGTATCGATCTACAGTGCCCCCGAGGAGTCGAAAACTCAATTTAGTAATTTGCCCCGACTTTTCAAACCATTAGGGACTTATGGTTCAAATATGGAGTAAAACGGACAAGCCAAACAAAAGTTAGCATTTTGGACTCCCTGTCTAGTGGGCGCACTGCGCCAGGTATCAGGCGCACTGCGCCTGGGCGCACCCTGACCTGATCCTGGGCGCACTGATCCTGGGCGTACTGCTCCCTGCGCCTGGGCAGGCTCCTGATCAGTCGCGATTTGTGGACTGTAGCAAGCAGTTTTGAGCCATTAAGTCCTTAATCCAGTCCTTAATCGATTGGGGTTTGTTTCTAGGCTAAAACCTTATATTAAAACAAGGTTTTCAACCATTCAAAACAACTAAATCAATCAAAATGAAGAATTAGGGTTCTTAGTCCCAAAACCCCAAAACTTCAAATTCATCACAAATAGCAATCTACTTCCATTTTCTTGAATTAAGTCCTTTTAACATGACTTAATGGAAGTAATAAACCATTTAAACTACATAATCATAACTAAAATGTACAAATTTCAGTTTCTATAAAACCAAACCAAGAACACTTCAAGAACTTGGTTAAAATCAAGTTTACTAACCTTGATTAACATAGGAATCACCAATTCCAAGCTATGATTCCAATTCATGCTTCAATTCCATGATTTCCTGCAGAAATCGCACCCACCTTGCTCCTCCCGTTGCTGCACAAATGGTTAGTCAAAGAGAGAGTCAACCTCTCTATTTATACTTCCAATTTTTACATTTTTGGTCCCTAAGTTCCATTTCTTGAACTTTGACCACCAAATCAAGTTTTATTACAATAAAACTTTCATTTATTATATTTTTACCACAAGGAACAATATTTTTACAGAATTGGTCCTTCGCATGGTCAAATGACCAAAATACCCTTTTGTGGTAAAACGACCAATTTACCCCTTTTTACTATAATAAACCTTCAAATACTTATAACATCATGTTAAATCATAAATATACTATGATTAACATTTTAATACTTAACAAAAGTGTCGTGGTGTTACAATTTTTAACACCAAAACAAAAAACATCATAAAAATGGACAAAAAATTATTAAGAAAAACACAAACATAAATTTGCATACTTTTTTATCTGAGTCTTTGTGAAGCCGACGACGACAACGAGAAAAATGAGACCAAAGAATACATATGTATTCTCAAAGAATACATATTTACATCTCAATTAAACCAAACGAGACCAAAGAATACATATGTATTCTCAAAAAATACATGATTATATCTCAATAAGGTACTTGGAATAGGTGTTAATCTTCCTTCTTCAGTGGTGCTTATGGCCGACGACTGGCCGGTGGTGGTCGAATTTTGCCTTCGGTAACGTAGCATATTATGTTGGAATTCGAATCACTTCAAAAGCGGAGAAGGAGAAGCACGTGAAGTATAATTTCCAAAAGGGAGAGTAAGGACTATTATGCATTAATTGCACACCACTTTACCAACAACACGTTATGTATCAAAAAGAAACGTTCAACAGTTTAATTTAAAGTTTGACAACCGGATAACTTCTTTGTCAAACCCATCTCATTTTCTTCTTTGAATAAAGTAAAGTTTTGAAATTACCCTTATCATTTAATTAGAGTAAAGTTCTGAAATTACCCCTATCAGTTGATTGGTCCAAATTTGGTCCTACTTTCACACAATATTTACTGTTCACATATGAACCTACATCTCTCTCTCTCTCTCTCTCTCTCTATATATATATATATATATATATATATATATATATATATATATATATATATATATATATATACACACTATACTATAAATCATATATAAATTACAACCCCCTTATGCCCAATTGTCTTAATTTTTAAGATAGTACAAATTATAATACACAATGCACAACTTATCAAACATATTGTACAATCCATTGATGCTTTGAAAAAAGAAAGAGACATTGAGCGGCAGATTTTTTGTTTAAAATTTTCAATAAACGAGTTTTAAAATATTAAAAATTCAAAATCAATTGTTTTTCCTTAAATTCTGGCTTTTGCCATCGTACTTTAAACACTACATAATCTATTGGTCTCCCGTCTCTTCAATTCCCTCCTCCTTCTGATACAACCCGTCTCTTCAATTCCCTCCTCCTTCTGATACAACCCGCCTCTCCAAAGATCATTATCTCTTACCCTTTGAAAACCCTAAATGTACAACCAGCGACCACCATAGTCGGACAACCTCCCTTCGTCAATAGTGATCTTCTAAGTCTGTAAACAAAAATTTTTGAGCTTCACTGTCATTGAGACAACCTCCCTTCCTCACGATGATTTTCATCGTAGCCACCAAACATCCTACATGGTTTTATATCCAAGGTAAAAACTACTTTCGTCTATGTTTTGGTTGTTTTTTGGATCTATTTGTGTTTCAGATTTCAGATATTTTGTATGTTTATGGTGTTTCATTTACTACTCTGTTTCATGATTTGGATTTTTTTGTGTTTGCATTCTGAAGCATCTTGATGTATCGCTTTGGATCTTTTTATGTTTCAGATTTCAGGTACCATTGTGCTTTGGATCTTTTTTTTGTGTTTGTATTCTGAAGTACCTGCCGCCTGACAACGCTATCGTCACACGCGTCAAAAACAATTTATAACCCACTTTTTACTATGTAGATAGGGCAAGCAGGGTCGAGTCCAAGGATTTAGTGGTTAACTTTTAATGAGTTGTAAAGTAAATTTTACGGTGATGGTAAAATTATTGAGATTGTAACTTGAGATTAGAGAAAGAATTACTTCCGGTTTAGTTATCAACAATTAGTTTCACATGTATTATTACAATGATTCCGATATAATTACTTTAACATAATTACAGTTTACTGACAATTACTATTACATAAGTAAATACATAACATGTTGAATCAATTATTTGTCTTGGTCTAACAGTTAAGTAGATTAGGCACAAACAATGGTATGACAATATTATGTTTTATCTAGATGATAGTAACGTTACAACTTCTTAACATATTAATTAGGCACAAAGTATATTAACTGATTATCCGTCTTAGCTCGTCATTTAAGTGAGATAGGCACGAACAATATGTTGGTAATACTATGTCTTGAGAATATGATAGCAAGTAGAAGTAGACACAAATGATTCACTAGTTGTATTCAAAGAGATGAGAGTTTAAGAGTTACAATAGTAAAACATTTGTCGGAATCAAAGTAAAAACATGCTACACTAAAAGTAGAATAACATTACCGGAAGTAATCTGAAGAGATTAGCCTTCCATTCGTGTGATGATCTTGATGATGATCTTGGTGTTCCTCGTCATGTAACTTGATGCGTTTACCCTTCGAGTTATCTTGAATTACAACTAGAATTACCACCGAGAGGGATGATATTTTGATTCTAAACAACTAGCTAAGAGATGTTCTGACTATTACAACTACCAGAAATTAACTTGGTAACTTGGTGTCTAAAGGATGTAAATTGGTGTCTAAATCCGTGCATAGAAGGTCTCTATTTATACTGGCTGAGCACAGGGCTCGCGTCGCGACCAAGGGTTCCGTCGCGGCGCGAGGATGCGGGCAGGTGCTCCTTTTGTTGGCCACTGGTCTGGCTAGTGCGTTTGTTGGTAGTCTCGCGACTGAGGAGTGGTTGAGGTCGCGTCCATGGTCTTCGCGTCGTGACCACAGCCTTCGTCGCGGCGCGATTGCTGTAGCTTTTTGGTCTTCTGTCTTGATTTTCTTCACGTCGCGACCCTTGTTCTGTCAAGTCGCGATTGCTGTATTTTTATGTGTATTTCGCCTTTTTATTCTTCGTTTTGGATCATCACTTCCTCGGGTTTGTTCCTTTATAGTTCTTGGGTCTTGTTCCTGAAAATAAGCCATAAATGTTAACACACAAATCCCTCTTGATTTCCTCACACCAGAAGCTCCGGAGAACTCTGTTCAAGTTAAACATGAATCGTAATTCATGTTTAACCACCTGTTAATATAAGCCTGTTTTGATGTTGAGCTTATCAGGATTTCCTATGGTAAAATACCATAGTTCTGGCAGATTTGCATCTGCAACACAGCAGTGGGCTGTGATGTGCAGTGTATGAAAAATGAGATATTCTCTCGTTAGCTTGCAAATTTTGTGAGGATGTCTGGGGACGGTAGACAAATTAATCATAATTCTATTGAGAGAATTAATGATATCTTAATAGGATTTCCCCGTGATTTGTGAGATGTTTTCTATGTGAAAACAAATGGCTGGCTTGGGTTAGTAATGACCCGACAGTAGATCTATTATCACCGCCAGACTTTTGGGAGTCTGTGGTGTGCATCAGGAGCTGCCGTTGGAATGTGAGCTTTTGCCTATTTGTTGTGAAAACATGCATTCTTATAAAATATGATTGTTTGGGTTTAACAGATGAGGTAGGTTAGACGGGTCTGTCTGAACCATATCTGTTATGAAGAAGCATTTTGCATGTTTTAAGGCGGTTTTTGGATTCTTTTGTTTTGCACAAAAAGATAGTTTTTGTGTGCCTCTGAGCGTATTTATGCGATAAAACAGTCTTTAAATGATAGTGTTTTATTGTAAAAATAAAACACTATCAAAATACTACACACTTGAGGTTTGCTTGTCCTCAAGCAAAATTGAGTTTTTCGCAAAAATAATTTTTTTTTTTTTTTTACGGTCGATCATTTGATTCATTGGTCGCTGAACTGACTGCCAGCATGTTAGATCGCTTTCTGTAATATAATCAACAACACAAACAAACGTCATTCTGAACAATCACAAAATAAACAAAAATAAATTCACACCACAAAATGTTTAAATTCAACCCAACAGTAAATAAATCACACAACGATATTTAAAGTTCACACCAACTTGAAAATAAAAAGATAAAACTCACTCATCATCCTCATCATCGTAGTGAGTGCCAGATGGTCCCGCCCCGTCTCCTGTAGGATGGCTATCTGTGTACCAGTCAGGTACCGGTGGAACGGTACTCGGGTATGGATACTGTGGCTGGAATCCCTGATGGTGGAAGAAATCGGTCATGGAATCCGCCATCCACTGGTGCTGTACCTGGTGAGCTAGATGCCACTCCTGATGGGTCAGATGTCAATCCTGCATCTGTCGGTAAATCGTCCCGAGATTGATCTCGGGCTCTGGATCCTTGGGTGGAACAGGAGACCTCTGGCGCTGGCGCTGGCGGCGTCTGGGAGGTGGAGGTGGTGCTTGAGCAGCCTCAGGGGCCTGCTCATCCTGATCTGGCTCGGCGAGTACGAATACGCCTGGTGGACCTGCTGGTCTGATCACTTTCATAGACTCCAGGTACTGGCGTCCGATGGCTCTCGGCTCTCTCAGGGTCATGGACCGTATCGCTGGCAATGTTGTGATGCCATATGAATGAGCCAGTCGGGTGATCAGACAACCACCACAAAGGGGGCTAGTAGCTCGGGCACCTGTGGCCTTTCGGGCCAAGAAAAACGCCAGTGAATACGGGAGGTTGCAGTGCCTCCCCGGTGTCAAAAGACACCGCAGATAAAAGAGATCTGCTGCAGGAACCTTCTCGCTGCCCCTCCGTTGATTGACGGAGGTAGCAACAAGTCGGTGTAATAATCGATGAATTGGAGAGCGGATCGCACTCTCTATAGCAGTCTCAGGGAGGTATAAAGTATTAGCAATCCTTCCCCAGAATTCTTCATTGACCAACTCCTCGGGTGGGCTGGTGATGCATCGGGCCATGTATGCTCTGAACTCTGGTGATCGAGATTCACCATGCGGATAGAGACCCAGTCTCCATCCTAGCTCGACAACGCTGCACTGCCTTGGCTCTCCTCCAAGTCGGAAAGAGAGACCGGTACGCACAAACATGTCCTCCTCGGTCGGATTGAAAGTGACCGTGGAGAAGAACTCCAGCATCAACTTTGTGTAGCTGTGCTCCCGAATCTGAAACAAGTTTCTCCACGCCAGACTGGTGTATGTGCCATCGGTCTTGACCAAATATTGGTCAAGTGCTGCAGTAATCCCAATAGTATTAGCAAAATTCCAGTCTAATACTAGGGCAGGCTCCACATCCCTTTGTCTATATCTTTCCAGGTTGGCCGCGTACACATTTAGCCTTGCTGCGGGAACAGTGTTTGGGAATCGTAACCACTGATGTGAAGCAATGTTGCCTCTTTCGACTGATTGTTGGCGTTGTTCCCTTCTACGAGACATATCTGTAAATTTCCAAGTTGTAAAAATCATCAATCCAGTTTGACAAGCAAGAAAAATAGCAAAAACGAGCAAAATTTTAGGCCCCTGCCCAGCCTTCGCGTCCTGGTCGCGTCCAGGTCGCGTTGGGCTTCAGGTCGCGAGGACCAACCCCGTCGCGATCGCAAGCGGTGATCGGACCGACGGGAGGCTCGATTTCTCCTGTTTTGCTCGGTTTTAGCTCAATGCATTAAGTCCACAAGGTTCCTAAGTGATATATCTAGCATATATAAGCATCAATTCAAGGAAATATCAACTTTTATAACAACCCGATCGGAACCCTTGAGTTCGGACCGATTCCGCGCGATTTTGCTAGAAATTGACATGTAAAAACCTAAATCGAGGGTAGAGGATTGACGTACGTACCTTGGATGATGATCTACGCAAGAAAAAACGAAGAAAAATGGTAGTTTGGTCGGATTTTTCGTCGGCCGTGAGAGAGGTCGCGAGAGAGATGATGTGGTGAAAAAAACGGCGGCTGCTAGGGTTAAGTATATATACCTGTTTACGCTCCTTCGCGTCGCGACGGGCTGCATGGTCGCGGCGCGAAGCCTGGAGATCTGGATGTTCTTGATCGCGATTTTTCTGCTCTCGTGGTCGCGAAGGATTTTCGTCTCGTCGCGAGGGGTCTTCAGAGAGCTATTTTTTTCATTTTTCAACCTTGTTTTTATACCCTCTTTTTACCTGTATGTCCGTACATTTAATACACACAAATTTTTATGTTTTTTATGTTTTTATAAATTAAACACACTAAAATCAAATAATCAAGCATAATAAAAACAACTAATTAAACAAACTACACACTTATGCTTTGCATAAGTGTAAATGAGGGTTTGCAGTGAACACTCCCACAAAGTTCTCGGGTTGCCTCCCGAAAAGCGCTAAGTTTAACGTCTTCAGCCGGTCGCAATACCTTATGCTCAAATGGTTAGATCTTTTGGATTGGTTAAAGCAATTTTCTCAAAAATTATTTTTGAATTTTCTACCATTTGAATATAAGGTTTTAACCGTTGTCCATTTACTTTAAACGGTTCTCCTCCTTTTTCTGGTTTAATTTCTATTGCACAATGTAGTGCAACATTTGTTATGACATACGGACCAGTCCATTTGCTTTTCAATTTCCCAGGAAAGAGCTTGAGTCGTGAATCAAATAACCATACCAATTGTCCTACATGAAACTGTTTTCGGACAATGTGGCGGTCATGAAAATCTTTTGTTTTTTCTTTGTAAATTTTTGAACTCTCGTATGCCTCTTTCCTTATTTCCTCCAGTTCTGACAACTGTAATTTTCTCTCTTCACCTGCATCAGTTAAATTAATATTAGCGTTTTTGATTGCCCACATGGCACGATGTTCTATCTCCACAGGTAGATGGCATGGCTTGCCATACACGAGTCTATACGGGGACATTCCGATGGGTGTTTTATACGCTGTCCGATAGGCCCATAAGGCATCGTCTAATCGAATGGACCAATCCTTTCGGTCGGGTCTGACTGTCTTTTCTAAAATTCTTTTAATTTCTCGATTAGAGACTTCTGCTTGTCCACTTGTCTGTGGATGATATGGTGTACCAATTTTGTGGGTAACACCATAGTGTTTTAAAACTTTTGCAAAATGTCTATTTTTAAAATGGGAACCCCCGTCACTTATGATGGTTCGAGGGATTCCGTGTCTAGAGAAAATGTTCTTTTTAACAAATTTGCATACGACACTGTGGTCGTTTGTTCTGGTGGCTTCAGCTTCCACCCACTTTGACACGTAATCAACAGCTAATAGAATATACAAATTTCCAAATGATGTGGGAAATTGTCCCATGAAGTCAATGCCCCAAACGTCAAAAATTTCAACAATAAGTATCGGGGACATTGGCATCATGTCTCGTCTTGAGATTCCCCCCATTTGTTGGCATCTGTCACAAGCCTTGACATAAGTGTAAGCATCTTTAAATAAAGAGGGCCAGAAAAAACCACTTTGGAGGATTCGGTGCCCGGTCTTTTTAGCACTGAAGTGTCCTCCGCATGCATAAGAATGACAGTGACGGAGAATGTCCGTCTGTTCGTTATCTGGCACACATCTTCTGATAACTTGGTCTGCTCCTATTTTGAACAGATCTGGATCCTCCCACAGATATTGCTTGGTTTGGGAGAAAAAGTATCTCTTTTGTTGAGTAGTCCATTGTTGTGGTGTTTGTCCTGTTACAAAATAATTAACCAAATTAGCAAACCATGGTAATTTTTGCACAGAAAATAGTTGTTCATCAGGAAAATCTTCTCGTATTGTTTCGCCTTGAATTTCATCTGTTTGGATCCTGGAAAGATGATCAGCCACCACATTTTTAGATCCCTTTTTGTCTCGGATCTCTATGTCGAATTCCTGCAACAGAAGTACCCACCGAATGAGTCTTGGTTTTGTTTCCTTCTTTTCCATCAGATGACGGATGGCACTGTGGTCGGTGTACAGGATAACTTTAGATCCCCAAATGTAAGATCTAAATTTATCCAAGGCGTACACAACTGCTAATAGTTCTTTTTCTGTGGTGGTATAGTTGAGTTGTGCTTCAAAAAATGTTTTGCTTGAATAGCAAATGACCACTGGTTTCTTGTCCACTCTTTGTCCCAAGACTGCTCCTACTGCATAATCACTAGCATCACACATTATCTCAAAAGGAAGAAGCCAATTAGGTGCTTGCAAAATTGGCGCTTCGGTTAATTTATGTTTCAGAATGGTGAATGCTTCTTGACAGTCGTTATCAAAGATAAATGGTGCGTCTTTTAATAACAATTTACACAGTGGCTTAGAAATGGTACTAAAATCTTTAATGAATCGTCGATAAAATCCGGCATGTCCAAGAAAGGAACGGATGCCTTTTACCGAACTTGGTGGGGGAAGGGTGGAAATGACTTGTACTTTGGCTCTGTCGACTTCAAAACCACGTTCTGAAACGACATGCCCAGGTACAATTCCTTCCTTGACCATGAAATGGCTCTTCTCCCAACTTAAAATTAAATTCGATTCTGTGCATCTTTTTAGTACCTTTTCTAGTTGTTTTAAACAGTTTTCAAAAGAGGAGCCAAATATCGAAAAATCATCCATGAAAATTTCTAATGATTCTCCCACCATATCTGAAAATATAGCCATCATGCAACGTTGGAACGTGGCGGGAGCATTACATAATCCGAATGGCATCCTTCGAAAAGCGAAGGTGCCATAGGGACAAGTAAAGGTTGTTTTAGCCTGATCCTCGGGATGGATGGCAATTTGGTTGTATCCCGAGTATCCATCTAAAAAACAGTAGAATTTCTTCCCAGATAGTTTTTCGACTATTTGGTCTATGAATGGGAGTGGGAAATGATCCTTTGATGTTGCATTATTCAGCTTGCGGTAGTCGATGCATACTCTCCATCCTGTGATTGGTCTGGTGGTCATTTTTTCTCCATCTTCTGTTTCGATTACTGTGATTCCTGATTTCTTAGGCACTGTTTGGGTTGGACTTACCCAATCGCTGTCAGATATTGGGTAAATAATGCCGGCGTCCAACCATTTGAGTACCTCTTTCTTGACTACTTCTCTGAGATTTGGGTTCAACCGTCTTTGTGTTTCTCGGGCTGGTTTCGTTCCTTCTTCAGTAATGATTCGGTGCATACACGTCGCTGGACTTATACCCTTCAGATCTGCTATTGTCCACCCAATAGCTTCCTTGTATTTTACCAACAATTCTAACAATATTTCCTCTTGAGCACCTGTTAAATCAGCAGAAATTATTACAGGTAGAGTTTTGTTAGATCCCAAGAATGAATATTTCAAATGCTTTGGTAATGTTTTCAATTCTAACACCGGTGGTACTTCAAAAGAGGATTTTAACGGTGCTGAAAAGTTTGTGGGTAATTTTTCCACTTGTGGAATCCATGGTGTTTTCCACTGCTGTGTTTGAAAAACCTCTTCTATCATGTGTACTTCTTCTGTGTCCCTGTCCTCAATCCTGGTATTGTTAAGAAAACCTTCCAATTCGTCAGATCTTAAGATGGTTGGTGTAGTTTGATGCACTAAGTCATCAACTACATCAACTTGATAACATTCATGTTCCGTTGATGAATTGTTAAATGTGTTAAAAACATTTAATCTTTTCCTATTTCCAAAGGTGATATCCATTGCTCCTGTTCTACAATTAATTTCGGCGTTTGTTGTTGCTAAAAATGGTCGTCCCAAAATAATTGAGGCTTGACTTTCCTTGTAAGTATGTTCATTATCAAGCACTAAGAAGTCAACTGGATAGTAAAATTCATCCACCTTGATGATAACATCGGTCAACATTCCTCGTGGGATTTTTGTGGATTTGTCAGCGAGTTGTAAAATGATATCAGTATGTTCTAGATTGCCTAGTTCATACTGATCAAACAAATTCCCAGGAAGAATGTTGACACTTGCTCCAAGGTCTAAAAGTGCTTTTTTATGTTTATGTTACCCACGGTGACAGAGATTAAGGGTGCTCCTGGGTCCTTGAGTTTAGGAGGAAGAGAGTTAGAGACTATAGAACTTGCATGTTCTGTTAAGTCTACTTTCTTTGGGAGACGCGATTTTAACTTTCTTTTCTGAATACATAAGTCTTTCAGAAATTTCGCGTATGAGGGGACTTCTTTGATTAGTTTGACTAATGGAATGTTTATTTTGACTTGGGAAAAGATTTCCCACATGTCTTCCGATTTAGTCCGTTTTATGTCCTTAGAAGTCGACGGTTCGAGGGCTGAAGGATATGGTGCGATGTTATTTCGTTCAATTTCTATTTCTTTTTCTTTTAAAATTTTTTCTAATTCCTCTTTTTCATTATATATTTCTTCGGTATCACTTTCCTCTTCTAAAGTTGGGTTAGGAAGAGAACTTACCTGATTGTCGACTTTCTTCCCGCTTCGTAAAGAGATGACTTGGTTGACTTGGTGTTCTTTTCCCGGTCGTTGACTGTGAGACGGATTCACAGTTATGTTGCTTGGGAATTTCCCTTCTTCTCTTTTCCCCAGTTGTTCGGCTAGTTGTGCTATTTGCTTCTCCATTGCAGCGATCGTTTTGGTGTTGGTGTCGGTCTTCTGGTATGTTTGGGTAATGAATTCCATTATTTTGTCTAGCTTGGTTCCTTCATTTTCTGGTTCCTTTCTGCTTGTACTTCCTTCTCTTCCGTTGTGGTTGGGTTGAAATGTTCGTTGCTGATTTTGATGTTGGCTTTGATATTGTCCTCTCTGATTGTTATTATTGAAATTCCCTTGATTGTTGTTATGGTAACTTCCTTGATTGTTGTTGTGATAATTCCCCTGATTGCTGGGTCTGAAAGATCTTTGTGGATTATGGTGTTGGCCATATCCACTCAAATGGTTGAGTTCCTCCCGAGTTTTTGTGCAATTATGTGCAACGTGTCCAGTATTTCCACAGTTTGCACATGATTTCTGCCCCTGCAAAACATTAACACCCTTCTCTTTCCCAAGGCTTGTAAGTAATAAATCAACCTTTTTACTTAAAGCCATGATGTCAGATTTTACCCCCGTTTTCCATGTTTTATCGAGTGCGATTGTTGCAATGGTTTGGTTTGGAATTTCTTGTTTTCTTGTGGAATAATTGGCTTTTTTGAGACATTACTTAATTGTTCCAAAAATTTCCATGCATTCTCACTGTCTTGCAACATAAATGTACCACTTGAGGCAGCGTTTATCATGGATTGGTTCGTGCTATCTACCCCATCAAAGAAATACCGTACAAGTTGCCAACGAGGGAATTCATGATGTGGACACGATCGTAACAATTCTTTAAGACGATCGAATGCATCATGGAATTCTTCGTTAGGTTTTTGTGTAAAATCTTGTATGGCTTTTCTTATTTCTGTGGTTTTACTAGCTGGGTAAAACTCTTGTAAAAAGTTGGTTCTCAATTGATCCCAAGTATTAATACTTCCGGGAGCAAGTGATGTAAACCAGTATTTTGCTTTTTCTTTTAGGGTAAATGGAAATAAATGCAATTTAAACGTGTCTCTATTGGTTTCCCTTGGCGTGTTTGCATTTGCTATTGCAAGAAATTCATACAAGTGATTATAAGGATCCTCATTTTTATAACCACGAAAAAGTGGGATTACCCCAATTAATTGTGGTCGAATTTCTACAATATGTTCGTTTCCGTGTGGAAATATTATAGGTGAAGGATCATCATAATCACCTGGTTGAAAGTGAGATGCTACAGAATGTCTATTTGGTTGATCTAAATAACGAGGATTGTATTGGAAATGATTACCTTCTTGAAAACCACCGTTGTGGCGGTTCGTGCCATTCCAATTATTGGTGTTATCTCCTTGATAACCACCATTGCCATTGTTGCGGTATTGTGGAGGATTTGGTGGATGCGCTTGTGGTATGGGATTTTGCGGTCCCATTTGTGGGGGTTGTATGTGTGATTCATCGGGAACATCCTCTACCAATACTTCGTCCAAATTCATTGTTCTAAATAATCGTCTTGCAATTCGATTGTTTCTAAAAGATCTTTCGGGTTCCGGATTGAATAAGAGTGGTGAATTATTGCTACTATGCCTTGTATGTATAAACAAGTGAGTTTGCACAAGAAGAAAATAATAACAAAAGTAAAACTTGAACTTTAAACAACTCTTTAGAACTTAAGCGCACATAATCCCCGGCAACGGCGCCATTTTGACAACGCTATCGTCACACGCGTCAAAAACAATTTATAACCCACTTTTTACTATGTAGATAGGGCAAGCGGGGTCGAGTCCAAGGATTTAGTGGTTAACTTTTAATGAGTTGTAAAGTAAATTTTACGGTGATGGTAAAATTATTGAGATTGTAACTTGAGATTAGAGAAAGAATTACTTCCGGTTTAGTTATCAACAATTAGTTTCACATGTATTATTACAATGATTCCGATATAATTACTTTAACATAATTACAGTTTACTGACAATTACTATTACATAAGTAAATACATAACATGTTGAATCAATTATTTGTCTTGGTCTAACAGTTAAGTAGATTAGGCACAAACAATGGTATGGCAATATTATGTTTTATCTAGATGATAGTAACGTTACAACTTCTTAACATATTAATTAGACACAAAGTATATTAACTGATTATCCGTCTTAGCTCGTCATTTAAGTGAGATAGGCACGAACAATATGTTGGTAATACTATGTCTTGAGAATATGATAGCAAGTAGAAGTAGACACAAATGATTCACTAGTTGTATTCAAAGAGATGAGAGTTTAAGAGTTACAATAGTAAAACATTTGTCGGAATCAAAGTAAAAACATGCTACACTAAAAGTAGAATAACATTACCGGAAGTAATCTGAAGAGATTAGCCTTCCATTCGTGTGATGATCTTGATGATGATCTTGGTGTTCCTCGTCATGTAACTTGATGCGTTTACCCTTCGAGTTATCTTGAATTACAACTAGAACTACCACCGAGAGGGATGATATTTTGATTCTAAACAACTAGCTAAGAGATGTTCTGACTATTACAACTACTAGAAATTAACTTGGTAACTTGGTGTCTAAAGGATGTAAATTGGTGTCTAAATCCGTGCATAGAAGGTCTCTATTTATACTGGCTGAGCACAGGGCTCGCGTCGCGACCAAGGGCGGGCAGGTGCTCCTTTTGTCGGCCACTGGTCTGGCTAGTGCGTTTGTTGGTAGTCTCGCGACTGAGGAGTGGTTGAGGTCGCGTCCATGGTCTTCGCGTCGCGACCACAGCCTTCGTCGCGGCGCGATTGCTGTAGCTTTTTGGTCTTCTGTCTTGATTTTCTTCACGTCGCGACCCTTGTTCTGTCAAGTCGCGATTGCTGTATTTTTATGTGTATTTCGCCTTTTTATTCTTCGTTTTGGATCATCACTTCCTCGGGTTTGTTCCTTTATAGTTCTTGGGTCTTGTTCCTGAAAATAAGCCATAAATGTTAACACACAAATCCCTCTTGATTTCCTCACACCAGAAGCTCCGGAGAACTCTGTTCAAGTTAAACATGAATCGTAATTCATGTTTAACCACCTGTTAATATAAGCCTGTTTTGATGTTGAGCTTATCAGGATTTCCTATGGTAAAATACCATAGTTCTGGCAGATTTGCATCTGCAACACAGCAGTGGGCTGTGATGTGCAGTGTATGAAAAATGAGATATTCTCTCGTTAGCTTGCAAATTTTGTGAGGATGTCTGGGGACGGTAGACAAATTAATCATAATTCTATTGAGAGAATTAATGATATCTTAATAGGATTTCCCTGTGATTTGTGAGATGTTTTCTATGTGAAAACAAATGGCTGGCTTGTGTTAGTAATGACCCGACAGTAGATCTATTATCACCGCCAGACTTTTGGGAGTCTGTGGTGTGCATCAGGAGCTGCCGTTGGAATGTGAGCTTTTGCCTATTTGTTGTGAAAACATGCATTCTTATAAAATATGATTGTTTGGGTTTAACAGATGAGGTAGGTTAGACGGGTCTGTCTGAACCATATCTGTTATGAAGAAGCATTTTGCATGTTTTAAGGCGGTTTTTGGATTCTTTTGTTTTGCACAAAAAGATAGTTTTTGTGTGCCTCTGAGCGTATTTATGCGATAAAACAGTCTTTAAATGATAGTGTTTTATTGTAAAAATAAAACACTATCACCGCCACAACACCACCAATACACCGACAAACAACCACAGCACTGTTATCAACATAAAACAACCAACAATGAACATCGCACCAGCATAGCACCTCTTTTCACTATAGAATAACCCTAGATCTAAAATTGGCAATGCAACTACGCTGTTTAAAGCCTCCGTTTCTCACCGCCATCATAGCTCACCACTACTGTCGTTTTCTATCTTTTACCCCTCTGTTGGTCTAAGCAAACCATAGATATAAAAAAGTGTTACAACCACCACAACACATCTCTCTCTCGGATGGGTTTTATTTGCCAGAAGTCATCACACTATAAGGCATCAAACAGGTGGAGGTATTTTCATAGGTATCTGATTTCAAACAGTTTTCAAACAGTTGGTCATATCTTTTAATTACAAAACTTACAAACTTATACAGGATTGGATATGTATCATTGATTTGGCCATTAAAATTGATTCTTTATTTTCTTGATTTTCAGATGATTCAAGATTGGTGGATTTTGGTATTCTATTTGTTTCACATCAAGGATTAATTAGGTGTATTTGGATGTCGATTATCTACAAGATTCCCTAAAACGATTCATTTGGCTTTCTGGGTGATTATATTTTTTAAACCAATCTTTTTTCTTACTCATATTGATTTTTATTCACATCATCATCATGATTATGGTTCCATATATGTGTTTAAAGCATTCATTTTCTTTCATTTTTAACTATTTCCTTGTGCCTTTTTGCATGTTATAGTACCTATCTTATACAAGAGTCTACATCAAGTTTAATAACCTGAGACTTCACTGGGTTCTCAAAGCACATACATATGTTTCTAAACGAGAAGGGAAATATTGAGCTTTTAGAAATCAAATGGTTAACTATAATATGTTTTAGCTTATCATCATAATCTTTTGTTACATATGCGATATTTCTAAATATGGGGCATGCTTTATTTTGTTTCGCTATTGCTAAGCCGCTTGTAATTTTTCTTATCAACTTGACATCCATGTCAATGGACTTACCATCCATCTGCTCTGAACTGGAATATTTATAATGTTTTTATTTGATTCATGATGGTTTTT
This sequence comes from Cichorium intybus, assembly GCA_023525715.1. Lineage (NCBI taxonomy): Eukaryota > Viridiplantae > Streptophyta > Magnoliopsida > Asterales > Asteraceae > Cichorium > Cichorium intybus. Next base: position 793,152 of record JAKNSD010000060.1, on the reverse strand, counting down.
CTTTTTAAATAAATGTAGGATCCTAGATTGTCACATAACGAGCCCATTTTGGTGATGGTTTTTTCAACATCTGCACCATACTCAAGAACAAAGCGGTGGATCAGGTCTGGCTTTCACTTGCCACTATTGTATTCAACTCAATGATTGTTCTTTTAACTAAGGATTTTTATGGCATATGCATATGTAATCTAAAGTTCAATAAACCAAGAAAATCATGAGATGAAATTGGTCTAATGCTTATATTTAATATCTTTAATAGCAATATTTAAATATGTCATTTACTTGCCTCCATATAAAAAAATCCAATTCCATGACCATGTGGTGTCTCTATCATATTGGGTTGTTTTACTTTTTTAGTCAAAAATTTTAGTGATTGTGTCAGGGAGGATCAAATTGGAGAGACTTGAAGATGTAGGTACTTTTCTTCTATTTTTCATAATTTTGTATTTTGAATCTTTGGCTCAATAGCCTGGAATTGACCTTTGGCTTGGTAAACCAATTGAGTTTTCCCTCATTTGCATAAATGACTGAAATATCCCTTTTAAACCTTTTTATTAAGATCGAAGTATCTTGGCTTCCTTTTTCTATCATCAAACTTTGTAATTTATTGTGCTAATATGTATATTTTATTTTGGCTTTGTTTTCATACAGCTTCAAGAACAATAAATTATTATGAGGGCAATTTAAATACTTTGTTATGCATTTAAAACAAGATATGCAATTAGGAACTCAATAAAGGGCGATTGTGACATTTTTCAGTATTATGATCAGCAACTTGTACTACAACAGCTAAAATGTTGTGGTGTTTTAGAAGTTGTTAGAATATCAAGATCTGGATTCCCAACACGAATGACACATCAAAAATTCACACGAAGGTAAACTCACAACTAATTCTTTCTTAATTCTTCCACTTTCATTATTTAAATGTAACCTTCTGTTTTATCCTTAGTTCCTTACTCGGTATGGTTTCTGATACCCGTCTAGACCTTGAAATGGAACTTGCCCTAGGGTTTCTTGATCATTTATTATTGGGTACCCCTGCTTCACCTTTAACAAAAATCTTGCTTGAAAGTGGGTTGGGAGATGCCATTGTTTGTGGTGGTATGGAAGATGAAACTTTAATCATGAACACACTATAGATTTGTTTTTTATAGCATCTTACTGTTGGATTAGGTGTCTAAGTCATGACTAATAATTAGTATTTATCTAATTAATAGTAGCATAGTCCATTTGGGTTGCCCTCATAGTTGGAGGATTGGCAGAAAGTCCGGTAGAGAGAAAGATTGATTTATTATGTGATTAATAAATCAATAGAAATTAAATAAATAGTTTATTAATATATTTAAGTAATAATATATTAATTAGAAACTATAATAATTAATTAGAAATTTTTTTGGAATTAATTGGAATTAATTTGGCAGTTAAATTGATTAATTGAGGTGTAGGGACTAAAGCTGTAATTATTCAATAGTTGAGTAAGTGACAGTTGAGTGAGTGAGAGTGGTGAACGAAATTATATATGGAAACATATATATTTTCGATTTTGATAATGAGGATAAAAGGGTTTGAATTATTAAGATAAAGGCTTATCTTAATTTGAATTCAAAAAGGTTTATCTTTAAGGTTTATCTGATCACCATTTGGAGCCTATAAATAGGGAGATTTGTAACGCCAAAACATAGTTAATCTGTAATTATTGTAAAAAGGGGCAAAATGGTCATTTTACCTTAGAAGGGTAATTTGGTCTTTTGGCCAAAAAAGGACTTGTATTGTAATGATATTTTGAGTCTTGGACTTAAAATGTCATAAAAGTTTGATTTTTGTCATTTTATTTGTAAAATGTGGCAAAACTATGAGAAGTGCAACTTCAAGGACCAAAGTGTAAATTCTGGAAGTATATAAGGAAACCCTTGTGCAGATTTTGTGGGTTACGGGAGAAATTTCTTGAGTGATTTCTGCAAGCTTTCATAGGGTTTCTTGAAGATTGAAGTTTGCAAGTTGATTATAGCATTCAAAGGACATAATTGGAAGCTTTGGAGGTAAGTTTCTTCAAGTTCTTGATTGTTATTCTTGTTGAGTTGTGTAGAACTCAAAAACTGCATTTGCAGTTATGATCATGTGGTTAAAATGGTTAGATACTTCCATTAAGTCATAAGAATAAGAGCTTAAGTCAAGAAAATGGAAGTAGGATGTTATTTTTGATGAATTTGAAGTTTTGGGTTGTTATAAATTTAGAACCCTAAATTGATTGATTGTGTTTTGGGGGTTAAAAACCTTGTTAAAATGTAAGGTTTTAGCCTAGGAACAAACCCCAAATGATTTCGTTGAGAAATAAAGACTGAAAATTGGAAAATGGGGATTTTAGCACAAAAAATCGGAGTCTCCTGCCTGGAATCGCCAGGATCGCGACCCGACCCAGGGGCCGATCGCGACCCGATCTCGCGGCTGGAACTCTAAAACCCCCTGTTAAATTTTGGTGCATTTTCCAAATGTAATTCCAATGCTAGGCTTATCCGATTGACCTGAAATTTTAAACATAGGCTTAATATGTTGTGAAACTTCATGGAAAATTATCGGAATACGAATACGACTTCCCGAAAGTACTGTAGCAGAATACGCGTATTTCGGGAAGTGTATTAAATTTTTATACCAATGGTTAATGCTTGGAATTGGTCTTATATTAGACTCTTGTGCATGAGAACCAACTGAAATGGTATATTAACCTATAATCATTGTGAAATGAATGGAATTATAGGTACGGGACAAAATCTCGCGGAGTGTATTTCAAGGCCAGAAACAAGTAAAGCTAGTAGTAGAAAACCTTCAGGTGAGTAATCTCACTGTGTCCGTTGTAATAAATGCTATATGAGCAGCTGCAGATGATTATGATTTTGGGGGACAAAAATGACAAACTATATGATTTGATATATGACAATACCAGATAAGCCGTGAGTCTGTTATAGACAAGAACGGAGCTGTGAGTCAATACAAATTAATGATACGACAATACCAGATAAGTCGTGAGTCTATAATAGACAAGAACGGAGCTGTGAGTCAAACTTATATAGACAAGACCGGATAAGCCGTGAGTCATTGCGATGACAAGAACGGAGCCGTGAGTCTAGGCAACAGCGGGCTAACTCGTGAGCCATACTTGTTTTGTAATGCATGATAATGCGTACTTGATTTTTGTATAGAGAAATTTATTCTTATACATGTTGTATTTAATTTGATTACTCATTGGGCTTAATAGCTCACAGTTTATTTGATATGTCCCTGCAGGTGAGCGTGATCCCGAGAAGGGAAAAGATAAAGTCCGTGACTGAGGACTTAGTGATTTGAGTGACAGCTCGGCGTAAAGATGTATAATATTATGTATTGTACTTCGTGATACTCTTGTACTCGTATTGTATTAACTAATACCCCTACTTGTGTTTTGTTTGAAAAATATTTGATTTAAAAATGAAAATTTTTTGGGGTGTTTTTGGTTAATAAGTCGGGTGTTACAAGTTGGTATCAGAGCCGAGGTTTAAGTGAACTAGGTGTCTTAGACTAGATTCCTGGACTTAAACCTTGAGAGAGAACAGATAAATGGACTGTTAGATATATATAAGTTTGGTATTATATATGTAATCTAACGGTTTGCTGAAATTTTGAAGTATGAGAAATACACGAAGCAACCCCACTGGTGCAAATTCGCGTGGAACTGCAAGAAGTGGACCAGCTCGGTCACGCGGCTCTGCTGGGCGAAGAGCACCAGCACGGGAACCGGTGGGACAAAACCCACCTGACCTTCGGGCTATTGTGGAAGAAGTGGTTAGGCAAATGATGCCTGCGATAACGAACAATGCTAACCCGAGTGGCAATCCTAACCCGAGTGGCAATCCCAACCCGAGTGTAAATCCTAATCCAAATCCTAGTGAAGAAGCTGCTAAAAGTGTTCATGACAGGCAGCCAGAAGATGAAAGCCAGGGAGAAAGTCGTGCCCGAGCAGTGAAAGAAACTCAATGGGGGGAAGCCTCTATCAAGAAAGTTGGGTGTTCGTATAAAGCCTTCCTTGGTTGCAAACCAAAGGAATTCTCGGGGACAGATGATCCAGTTAAAGCTATGGAATGGATCATGCACATAGAGAAAGTATTTCGAGTAAGCAAATGCGCGGATGAAGATAAAGTGGAATTTGCCACGAACCAACATACAAGCGGTGCTTTGCATTGGTGGCAAATCTACTATAAATCACTGAATCTTGATCCGACCGAATCAGTACCGTGGGAACAGTTCAAGATTAAGTTCAATGAAGAATACTGTTCTGAAGTGGCGATAAAGCAATTGGAGGATGAATTCCTACACTTGGAACAGGGTTCTCGATCTGTGCAGGAGTATACTCTTAGCTTTCTGGAGAAAGCTAGGTTTGCGGAACACCACATCTATACTGAAAAGAGAAAGATTGACAAGTATGTCTGGGGGTTGACGACCAGAATCAGAGAGATCGTGCAACCGTTGAAACTACCTACTTTCCGACAAGTGGTGGATAGAGCCACAGAAAGAGAAACAGAACTGAAGCGACAGGAAGACGAAAAGAAAGTCTTGGAGACGAAACAAAAGGCGGAAGAACAAGGTTGGACGCCGCAGAAAAAGTCGCAACAATCCAGGTCTAGGGGAAAAGGCCAGAAAGATGAAGGAAAGTGGTGTGAAAAATGCAGAAAAAGGCACACGGGCAGTTGTCGCAGCGATACTGCGTCGGTTAGCTGCCGAAATTGTGGAAAAACGGGTCATTCTGTACGGGAGTGTCGGGCGGAACGAAGATGCTACCAATGTGGAGCTACTGATCACATTCGTCCGAACTGTCCCCAACTGAAATCTGGGGTATACAGTGAAAGACCCAGAGATGATCAAGTGGGAAAGAAAGAAGAGCAGAAGAATAGGGGACGACCAGTGACCTCGCGAGCTTTCCAGATGACTGTGGAGGAAGCCCGTGAAAAGACCGATGTGGTGACAGGTATCTTCACTCTTGATTCCATACCTGTGTATGTTATTTTTTATCCGGGGGCTACACACTGTTTTGTGTCGGAGTCTTTGATGTCATGTTTAAATGTACCGTTAACTCCGATGGATGTAAGCTTAGAAGTGGCTGTAGCCGATGGCAGATATGTTTGGGTATCCGAACACCTGGAAGGTTGTCAGCTTAAAATCTACGGGACCGTTTTCCCTATAGATTTGAAGGCGATGACTACAAATGAATTTGGTGTGATTGTGGGGATGGATTGGTTGGCAACGAACTATGCTAACATGGATTGTAGGAATAAAAGCCTCACAGTGCGGTCACCAGATGGGAATTTGATAACGATTTAGGGTGAACGACCTCGATTGCGAGTGCCAGTTATCTCCTTTGCTCAAGCCCGAAGCTGTATCAGTAAAGGAAGGATGTCCTATATAGCTTATGTATCGGTGGCTCAACCGATTAAAGTGGGGGTAGCGAATGTGAATGTGGTGAACGAGTTCCCAGATGTGTTTCCAGATGAACTTCTAGGGTTGCCACCAGACCGACAGGTTGAGTTCACGATTGAACTAATTCCGGGAGTTGCACCTGTTGCTCGAGCTCCATACCGATTGGCATCTTCAGAGATGGTGGAACTGCGAAAGCAACTGGAAGAACTGCTAGACAGGGGTTTTATCAGACCGAGTACATCGCCTTGGGGAGCCCCTATCTTGTTTGTTAAGAAGAAATATGGGTCAATGCGCATGTGTATTGACTACCGGGAGTTAAACAAGATAACAGTGAAGAACAAGTACCCGCTACCCAGAATAGATGACTTGTTTGATCAGCTGCAAGGCGCGTCCTACTTTTCCAAGATTGATCTGAGGTTGGGTTATCACCAGTTGAAGATAAGAGAGTCAGACATTCCGAAGACAGCTTTTCGAACGAGATACGGTCATTATGAGTTTTTGGTGATGCCTTTTGGGTTAACCAATGCTCCAGCCGTATTTATGGACCTTATGAACCGAGTGTGCCGTCCGTTCCTTGATACCTCGGTGATAGTGTTTATTGATGACATCTTGGTGTATTCACGAAGCCAAGCTGAGCATGAGGTACACCTGCGACAGATGTTAGAGCTGCTGCGTCAAGAGAAGCTGTATGCAAAATTCTCCAAGTGTGAGTTTTGGCTAAGGGAAGTTCAATTTCTTGGCCATGTGATCAATGCCGAAGGGGTGAAAGTAGATCCAGCAAAGGTTGAAGTCGTGATGAAATGGGAACCGCCGAGAAGTCCCACTGAAATAAGAAGTTTTCTTGGTTTGGCTGGCTATTACAGAAGATTTGTTGAAAATTTCTCTTCGATAGCTGCTCCGTTGACCAAGTTAACCAAGAAAGGTGAAAAGTTCACGTGGGCCGAAAAGCAGCAAGAAGCTTTTCAGAGATTGAAACAAGCTTTATGTGAAGCACCAGTGTTAGCACTACCACAAAGCGGAGAAGAGTATGTGATCTACAGCGATGCTTCTAGAATTGGTCTTGGGTGTGTTTTAATGCAGAAAGGTCGGGTCATAGCCTATGCGTCCCGCCAATTAAAAGATGCCGAGAAGAAGTATCCAGTTCATGATCTGGAACTAGCTGCAGTGATCTTAGCATTGAAGTTGTGGAGGCATTACTTATACGGTGTAAAGTTTGTCATTTACACTGATCATAAGAGCCTGAAGTACCTCTTTGACCAGAAAGAGCTTAGCATGAGACAGCAAAGGTGGATGGATCTGCTGAAAGACTTTGATTGTGAAATTCTGTACCACCCTGGCAAGGCTAATGTGGTGGCAGATGCTTTAAGCCGAAAAGAAACTCCTCTGAAAATTACATCCGCGTGTATGGGTGTAGCAAGCCGGTTACCGGAGTTGATTCGTCTAGCACAAGAAGAAGCGTGTAAGCCGGAGAATGTAAAAAGCGAAAGAATGGTTGGATATTTGAAGCATCTGGAAGAAAATGCTCAGAAATTGAAGACCTTCAAAGGCCGAACATGGGTCCCGAAACAAGGAGAAGCGAGGAATTTGCTTCTAGAAGATAGCCATTATAGTCGATATGCAGTTCATCCGGGCAGTACAAAGATGTATCGGATGTTAAAACCGATGTATTGGTGGCCTGGAATGAAGAGGGACATTGGAAGATATGTAGAAACGTGTTTAACTTGTTTACAAGTTAAGTCAAACCATCAGAAACCGTATGGGGAAATACAACCATTGCCGGTTCCAGAGAAGAAATGGGACCATATTACCATGGACTTTGTGACAAAGTTGCCGCGGACACCGCGAGGTTATGATTCTATATTGGTGATTGTTGATCGATTGACCAAATCGGCACAATTCATACCATATAAAGAGAAGTACAGAGTAGATCAATTGGCAAAAATCTACATTGATGAGGTGATTTGTCGGCATGGATTTCCAGCATCGATTGTATCGGACCGAGATAGTAGATTTACTTCCCGGTTCTGGCAGAGTCTTCAAAGTCAACTGGGTACAAAAGTACTTATGAGTACCACATATCACCCGCAGACCGATGGTCAGAGTGAAAGAACAATCCAGACTTTGGAAGACATGTTGAGAACTTGTGTCATTGACTTCGGTGGAAGCTGGGAAGATCATTTGCCTTTGGTGGAATTCGCGTACAACAACAGCTATCATTCCAGCATTCAGATGGCCCCGTATGAAGCCTTGTATGGAGCACCGTGTCGTACTCCGACCTGCTGGACTGAAGTTGGGGAAAAGCCGTTGGCTGGACCTGAAATTGTAGCACAGACCGAAGAAAAGATCAAACTGATACGCGAAAATTTGAAGGTAGCTCAGAATAGACAGAAACAGTACGCGGATAGACGGGTGAAACCGATAGAATTCCAAGTAGGAGATATGGTAATGCTCAAAGTATCCCCTTGGAAAGGCTTAATTCGTTTTGGGAAGAAAGGGAAGTTGAGTCCTCGCTTCATTGGACCTTTCCGTATATCCCAAAGAGTTGGAGCCGTGGCGTATCGATTGGAGTTACCTGATGAACTTCGTGGCATACATGATGTATTCCATGTGTCCCAATTGAGAAAAACATTGTTTGATAAGTCTCAACATATACCCCTTGCTGAAATTGAAGTGGATGAAAGGTTGAGATACCCGGAGCAACCCGAGCGGGTGTTAGACCGCAAGATAAGACAGCTGCGAAATAAGAAGATCAGCATGGTGAAAGTACTTTGGCGTCATCACAAAGGTTCCGACATGACGTGGGAAACCGAAAGTGAAATGAGGGAGAAATACCCTCAACTTTTTGTATGATTTCGGGGACGAAATCTCTTAAAGGAGGGGAGAATTTGTAACGCCAAAACATAGTTAATCTGTAATTATTGTAAAAAGGGGCAAAATGGTCATTTTACCTTAGAAGGGTAATTTGGTCTTTTAGCCAGAAAAGGACTTGTATTGTAATGATATTTTGAGTCTTGGACTTAAAATGTCATAAAAGTTTGATTTTTGTCATTTTATTTGTAAATTGTGGCAAAACTATGAGAAGTGCAACTTCAAGGACCAAAGTGTAAATTCTGGAAGTATATAAGGAAACCCTTGTGCAGATTTTGTGGGTTACGGGAGAAATTTCTTGAGTGATTTCTGCAAGCTTTCATAGGGTTTCTTGAAGATTGAAGTTTGCAAGTTGATTATAGCATTCAAAGGACATAATTGGAAGCTTTGGAGGTAAGTTTCTTCAAGTTCTTGATTGTTATTCTTGTTGAGTTGTGTAGAACTCAAAAACTGCATTTGCAGTTATGATCATGTGGTTAAAATGGTTAGATACTTCCATTAAGTCATAAGAATAAGAGCTTAAGTCAAGAAAATGGAAGTAGGATGTTATTTTTGATGAATTTGAAGTTTTGGGTTGTTATAAATTTAGAACCCTAAATTGATTGATTGTGTTTTGGGGGTTAAAAACCTTGTTAAAATGTAAGGTTTTAGCCTAGGAACAAACCCCAAATGATTTCGTTGAGAAATAAAGACTGAAAATTGGAAAATGGAGATTTTAGCACAAAAAATCGGAGTCTCCTGCCTGGAATCGCCAGGATCGCGACCCGACCCAGGGGCCGATCGCGACCCGATCTCGCGGCTGGAACTCTAAAACCCCCTGTTAAATTTTGGTGCATTTTCCAAATGTAATTCCAATGCTAGGCTTATCCGATTGACCTGAAATTTTAAACATAGGCTTAATATGTTGTGAAACTTCATGGAAAATTATCGGAATACGAATACGACTTCCCGAAAGTACTGTAGCAGAATACGCGTATTTCGGGAAGTGTATTAAATTTTTATACCAATGGTTAATGCTTGGAATTGGTCTTATATTAGACTCTTGTACATGAGAACCAACTGAAATGGTATATTAACCTATAATCATTGTGAAATGAATGGAATTATAGGTACGGGACAAAATCTCGCGGAGTGTATTTCAAGGCCAGAAACAAGTAAAGCTAGTAGTAGCAAACCTTCAGGTGAGTAATCTCACTGTGTCCGTTGTAATAAATGCTATATGAGCAGCTGCAGATGATTGTGATTTTGGGGGACAAAAATGACAAACTATATGATTTGATATATGACAATACCAGATAAGCCGTGAGTCTGTTATAGACAAGAACGGAGCTGTGAGTCAATACAAATTAATGATACGACAATACCAGATAAGTCGTGAGTCTATAATAGACAAGAACGGAGCTGTGAGTCAAACTTATATAGAAAAGACCGGATAAGCCGTGAGTCATTGCGATGACAAGAACGGAGCCGTGAGTCTAGGCAACAGCGGGCTAACCCGTGAGCCATACTTGTTTTGTAATGCATGATAATGCGTACTTGATTTTTGTATAGAGAATTTTATTCTTATACATGTTGTATTTAATTTGATTACTCATTGGGCTTAATAGCTCACAGTTTATTTGATATGTCCCTGCAGGTGAGCGTGATCCCGCGAAGGGAAAAGATAAAGTCCGTGACTGAGGACTTAGTGATTTGAGTGACAGCCCGGCTTAAAGATGTATAATATTATGTATTGTACTTCGTGATACTCTTGTACTCGTATTGTATTAACTAATACCCCTACTTGTGTTTTGTTTGAAAAATATTTGATTTAAAAATGAAAAAATTTTGGGGTGTTTTTGGTTAATAAGTCGGGTGTTACAAGGCTCACCCTAACCCTAAAGCCACGATTTTGAAGCTCTCTCTAAAGGTATTTTCGGCCACCAACTCCAAGCTAGGGTGTGACTACATTTGAGGCAGGACACTTGTGCTGCTTAGCTTGCAAGAAACAACTAAAAGGTTACTTTTTCTGGTTTTATTCTTTTAGTTAATTTTTGTTTGGCCTTTAGGAATTAGTTATATGTTCAAAGTAAGAAAACATAGATCCAATCTAGGTTGCATGTGAACTTAGGGTTTTAGTTCATAGATTTGCAGAAAACCTTTCAGTCGTATCAGAGCATTTGGTTGTTTTCTTGTTGAATTGCTGTAATAGTTTTCCTAAAATTAGGGTTTAAAGCTTATAAACCCTAATTATTGCTTGGATCGATTTCTAGGATTAGGGTTTTGGAAACCCTAATCCCCCCCCCCCCCCCCCTTTGCTATTTTCGATTTCTGGCTTTAGGGTTTTAGGAGGTTTTCTATTTTTGGTAACTTTATTTGTTAAGTAAATGGATAACCTTAAACCTTTTTCCTTGAAATCGAAAATTAAGGGTTTGTGGATAGGTTTTAATTAATTTGATTAATTTGGATAAACCTATCTTCATTTGAATTAATTTAATTAATTGTTAATTAAAGGATAATTCAAAAGGGATTTAATTAATTTTAAATTGTCGAAAATTAATAGAAAAATCCAGAAAAATATTTTAAAATGTTTAAAATATTTAGATTTAATTAATTTAATTAATTGGTAATTTAAATTGGTTAAATCGACTTTAAGGTTTAATTTAATTTAAAATTTAATTGTTAAATTTGGTAAAATTAAAAGATAAACCTTGAATATTTTAAAGGGTTTTAAAATACTTCTTATATATGTTATTAAAAGTTAATACTATATATATGAGATAATTTTGGTTAGTCAAATCAATAGTAGGCCTCATTCACGAAGCTGGTCTATAAAGTGGGTATAAGGAGACTGCCTATAAAATGGTAGTCTAATGGGTGAACACTCTCACTCACCGCTCGACTGATCAGTGGAGGGTCGTTAGCTGAACGGGTTTGACAGAACCACCTAACCATTAAAAGTATAATGATCAAAGTACTAGAACCATTTACAAATTTACAAAAGTCCCAATCTAGTTACTTTAGGAAAAATGTGAATTTGATGCTAACCCATGAAATTGCACATTGCACTTTATGAAACGTTGGTGGAGCGTGTGTGGTTTACCGGCACACCAATGGGGATTCATAAAGAGTGGCAATGGGTGTCTCGGGTGTTATCATTGTTGATGGAGCGTGTGTGGTTAACCGGCACATCAATTTGAGATGATAATGGACCCCGAGAGTACCAAGCTAATTTGCATGGTTATTCACACCCGGTTTGTGATCCTCGACATCCCAGTCATAAACGGTGGGGCATATCCGAGATTAAACATGCCATTGACTAGTTCAATGAGTCTCACAGATCTAGGAATTTCATAAGACTGAAATTGATAAATGTTATCTACCTTAATGACCACTGTGTTGTGATTACGGCATCCCTCTTCACAGTATAGTTGGGGTATTTTGGGTCCTAGCCTTGTTAAATAATAAATTGGGTAATTATTTAAAAAGGATTAATTAAACTAATAAATTCAAATTTTATATATGTCTGAAGAAAGTGTCATTCTCCTCATTCCCTTCCTTCACCCATTTCTGAGAACTTCAGAAAGCACCTGTTAAATATGGTAAGGCTGACTGGCCTTGACTGTGTGATATGGTTTTGCAATTAGAGAATAGTTCTTAGTTTTGCTGGCAAACCATATCTGACTGAGTGTCCGCTCCCAAACATGGCATCACACAGCAGCTTGTGATGAGCATGACTCCTTGACTATTGAGCCCAAGGAAGTTTGTTGCCTTATGCTATTGATCATTGACCCCGAGTTCCGCAGGGATTTAGAATTCCTGGGGTCAGATAAGTTGGCACAGCTAGTTGAGGAAAGGTTCCGAGAACTGGTTGAAAAAGGGAACAAACTAGGATCTTCAAAGAGCTTGAAGTTGCAAGCATGAAGGAAGTAGCGCTAGTTTGCATACTCCTAAGTTTGAGGGATACATAGGCAAACAGAATAAAACTGGTTTCCCTTTGTAATCGGGAGTTAAGCATTAGCTCGACTCGCTGATCTGTTCATCCAGGTGAACAGGAAGGGTAACCGGATAAGATAATCGTGGAAATGCATTCAATGTCTACTCTGTATGAGTCGTTCATGGAGAAGCATAGTTCCATTGATTCAGCTGCTTCAGGATTGAGTCCAGTATTAAGGTGCATCAAGAAATGATCCAGATCGTCTGGACCGATTGTTCGATGTTTCAAACTCGGAATCCATAAGGTGGGACACAGTCACACAAAGATTGGAAAAATGCTCCAAAGCCAAATCGGTTGGGAAACTCAGTAATATCTTAAAACTCATAATACCTTATCCTCATTTCCTTGATACAGGATGTGTTTCACACATTTGCTCTGTTTGCACGGACTCTGGAGGATGCGAGATGGTGTCGCACAGGAGTTGATTCGGATTGGATCTGGAGCTCGTGCGGGTTTGAGTTAGGCTAGATATTTATTCCTGTTATTAGTTTATAGAAACATATGACATGGATTCGCATAGTACATTGTTCTGAGGATAATTCTGGTTTAATAAAATATTTTTTTAGCATGATTGTTTTAATTATCCTCGAAATGTTGTGTGAATGTGTTAATGGCATAAATGGTAATAACTTGAATGTTGATAAATCCAATGGGGTTGGATTTATAAATCGTGTTCTTTATGATTGTTAAAGTGAATTTTATGATAATCACTTCAACCAAATGTCCAGTTGGACAGGACTTTGGAATCATTTGACTTAGAGTCACATGATGAATTAAGTTCTTAATAAAATTAATTGTGGCAAGAAAGGAATCACCCAAAGATCTAATGGATAGGATTTTGGAATCAGTTGACTTGGAGTCAGGTGATGATTGCATGTCTTGAACAATATTGACAAAGTCATAAAATTTACATAAGATGTAAAAGACCTTAAGATTTTGAGCAACAAACACATAAGTTGTTGTGTATTGCTCGAATCTTCAAACAGAACACGATTAATTATACTTCCTGATATTTGTCAAATAGTTTGACAAATATGGCGTCGCTTGTCGGAATAAGCGATTGATTGGAACCTTGAGGTGTTCAAGGATTCAAAAGGAAGTATAATATCAACAGAACCTGAGTGACAACATACTGAGAAAATGTTTCACAGTTTATCCTCTTCCAAGAACATTAATGGTTATAATGTGTCTTAGGGAAGATGATGGAGCATTGATCGATATAGTTTTTGATCATCAATGTATAAGATACATTTCCGATTAGTATTTTTAATGAATTGAATAATCAACCAGTCAGACCGTAGAAACCATATTCTGACCATTTCTTAGACTAAGTAGGTTATGTCGACACTGTCTGAAATGTAAAGCTGGGATCGTCCCACTAGTACATAGAAAGTCCAGGGTCATGTAGTATTCGTCCGAATCTCATGACAAGCCTGAAACTTATCAGCAATGTCGTTTCATTGACCATTCCGGTTATCCTTAGAAAAGAGAGTCCTTTTAGAAAGAGCTCAAGTTCTAAGGAAACAGTGGGAGTAAGAATAATACTGAATGAGTTCAGGGATTAGCTAAGTGAAAGAACCTTTAGTCATCACTGGGCCTTGACCAGGAATTAGATTCCTGTTAAACCTGACATACCCTCTCTTCGCTTGACCAGTAGTTATTGTCACCGTCATAAGGAGTTATGATCTGGGTGATATACCGAGTAGTGGTAAAACACTAAAGATGGTACGGATAAGTAATCCGACTGCTGGAAGCATTGGTGAGCCCAGTTGCTGCCAAATAAGAGAACCTTACCGCGAGGCACAGTCTATGTGACAGGTTGATTGATCTTTACAATTGGTCTAGGAACCAGTGGGAGTAATTGAATCATCAATGAAAGGAACATAGAAATGTACTTCAAAACATCTGGTTGAATGAGTCATCACTTGGAGTCAAGCAATTGATTCCGAGAGAAGCAGTCTCAATAAAAGATGAAATCCGAGAGGATTATGCGTGGCATAGTGTGAGTCGTTAGTGGAGCGTGTGTGGTTTACCGTCACACTAATAGGGACTCACATAGAGCATGCCATTGCAAAAGGTACAAGGCCCCGGGATTCGTCCCATGGGCATCTCGCAAGAAAGGATATTCGGATTCTTAAAATAGGCCAAAAGGTTTGGATTTTGTGAATAGCCTGAAAGATTTCCTTTAATATGTCGGAAAGGTTTGGATTTCGGTTTCGCAAAATATGCCATAAGTTCTGGATTTTGTGAATAGTCCGAAAGAGTCATATAACGGTGTCAAAGCCAGTGGGAGTATCATTGTTATCTGATATCATTGTATGTGGGTTACATACTAGTTCTAGGAAACGTCTCTTATCATTACAAAGTGTAATGACTTGGTGTTAAGAAACGGTTCGCTATGAAAAACCTTAAGAGATACAACATACTCAGGTGGTTATGAACATCTATTAGATAGATCAGAATCCTGCCAATATGATCTTGATGAGATTCAAGATGCATAACCCCAGGAATGGAGTTTCCTGTCATTACAAAGTATAATGAATTGGCATGAAAGAAACAAAGAAGGTGCAACATACTCACGTAGTTCACAGACGTCTATCGGATAGATGAGACTGACAGTATAGACTTAGCCGTTAAGAATATGATCTTGATACTATTCAAGATGCATAAGAAAGAGTCTCCGAAAGAAAATGTTTCCGGAAATCATGACACAAGGATTATTGGTAATCTTAGGATTCTAAAAGGGTTTGGAATGAGATTACATCAGGTTCCACAAGCCTCTTGGACCAATCAGAAGTGTTATGAACATATCCTGATGACTTGATGCTTAGAGCATGGTAAGTCAGTTTCAGGATATGACCTGGCTGAGAGTACTAATTGGATTTTGAACACACGTGAGAAATCATTGGGAAATGATTAGGGTGAACGATTTGAAAGGAGTTTCAAATCACTAATTGTTTACACCAGAACGTGGTGTTGTGGGACTTCATGGTTAAAGAATTTCGTTGGTTTCTGATGGAGCGCGTGTGGTTCACCGGCACATCATGACACCTCGAAATTGTCTTAGGGTGTAGTCATTTAGACTAAAGACCCGAGAACCAAGGGCAGTCACGGTACACATCACTGGAATGGAGTTGTGAGAGAGAATGACAGAATGACAAATTGAGATATCATCGGAAGAGTATCCGATAGGATCATCTGCAATAAAGTGTATAAGTGTTAGACACTTGGATACATAGAAAGAGTGAAAATGCCATAGACATAGATATAAAAGCCTTGAATTGAAAGTTTAAAAGAAAATAAGAAACCGATAATAGTTATGATAAATCCGACTTGATGATTACCTCGTGGAGACTTGGTAAAAAGCAGGAGTAGCTGCCAGTCAGATTTTATGTTTCGCTTTTGCATGTTTACTTCCTGAGTAATTGGATTACTCAAATATCCACAGTCGCTCATACCTTTAGGGAGTAAGTATGAATGAAGACTGTCATGAATTGGCTTGTAGATTGTCTAAGGAGTTAGACATTGCAATAAGATTGCTGCAACGTTCATGAGTACTTGAAAATGGAGATTTAAGTATTGGATAAACCCGCACTCAATGGATTGCTTCATGGATTACATCACGAGCAATGTTGAGACGATAATATCTTATGATCTTGAAGTGGAGAGATATGAGTTATAATTTATGAGGCGGTTGTTCATTGATTGTACGAAAATGCATCGGTAACTCGGTGTTATAAAACGTGCTGTTGTGAGTGATTTGTCGGGTAAAAGATATAACATATGAGTCGAAGCTTATTCGTCCCATGACCCTGACGGGAAACAGATATCTGTTGGCCACTCGATGATTTTGAAGTTGACTGAAGTGCTGGCCAGCCAGGACTAAATTGATTCGTTCAATTAGAAGTCTAAAAGTCATAAGCAAAATCGGAAATCGAGAAACAGAGTATCAGACAGAGATTGATCTCAATCCATGTCTCATGTCTGAAAATATCTTGTTGGACGAAGGATCATATGATCACTTATCATTGGACGGAACTGCCTAGGTCAGAGTTCAGCAGCGGTTTCTAGGAAGCTACAGTTGCTAAATTAATTAGAGGGTAAATTGGTAATTTTAGTCATAGACTTATCCAAGTGGGAGACTGTTGGATTAGGTGTCTAAGCCATGACTAATAATTAGTATTTATCTAATTAATAGTAGCATAGTCCATTTGGGTTGCCCTCATAGTTGGAGGATTGGCAGAAAGTCTGGTAGAGAGAAAGATTGATTTATTATGTGATTAATAAATCAATAGAAATTAAATAAATAGTTTATTAATATATTTAAGTGATAATATATTAATTAGAAACTATAATAATTAATTAGAAATTTTTCTGGAATTAATTGGAATTAATTTGGCAGTTAAATTGATTAATTGAGGTGCAGGGACTAAAACTGTAATTATTCAATAGTTGAGTAAGTGACAGTTGAGTGAGTGAGAGTGGTGAACGAAATTATATATGGAAACATATATATTTTCGATTTTGATAATGAGGATAAAAGGGTTTGAATTATTAAGATAAAGGCTTATCTTAATTTGAATTCAAAAAGGTTTATCTTTAAGGTTTATCTGATCACCATTTGGAGCCTATAAATAGGGAGGCTCGCCCTAACCCTAAAGCCACGATTTTGAAGCTCTCTCTAAAGGTATTTTCGGCCACCAACTCCAAGCTAGGGTGTGACTACATTTGAGGCAGGACACTTGTGCTGCTTAGCTTGCAAGAAACAACTAAAAGGTTAGTTTTTCTGGTTTTATTCTTTTAGTTAATTTTTGTTTGGCCTTTAGGAATTAGTTACATGTTCAAAGTAAGAAAACATAGATCCAATCTAGGTTGCATGTGAACTTAGGGTTTTAGTTCATAGATTTGCAGAAAACCTTTCACTTACTTTTATTAACTATACAAGAAATGCAACGTACTTTTGTTTACTGTTTTTTTAATTTGACCGTTTATGTTTTCTGACAGTTTAGGTTGTTGGGTTTTATAATGTTGACATTTTGGTTCTTTTGACAAATTTAGTTATTTCGATAGTTGTGGTCCTTTTGGCATTTTTGATAATTTTTACAGTTTGGCCCTTTTGACTATGCGTTGGTCTGTGTGTGTGCGGGGGGTGTGTGTACTTCCATTTTTTTTCAGCTTTGGTCCTTGGGTCTGTGAGTGTATGTGTGTGTGTACTGTAAACCCGAATTGCATTGTGAGTGTGTGTGTGTGTGTGTATGTAACTTTGTATTATTGCTAGGTTGTTTTGTTCAAGTTGCTCAAGAAGTATTCGTGTCCCATGAAGATTATTATGCTAATTTCATGCAACGTTAATTCGAAAGATACATTACCCAAAATGGTAGATAGAGTAAATTACATTACTATTTTTTACAGTTTTCCTACTTATCTATACATGTTATTATGTAAGTGCATCAATGTTATGAAGATGTAAAATCTCATTCCTGTTGGCTAAAAGGAAAGGTCTGGTGTTATATTTCAGGTTTTTGTTATAGTTGGCAGTTATATGCTATAATAAAGAACCAATAGAAGTAGAATGATAATAGATGCTCACTCTCTAACTGTATGATTAACTCATTGTGTGTTTTGATACTCAGATCCATGTTTTGAATTCTGATCTGTTGGAAGACATAGAAGGAGGAGACTAACAGAAAAGTGTAGTTAACAATAGCATGCACCACCGCACATCCCCTCTGCTATGCCGTCAGACCACATCTCGACCATTTGAAGCCATCGAACGTCATCTCTTAGACGAACAAGAATTACCAACAGTCGCAGACGCTGCTAAAACACTAACATTTACGTCTCTTTCTCTGATTCAGGTTCTTTTGTATATAACACCCTAGCACATTAAAAATACGAGTATCTAATACAATGATTTTTCTTCTCTAAACCGTGGTATTTTTCTCTCAAACCATAAATATGTCGAGTTTGGGATTTTTTTTTTTTGTGAAATCAAGTATCTATTAGTGCCCTCGGAAGTCGGAAGTGTTAAACCATAACAATCCTCTGAATATCTTATTTGTGCCATCGGAAGTGTTAAACCATAATAATTCTCCTATTCAGGTTCTTTTGATTTCGAAATACTTAGCTTGAAAATCTTGATTTTGATGTATATTTCTTAAATTACAACCATTTTTACTGGCTTCAGCTTTTGTATTTGAAGTCTGATGTGCAAAGTGATAAGGCGCACTCCCCCTGCTGGCCCTTTGTTATCTTCAATGTTACCCTAGATAATGGCGATGCACCCCAAGTGCTCAACATAATGCCATAGAGAGTCTTCAAGGTAACTGTTCTGATTTCAAGATTACAAGTTATGATTTCAGTTTTGATTTTATATTTTTAGTTTTATTCAAGATTATAAGTTTTGATTTCAATTTTGGGGATACAAAGTTTGTAAATACTGCCAAAAGTCACAAATTGCATTAAAGGAAAAGTAACAGTGTTGGTGGTGTTGTTTTAGCCTCAGATATATAGCGTCCTACTTTAAAATTGTGTTTCTGAAATAGCGTACTACTTCAAAATGGCGATTTTGCACTAAAGAGTTGTCATAGTTAGCCCTTTGAGGATAAGAGATATTGCTTACTTTTGGAGGTGGATCATGGATTATTGATCATTTTTCACATACTTTGGACTGTTTTGCCCTTGAGAAATCAGAGCAGATGCTTTCTTCTTTAACTGGTGGAATATCTGCTCCCAAACCTCATGTGTTAACCCCCGATGTTCGAATGAAGACATTGTAGTTTGATGTACCACCCATTCATCTAAGTTTATTAAGTTGTTAAATGTATGTAATAGTAGGAGTTTATGTAGCTTTCTTTTGAAGGGATAATATTTATATAGCTTTTGACCTCAAAATATCTAGGTATTTCTTTATCTGGTCAACATTGTAAAAGATTAATAACAATTTAATGAAACTGGAACTTTAAAACTGTGTATAAATTTGTGACAAAGAAAGTAGGAAAGACGATGAAGCATGTGGGGAGTGGCATTGGCAGCCCACAAGACTGTTGACAATAGAGGATATAATGGTCATTATATAAAAGTTTTAACATTTTAATCGATAAAAGCATGATTGTACTTTTTCTTTCTTTAGTAGAGATTCTTCTTAATAATCGGTATTGTTTTGCAATTTGCAATAAGGAGCAAGAACATTAACACATTCATTACATTACTTGCTTGAACTTAAGAACAATTTCCATAATGGTACTATCACATAAGATAATATATTTAAAAATAAGTATCGTATATAAATTAGACACTAGATTTAAAAATATTCAATTATATAATAAATATAATAATAATGATAATATGATAATAATGTTTTCTCATATAAAATGTCTATTTCTAAAAACGCTAATGCAATTGAACTAAAACTTAAGATTTTACCGATTTTATTATATAAACCAATGATCTTTTGCTTTCAACTAAAAAAACAACATATCATATTTCAAAGAAATATAACATGTTTTTATTTTAAACCCAATTATGAAGCACTGATTTTTGTTATTTTAACGCCCAAAAAAAATAACTTTTAGCTTCTTAATTTTAGATACTTTTAATACCATTAATACACGTGTTTAATCTTTTAACTATTTGTTGTCGCTGCATTGTACGGTATCATTTGCATATAAACTATTTACCTAACCCCCAAAACTAAACCATAAAGCCAAACTGGCGAAAGAAAACCGTTTGCCAAAAGGATTCTGTTTGCCAAATCCCATCGAAGTAAAACTAATTGCCGAAATAAAATTATTCGACGCCTGCAAAAAGAATCGTCGAAAGAAAATCATTTGCATGAAAGAAAATATCAACTAATCAACCCCTCCCCCGCATGAAACGTCCGCTACATAGCCAAAAGAAATTACTCTACATCCGCCGCATTGCATGGGTACGCACCTAGTATATATATATATATATATATATATATATATATATATATATATATATATATATATATATATATATATATATATATATATATATATATATATATATATATATATATATATATATATATATACTAGTTGTAAAACCCGTGTATTACACGGGATGATATAAAAATATATAAATTATGAATATATAAACATTTATATTTAAAAAAACAATACCATCGTGGTCATTTTGTATCATTATCAACAACTATGTAAATAGAGTGAAAGGAAGTTAGATACAACCAAATACAAAACCTAAAAATAAACTAAGCAAAAGAAAAAAAAGAAATAAGGATCGAAGAACACAAGCATCGGTAATTTTATCAAAAAAATTGAACCTAAAACACGAAGATATCAAACCTAGTGAAGCAAACAATACGATTTAGGGCTAAAAGTCATCTAGCTAATACATCAAACAAAACAAAACAAACCTGGTTCAAGCAAAACAAAACGATTTAGGTCAAGAAATTGAAAAATAGAACAAAAAATCGAGCTGGTTCAAGTGTTAATAACTAAAGTAGAGAGAAAACTACAAGTCAATACATCAAGCAAAACGAAGCAATTTAATGCTTAGGATTTTCTGATTTATGTGAGTTCTCTTCTATATTTCCAAGTTTCTCCAGGTTTCTTATATTTGCAATAAATAAAGAAATGAATAATTGTGGCAGATAAGTTAAGCTAGGAAAAATATAAATAAGAAAGATATTTTCAAGTAAATATTAGAATATGATATAATGTTTGTTTATTAAAATTAATACATTTTGTAGTGATATGTAACCACCAAATTATTTAAGTTACCAGAAAATATCTTTCTATTTGTTAAGAAAAATATAATCCTAAATACAGAAAATTAGTTATTAATTTGTCATCGTAATCGAAATAACCAAAAAATAAAATTAACAATCTTAAAGAGATTATTAAGATTAACAAAATTAGTAATCGCATTATGGCAACATAATTACGCTACAAATGTTATTACATATAATAAAATACCTTCATAAAAGAATATTAATGACTTTTAGGAAACGGATTTTTGAAATACCTTCATAAAAGAACATTAATGAATTTTTTATTTTTTAGGGAAATTCAAAATCATGAGAAAATGACATATGGCCAAATGAATATGGTGGTGACATGTGGCTTTGAGTTACTTATTTATTAGGATAGGATATATATATATATATATATATATATATATATATATATATATATATATATATATATATATATATATATATATATATATATATATATATATATATATATATATATATATATATATATATGTATATATGTATATATGTGTATATATATATATATATATATATATATATATATATATATATATATATATATATAAGAAGGATCAAATTAGAAGTAAAATTATGGTAAGAATGTAAGAAATTTTTTATTTCTTGGTTTTTTGACGAATCACCAAAATGAATCACTAGATGAATCAAAAATAGCATGATTCATTGAAAAAAATTTCCTAAAAAACATATTGATGAATTATTTTTTAGTAAATCAAGTTTCTATTCACGTTACAGACAATTTTAGTGAATAACAAAAAAATCATCGTAAAAATGAATCATCGAGTTGTTTTTTCGAGAATTTTTTTTATAAATCATGTTATTTTTGCATCATCTATTGATTCATTTTATTGTTTCGCCGAAAAAATATGTAAATAAAAACTTTTTACCTTCCTACCAAAAATTCCCTTCTTACCGGACCCCAATTATATATATATATATATATATATATATATATATATATATATATATATATATATATATATATATATATATATATATATATATATAGGCAGATGACATTCAAACAAATAATGCACATCACGTTAGCGATAATGAACTTAGTTACTTCATTAATGAGACATAAACATTTGAAGCCAACATGGTATGAAGTTTTAGGTTTATTAGTTATTATTGTGAAAACTTACTAGTTTATGATAGAAAATCATTTTCAGGTATTCAATTCCCATCAACAGTTAATAGACTTAGTGCAACACGGGACGCGGTCATGGTTATGTTATTGTAATAAAAAGATCAAATGTTAACATAAATAGTTTTTTCAGTGTGATCGTGGTGGTATATATAAAAATAAAAAAAAATATCCACAAAAAATATCTGTAGCAAAAGGATAAATTATCCATTTGCAATGAAAATGGAAGTATTCGTCGATAAATGACTGTTGGTCATTAAAAGTGATATGTGAAATACATAATCATGAGTATGACTTACATTTAGAAGGCCCACCCATATCCAAGACGTCATTAGTCGAAGATTTGATAAGAAAAATGTTAAATCATCAGATATATTATCTATATTAAAGAAGCAAAATGTAGAATATGTATCTACTCTTCCAACTATAATTAATGCAAACCAAAAATTAAAGATGATGGAGAAAAGTGGCAAAACTCAAATGCAGGTTGTTATGTCTTTCTTAGATAAGAATGTCCACAAACGAGCTCCATGATTTATTTTTTGCCCATCGAAGATCATTATAGATGCGGCATGCATTTCCACGTGTGATGTATACAAAACAAACAGGTACGAGATGCCCCTCCCTGAAATAGTTGGTGTAATTCCAACTAATATGACATGTTTCATAGCATTTGTTTATATGCATAAGGAAACAAAATCCAACTACACATGGACACTCGACTATTTAAAATCAACAATGGATGGATGCATATTTCCACGAGTAATCGTTACAGATAGAGAGTCGGCATGCATGAATGCATGCAAAAATGTATTCCTAGACGCCACATGGTTGCTTTGTAGACATCATATAAATACAAGCATTTCAAGAAAATACAAAGCATCAAGTGGGTCATTGTTGGATGGCTTTCTGTAGATGCTGGGAAACATTAGTTGAATCTGAAATGGAAGAAGCACACATTGCCAATTTATCCCAACTCGAAAAAATGCTACAAGACTATGCAAGTATATATTGAACATATATTAGATCCCCCTTGTTGTTATACTTATTTAATAAAATTTGATGTAAGCTTTTTATATTTCAGGGGTTATTGTTTATTTGAAAAAAAACATGGTTGAAACCATGTAAAGAAGAGCTTGTATCTACTTGGGCCAACATAATTCTTAACTTTGAAAATCACACAACCAATAGAGTTGAGAGTCAACAAATCAAGCTAAAACGGTACTTAGACCCGACACAATTAGACTGGCGACATCATTGCCAAAAATTCATTACACAATTCTAACACAAGACATAGTCAAACAACATCGATTCAACATACCACATTTCAAACAATTAGTCAGATACGTTTCAAGTCATGCACTTGAAATAATCTTCAAGGAATTTCAATGCCTCAATTTTTTCGGAGACTTTCCTAAAAATTGTGGATGTCAATTACGTACTAGTCACGGGCTCCCATATGTGCACAGATAAATGATATATTTTAATGAATGTATGCATATACCACTTGATTTAGTTAATAAACTTTGGCAAAAACTTGATTTCAATCGATGCATATCTCTAGAAGTTGATGGTTTTCATAGACGGTTCAAAACACAATAAAAATCTAGTAAGTTTAGCTATATGCAAATGTTAAAAGAAATATTTAAACCATCAACAACTTTGCTTCAAGAACCTTCTTCTCACAAAACCAAAGCGCTTGTAGACGTCCACAATTACGCACAAAACAATCAAATATAAGACCTCCAGTTTTACCAACTCAAGATCCTCGAAAACAAAGTTCAGGTATGTATATGCCAAATTATATAGGGTCTAATCAGTCTGATTTAAAACGTTGTTCAGAAAAGCACAGGACATACTCAGTCCGAGAACCTCCCGTTTAACAAACTCAAGATCCTTGTAGACATAGTTCTGCTATGTATATGCCGAATTATGTAGGGGCCAATTTATTTAAACCATGATCAAGATAGGCACAATACATAGTTCTAAGAACCTTCAATATTCAACTCGTATTTTGACCATGGACAATCAACTAATAACTCATACTTCAACCAAGAACAATCACTGTTTAATTCAGATCCACTAATGAATGAAATTCCTACTAAGTTTAATGCATATGTCACAAACATAGAAAATGTGGTGGGAGATGGAAATTGTGGTTTTCGGGCAATATCTATTTCTTTAGGTTTAAGTCAAGATGATTTATCTAAAATTCAGTCAGATTTATACAAAAAGTTAATAGACCACTCAATAGCGTACTCAATGATTTTTAGGACGATTTAACAACTTAAACCGCTCGTTGAGTTTCTCTGGATCGGGTTTTGTAACAACTCAATATTGGCTGATTATGTCAGATAGTGGTTTTCTCATCGCTAACAAATATGGTGTAATCGTTTATTTCTTAAGCAAACAAGGCTCGTCGACATGCTTCCCACTTCGGTATGGCCCACAAGACATCCCACATCATGCACTTATTGTTATTGCCCTCGTTTACAAAAACCATTATGTTAAGATTAATTTACAAGAAGAGTTTTCAATGCCTATGGTTTTGCCACATTGGCGTCGTCATATATTAGAATATGCTGCTGGATGAGAAATCATGTATACTAATCGACTAAACGCATACATCCCACCAAATGCACCATGCAATAATTGTAATATTGAAACAGCTGATTTATCTGAAGATTAATAAAATGAATTATACTTTTCATAATTATATATTTGTTTCATTTTTTATTCAAATGCAAATATTCTAAAAAGTGTTAAAAATAAAACAAATTTTCTATATTTAATAAATACTTTACATTTTTTACATACTTTTAAGCATTTATACATTGTGACAAAATTTAAATCAAAATGTAGATAAAAATAGATTTATTGTAGTTAAAGATGTAATTGGATCAAGCTAACTCTTAAGATGTTCGATACATACTCGAAATAATTTGAAATCAAAATCGTTAAAACATCAATATGTCGGCGGCGTTATAGCACTAGAGCGACATGAAAAAATATGTAATCGAGATTTAGTTTCACGATCTCGATATGTTTTTCCATTTTTAACAGAACATACCGGGCGGAGCACTAGAGCAACATGAAAAAAATATGTGATCGAGATTTAGTTTCGCGATCTCCGTATTTTTCTTTTCATTTGTAACACACACACACACACATACACACACACACACACACACACACACACACACACACACATATATATATATATATATATATATATATATATATATATATATATATATATATATATATATATATATATATATACCAGTGTTGCAGAAATCGGCCTCAGCGGCCGATTAGTCGCCGATTAATCCCTTGGCGTCCTCGAGCCGTCGACGATTAATGCTAGTCGGACGCATTAGTCGGTCATGGTCAATATCGGTCAATGACGGTCCTTGGCGGGATTAATCGGCCTAATCGGTCCTTGGCGGGATCAAAATTTCAAAATAATTTTAAAGCGGATTAACCGAGTTTCTTTCTCTCAAATCTCAATCGGACACATTCTGAGTTTCTTCCCTCTTCTATTTATCTCAATCAGACGATAAAGCTTAGAGGCATCTTCTCGGTTTCTTTCTCTCTGTCATACTTAAACTCTGCATCGAATTCGTTTCTTTCTCTCAAACTCAGGAGTCCTCGGCTTTTAATACATATGTTCAAGCTTTCGATTTCAGCTTCAGTTGTTTCGGTCTCAGTTGCAGTTTATCGATTTGCAGTTTAATGATTTGCAGACTTTGATTGCAGGTTATCGATTTGCAGTTTAAAGATTGCAGACTGCGATTACAGGTCCGATTACAGAAGACCAATTACCGACTGCCATTGAAGCTTATATGTCCGTTTCCAATTGGTTCGATTGCAGATCCCGTTCCAACTTTCAATTGAATAGGAACATAGGTGAATTCTAAATGAAAGATATAAGTTGTAGTTATATTCCAGTTTGTAAATGTTGTAGTTTGTATGTGTGTTGGATTTCTAAATAAAAGATATAATTGGAACCGACTGCCATTGAAGCTTATATGTGTGTTGTTTAATGTTGTACTTTGGATAACTAAATGAAAGATATAAGTCATGCCCACCAAGTGCTCGATGTAATGCCAACACTTAATCACCTCTTATTCAGTTAAATAGCTTCCTGATCGTTTTTAATTGTTACTATTGTTAAGGCAACTTCAAATTTCATTCATCATCTTCTTCTACCATGAAAGTATTGCTGGGTTTTGATATCCTCATGAACAAGGAAAGAATTAGGGAACAAAATACAATATGTTAAGGCAGCTACAAATTTACTTCCACCATGAAAGTGTTGTTGGGTAATATATATACATTTCTATTAATTTATTTTAATAATTAAGGGTCTCCGATTAATCCCCGCCAAGCCGATTAATCCCTTAACCCCTGGTCTACCGTCGAGCGTTTTTTACAACCTTGATATATATATATATATATATATATATATATATATATTTTTTTTTTTTTTTTTTTTTTTTTTTTTTTTTTTTTTTTTGATAACCGAGGAAGCCACCCGACCCGTCCTTTGGACGACCCGACTGACCCAACCTCGGGGCAACATGAACACCCAGTAAACTCATGTGTCAGGCAACCCACCCTTTGGGTGTACTGGTGGCCATCCCTAATTGAAGCTGGTGAGAGTCGAACCCTGACCTCTCCTATGGAAAGGTGGGAAAGCTACCACTCAGCCATCAGGTGATGGTTATATATATATATATATATATATATATATATATATATATATATATATATATATATATATATATATATATATATATATATATATATATATATATATATATATATATATATATATATATGGTAAAGTTCAATTGAGAACCTACAAAAGCCTAGGAACCTAATAACCCATTTTATGAACTTTTTTTCTACACAATATTTTTCAAAATAAAATATACCAAAATTCTTGTTATGATGCGTCTAGAAGATTTCAAAAAAAAATTTTCAAAAAAATTATTTTTTTATTATTTTTTCATTTTTTTTATTTTTTTCATATGGGTTTAAGGTTTAGGGTTTAGAAATCTCTTAGACGCTTTAGGGTTTAGGGTTTAGAAATCTCTTAGACGCTTTAGGGTTTAGGGTTTAGTATTTAGGGTTTAGAAATCTCTTAGACGCTTTAGGGTTTAGGGTTTAGGGTTTAGAAATCTCTTAGACGCTTTAGGGTTTAGTGTTTAGGGTTTAGATTTAATCTCTTAGACGCTTTTAATAAAAAAATTGGATGCAATTTTTTTTGAAAAATATTGTGTAGAAAAAAAGATACTAGGTTCCTAGGATTTTTTAGGTTCTCTCATGATCTCGACCCTATATATATATATATATATATATATATATATATATATATATATATATATATATATATATATATATATATATACCATCTCCTGATGGCCGAGTTGGTAGCTTTCCCACCTTTCCATAAGAGAGGTCAAGGGTTCGACTCTCACCGGTTTCAATTAGGGATGGCCACCGGTACACCCAAAATGTGGGTTGCCTGGCACATGAGTTTACCTGGTGTTCATGTTGCCCCGAGGTTGGGTCAGTCGGGTTGTCCAAAGGACGGGTCGGGTGGCTTCCTCGGTTATCTCATATATATATATATATATATATATATATATATATATATATATATATATATATATATATATATATACATATATATATATATATATATATATATATATATATATATATATATATATATATATATATATATATATATATATATATATATATATATATATATAGAGAGAGAGAGAGAGAGAGAAAGAGAGGATTAATCGAGGACAACAAAAAAGTTAAGATCGCGAGACTAGTTCAGTTCAGGACCTATCAATTTATAAGGCCATATCAGTAATTATGTATTTCAATTAAATTATAACAAAATCATTAAAATCTAGGATTCTGATTGTTAGTTACCAAAAAACCAAACCCGGAAACCGAGAAACCAATAAAACCCGACAAAACCGAAACCGAAAAACCGAAACCAAAACAAAAACCGTCGGTTCGGGTTTGAATTTTTTAAAACTGAAACTTCGGTTTCGGTTTATGTTGAAAAGCTGACCTATTAGAAACCGAACCGACCCAAACCGTGAAACCAAACCGAAAATTAACAAATACGTAATATATTACTATATATATTAATTTTTGATATATTACTTATTCTACAAACAAAATTAGGAGTCCATCGCATATCAAATGTTTTATCGACAGTCGTTGTCATGGGGTTGTCAACTTCTTGATTGGTATGACATCATCAAGTTCTTGCTCGTTAAACTTCATAATTGGGTTGTCTAAACTTAATGGTTTAAACTTTAAACTTGGTTATCTTCAAACTTTTAGCAATGCACTTTTGAATTGTGAGTTGGTTTGATGTTAAAATTGGTGTTTATGATTTTTATATATTTTTTAAGACTTGCTCGAAAATGGGTTCAAACCCAAAACCCACGAACCCATGGGTTCAAACCGAAACCGAAAGTAAAAATCGAAACCGAACCCATAAAGAAACCGAAACCGACAGGTTCTAGAACCCAGAAACCAAACTGATCAGCTCGGGATCGGTTTTGGACTCCAAAACCGACACATGCACATCCCTAATGGATTGTGCGAAGGAGATGTCGGGAATGTTTGAGGGATACCAGTGATAGCCGAGGTGAATGTAGTGGAGTTGGGTGGACCGGAAGTTGACGAAGAGGTTTTACAAAGGTTTTTCAATGGCTTTCCGCAAAGCTTTGGGTTTTCGTCGAATGATTCTTCGTCTTGGTTGACGAGAATGTCGGATTCCAGAACTACTCCCTTTAGACTATTGAATGACAAATCAACTGTTGCAGTTATCAGAACTTTGATTGCGAATTCCGGGGGAATCTCGCAGGTAATATTGTTACGTGAAATGTTAAAGTAAACAAGACACCACTACCGAACTTTTTCGGTAACGATCCGTTGATGGAATTACTTGACAGATCCAAAACCTCTACACCCTCAAACCCAGCAGGAAGATCATCATAAAAGTTATTATCGTTCAATAAAACCACTGTTAAGTTTGGAAGTGAGGCAAGATTCTCCGATAGCTTTCCCGTTAGCGAGTTACTAAACATGTTGAGAAACCGTAGGCTCCGCCATCCTCCGAAAGACCCAAATCACCTGACATCAAATTGTTCGAAAGATCAAGAGTCTCGAGCTCAAGTGCGGTGAATTATTCGATAAGTTCACTTCTCGAATGTTAAGAATCAAACCCAGTTTGGCGAGAATGGTGGCGGTGAGTTGCGAACTTGGAAGCGATAATCCGGTGACACATGTGTTCTCACAGACGACACCTTTCCATAAACATGAAGTATCGTCAGTATATGTTTATTTTATTTATTTTTTAATTGATTTGATAAATAATACATTAAAAAATGAAAAAAAAATTAAAAATAGTAAATTAGTCTTTTTACGGCCAAGAGACAAAAAAATTAAAATAAAAATAAAAAAAAAGGTAAACAACAGTGACTAAAACCGTAATTTACTAAAAAAAAGTAACGTTCCTAAAGTTAGTTTAGTAATCAAATCTCTCATAGGATGCTGATAAAATTTCTCAATCTGCCGTTTAAAATTCGCACCTACTGATGTGACATCAATATATAAAAATAACTATTAACAACGACTTTATGTGTAGTGGACACCTCTTGAATATTTATATGTATATATATTAATTCTTTTTGTTAACCTTTTCTGGTTCCTCCCACGAAAATCCGGCTTTTTTAAAATTTAAGCCAGACACCAAGTCTTCTTCTTTGCGTGTTTTCTAAAAGATCTAAAAATTATTTATTGGTTCTGCTCGTCCAACCTGACCACCGAAGAAGAATCTGCAAACATGGTCGCCGGAGATGGGAGTGAGCGTTGCTGCCCCTGCTATCTCTCTAATCGGTAATCACTTATACTTTTAGTTCTTAAAATTTTTTAGTTTCCAAATATTGATCGTTGTTATTGGAATTTCTTTTAGTTTGTTATATTCGCTGATTTTTTGGGCTCAAATTTGTTTGGCGGGTTTTTTGATGTTAGTTATTATTGTTAGTTTTCATAACTCGGTAATGAATTTTAGTATTCAATAATCACTTTTAGTAGTTAAGGTTTTGTTGACGTTGGAGTCTCTAATTGTTAGTTTTAGTTTGTTTGGTAGGTTTTTTTGTTATATTATCCAATTGTTAGTTTCTTATTGTTAATAGAATTTTCAGTTTTAAAGGAGATCCCAGTTGAGTTTCATCCTGTCTGCTGACGAAGAAGATGAAACACATACACCGATCGGGAGGGGGTGTGTGTGTGCGGAATTCAGATCAGGACAAAGAGACAATGATCAATATAGAGGGATAGATTGCGAGGGGAAAGAAGACGAGGCAGCAACTTCGCTGCTGCTGGGCTGCCATGGCTGGGCGTAAACAGCCCCCGGTGCTGTTTGGTGGCGGAGTTGCAACAATCCAGGCTGCTGGCGGCGGCTATGCCTGGAACTGGCAAAACGAGTCCGATTTCCGGTTCGGAATAGACCTATGATCCTGATGTCTATCGACTATAACAGCACTTTGAAAGGTATTTCCAAGTCTTAAAGTGAATTCAATATGAAATCCAATCATTTTCTATGATTTATGATTATGCTTTAGAGTTTGTGAAGTTTAGCTCTTTTGGAATGAAATTAAAAAAAGGGATTAAATGTTAAGATTGTAACAGCAGTAAATCACATATTGTGCAATACGTGTCGCGTTCGGGTTCGCCGTGGGTCATATACGGGTTGGCGGGTCATGACATGTTTAAGCAGGGAATTTCCTGAAATAAACTAATTACCACAAACCCTTGGTTTGAAAATGCGTGAAGCGATCCGATGCGCTAAGGGCCGAAAAGCCGAGGCGTGATGCGTGATGCATGAGGCGCTTGCATCACGCGCCTGAGGCGTCCAATAATGAAAAATACCAGTATTTTATATGCCTTGTCTATAACATATTTTATCTTATAAATAGAAGCCATAATGTGTTTGTGAATCATGGAATAGAGTGTTGAATAACAAAACATGAAGTTATTGACCAACTAATCCTCCCCAAAGTCTTCTTCCACCTCATGATCAATCCCTCCAAACTCATAAACACAAAAAATACGGAAACGAAAGTTATAAAAACCAACAATAAAATGAGAAACATAAAATCAGAATCCAAATTCACAAGTGAACTGAACCAGAAATCAACAAAAATTAGAAAAACTTCATTGATTACAATCAAAATTCACAAGTGAATCAAATCAAAATCCGAAATTAGCACTAATTTAAAATAAATCGGCAAGTACTTAAAAGTTGAAATCGGCAATTAATTACAATAATTACCAAGAAATTAAAAGAAATCAGCAAGAACGTGGAAGAATTAAGAAATTACAAACAAAAATTAGAAAAACCACTTAAAAAACTTATTTAGGAATATACAGAGAGAACAAAGACGATTTCATTTGGCGGGATTGACGTAAAGGAAAATAGGACTTTTGCGTTAGGTTTTGTTCTAAACTAGTGGGGCACCGTGCTCCACACGGTTTGTTTTCTTATTGCGTCTTCAAAGATTGAAAATCACACGATGTTTTTTTACATGTGTAATTACTTTTGAGAATGATACAACTTTAACACCAGTTGCTGAAATTTGAATATTAAAATATGCATAAAAAGATTAAATCAAGATTATATTGTTTTATTTTAAGTAACAGAAAGATATTATATATACCAATATCCCGTGGGTACAGAAAGATATTATATGCAACCCAAGTAATTATCGTAACCAATCTCATGGTTACAACCACCACATACTCTAAAATTTAAATATGCATAAAAAGATTAAATGAAGATTATATTATTTTATTTTAAGTAACAGAAAGATATTATATGTACCTATATCCCGTGGGTACATATGGAGGGTATGATGGTTAAAAGTCATCTTGATTTGATTTTTGCAGGATCATTACCATTTCCTGGTTGCCACCAGGATCATTAGCAAAAAGTTTACCATTTGGTTTCTTTAAACCTTGAGCCAAAGAAAGTGCAATTGGTCGATCTAATTCTTCCTTTTCTTTCTCACTCCTTGTACGATTGTCCTACATGAATTTCTTGCATTAATAATTATAATAATGAAAAAAGGGGAAGATAGTATTTACCAAAGATCTACTAATCACCATAGATATATAATATATATGCTCATTTCTTTCTATTACAGCACTGTGATTTAAAATTGTCTTCTTGTTAAGGCATTGTACTCTGGCAAACTCAATCCAGTTATAGCATCGGACTCTCAATTCTTTCTTATAAGGATATTGTAGCTGGAAAATTTTATACAAATATAGCAGTGAAAGTAACTGCTTTGTATTTGAAACCATGTGCTACAATTGGGTAGTTTTTTCAAAGTATAATGCCATAACAGGAAGAATTGAAAGTAAGATGCTATAATAAACATAATATGAAAGTACATTGCTATTTTCAGCATTTAGTCCTTGGAAAAAAGAATACAAAAGATCAAGTAATGTAATCTTACCTTGTGAAACGCAGTACGACATTCTTTTGATCTTGTCCCAACAATTGGAACATTAGATTTTTCTAGAAGCTCCTGAAGAGTCGATGATAAGCAAAAACCTCAGATAAAGGATAAATCCAAGCCGGTTTCCATATCTAAACAAATGAACAACTCCATTTTTTTTGACAATATTGGAAGTATTTTATTAATATATTCGATTGGTGTTGCCTCTTTAGTGAGATCTGCATCTGTTATCTGAAAAGCAAACACTATATAAATTATAATTTTTTCTGGATTAAATAACTAAAAGATTCTTTGAAATAAACAACGGCATACCAGAGTACCGAGCTCTTTGACATCTAGTGAATCCAAATGAGAAGGGAGATTCTTTGCAATATTAACTTCATCCTTTAATGTTTTTATGAAATAATCTTCTTGATAAGTATCACCAAACTGGCTGAATGACACACATAGTCATCAAAAACAATATTTTTATTAGGAAAATAAAAATAGGAGAATATAAGTGAATTAAAACCAACCTACGAAATCTCTAGTATTACACGTCACTAGAGTGAAGGGTACATCCATCTTATCTTCATGTCTCAAACTTTCCCACAAATCTCATACTCTTGAACCCATAAACTGCTATACAAACCAAATAAACACCATTAGATTTAGAGGCACCAACAAACCATACAATGTTAATCATCAAGAATATGACTTCAGAACCATTTCTATTAACTATTAGTTAATATTTAAAAGGAAAAAATCATTTATCTAAAAAGTATGTGTCATTAGTACCTTGATTCCAGCTGGGGTATTTCCAGGTTACCGGTGGTAGTACTACCAAAAAGGCTGATACCGGAGTTAAACTTATTCTTCTTTTCGATTGGTTTTAGTATTTGGAAAGACCACATTAGAGTTTCATCCACACTCATCATACCAACCGCATTATCAAATTGCCCACAATAATTTGGTGCAGAAAACACGGCTACAAGTTGTCAATTAGCAAAAAACTCGTACCCATCTTCCACCACCTAGAAAAAATGTTGCTGGCTTTCATTACAA
Source organism: Cichorium intybus (assembly GCA_023525715.1). NCBI lineage: Eukaryota > Viridiplantae > Streptophyta > Magnoliopsida > Asterales > Asteraceae > Cichorium > Cichorium intybus. The sequence continues at coordinate 759,319 of JAKNSD010000060.1, read as the reverse complement.
ATAATGCCAATAAATTTGATGCATTCCACATTTCCTAATCTCATGAACATGGATCGTAGATGTAATTTAATACAAGTATTTACCGAGAAGGGCGAAATGCTTTGTTTATCTCATACTCTTGAACCCATAAACTGCTAACGGCAACCCATTATTTCAAGCAACTGGATTCCATCAACAGAATAACCCAACAATGTCTCCCAAACATGTCAATGATAAGAAATTAGGGAGGTTCTGTAAGTACAAGTCTCATAGCGCAGACTAATGTTTCATTTAAGAGACTAAAGTTACGCCTGACCCTTACTATATCGCAGTCTCTCTTTGAGGTCCTGTGGGGTTTTGAGTCTAACCATCGACACAGGCACGTTGGAGGTTCGCAGTTCTCTGCCTTATGGCTGTGATATGTCCACCGTTAAACAAAATACAGATATGTAATATGATTTCACAAAATTGAGATTATTAGGGTTAAGGAGAAAGAGGAAAACATACCTGAAGCCGTTAAATCGAACCCGAGCTTCATTGCAAATCCGATGGGCGAAAGAGACTGATTTCTGGCGAGAAGAAAAAATAGAGATGAGTTAATTTCTCCCAAATCTGAATTCGACCTCCCAACCCTCTAATTGCCAGAAGCGAACCGCACTGATTGCGAGATTGAGGGTGTGTGGGTGTGCCGCCATTGAACAACGATTTCCAGGGTAAGCAAACACAGTGAGATGCAATCGGTGAAAGAAGTGTTGTGGTTTATTAGATTAATGTCTATATTAGATTAATGTCTATATTAGAGGGTTGATTATTTAAATGTAGAGTCTATAAATACTCCTTGTATTATTCTATTTTACATACAATACAATACACAATTACCAAGTTTAACTGTTTGACTTGGTATCAGAGCCGGCCCTAACCCTAATCTGCCGCCTCCTTGCCTTAACCCTAATCTACCACCTGCTGCCGCACATTGCCTACTGCCGCCTGTTGTCCTCCTTCTCGATGGCTGCTCTAGTTGCCTTTTCTTCAGCAGAAAAGACCTCTCATAACTCCCACAAATTCTGTTTCAGCCTTTCTCCTACAAACTATGGATATTGGAAGGCTATGATTCAGCCGTTCCTCATTACCAATAATCTTTTTGGCTATGTTGATGGCACAATCCCATGTCGTGCACCACTGGTCACAACACCAGGTAAAGAAGGAGATCCCGTTATCTCTACACCCAATCCGAGTCACGCTATCTGGATCTCAAACGATGCACATGTTCGTATGCTCCTCATGTCAACAATATCAGAGGCATCGTTTCAACATGTTCAAGGTACAACTTCTCGTGATCTCTGGCTTACCCTAGAACGTGCTTATGCCCCTAACACGTCTTCAAGGGAATTTCTTTTAAAAACACAATTGTTGAAGATTCAAATGAAGGGTGACGAGACATCTACTGCCTACCTCACTAGGGCACAAGAGTATGCCACTGCTCTTGCTAACATTGGGCAGCCCATGCCAGACAGTGATATTGATATGTTGGTTGTTGCAGGTCTTCGGGATGAGTACAACGGAGTCAAACAAAGTCTTCTTTCCAGACAATTTACCACTGTTTTCTCTGAACTTCCTGCACTGTTGGCTGATCATGAGTTTCTAGTTCAGAAACCCGTTTCAGAGGTTCCTCCGGCACAGGCTTTTGCAGCTAACACAACTGGAACTTCTCTTCCGACAAACACAATTCAAGCCATACAACAACTTGTGTCTCGTCTCGGATTCCAACTCCAGCCTATGTCTACTACATCATCTACACAGATCCCTCAAGCGTACTACACAAACAACTCTGGAAACCTAGCAACAACAGAAATCGAAGGGGTTCCCGCAACCGTGGTGGACGCGAAAATCGTAATCGACGCACAGAGTAATACCACTCACTGCTGAGGTACACTTAAGTGCTAGTGATTCTTATTGTTACACCATTGTAAGTTTGAAGCAATAACAACCGTTTCTTAACCATATCTAAAGGTTTTTTCTGCAACATCAACTTCTAGACACTTTGAGTAAAGCCACTCAGAGTCGAGAGTTAAAAAGTTTGTGTCGATGGTTAACAATTTCTTCAATTACACAACTTTTTCCTCCATTTCTCCCTTAATCTCTCCAACAATCCCACCCGACCCGTGTAGGTCTGAAAAGGTTACTGCTTTGCTTCTCAAGCCTTTCTACACGACCCGTGTGACCTTACACGACCCATGTAGCTCTGATTTGACATTTTACAAGTCCAAACTTTACTCAATTTGGTTTTGGCTTATTGGTTTTTTGAGAAGCTAATAAGCTAATAAGTCCTCTCCAAACAGCCCCTGAATATTTATCATATTTTTCTAGATATATCAGGAATGTATGTAAGATATTTTATTGAAATATCATATTTTCAAAGTTAGACAAAAAAATGTTACGACGTATGCACCTCTATATCTTAACCTTTCATGTCTCTTTTCTTAAGCATGTGTCCTTATATACAATTTATGCAAAAATAATGAAGATGCCGCTCGTAAAGATCGTAAGGCTCTTTCTCATATCCATCTTCATTTATCTAACAATATTTTGCAGGAAGTTATGAAAGAAAGTACTGCCGCCGGTTTATGGCTAAAATTGGAACAAAATTTGTATGACCAAAGATCTCACAAGTAAGTATGTGTTTTTTATGTTTATGAAATTAGTTGTTTATTTCTTGAAATTACTTAGTGTGTTGGTGAAATTAGTAGTTGTTTTCCTTAAAAATTAGGTATTTTACTTATTAACTTGTTTCCATTGGTTCTTTGCATAACATTCATATTAGCCATACTTTATGACCACTCTCTCACCTATAATCAACTATAGACATTTAGAAACAACCCGGGTAGGTTGGAACATAGTTCCCTTACTAACGCTGCTTGCTACAATTTACCTGTCATATAAAAACTTGGTGCTTGCATGAACATTTCTCATAAACATATAACTTGTGGCTAGGTGAGCTTGAATTTGGGGGTGCAAGAGATACAATCTAACATATTATACAGATAAGTATTGAGCATAAGTGGCACATGCCTAAAGGATCAAAGTAGCATTGATAATGAGTACAAAGTTTCCGATAATGTTATCATACCTTTAGTGTAACATGTTTTTACTTTGGAAAAACATTGATTCCGAACAAATGTTTTACTATTGTAACTATTAAACTCTCATATCTTTGAATACAACTAGTGAATCATTTGTGTCTACTTCTACTTGTTATCATATTTTCAAGACATAGTATTATCAACATATTATTCGTGCCTATCTCATCTAAATAACGAGCTAAGAAGGAGGTGGACAGCGAAATCCAGGCCAGTTTAGTTGGGCCTCTAACCAAAACACTGTTTATGGCACTTGCAACAGGTGTGGGATTGGTCATGTTCCATCCCAATGCCCAAACCGCGATCCATCCACCATTCGAGGAAGACAACAACCATCCGCAAACTATGCGAATAGTCGCTCCACCACCTCCCCTTCTTGGGTTCCGGACACAGGCTCTAGCAATCATGTGGCACCGGACATGACGGGTTTCACCTCAGCCGCGTCCTACTATGGCGATGACAATCTTCATGTTAGTAACGGTAAGGCCCTTCCTATTCTTCACATCGGTTCTTCCAAACTCTATTCACCAAACAAAACCTTTCATCTAAACAATATTCTTCATGTTCCCGAAATCAAGAAACACCTTCTCTCTGTCCAAAAATTCTGCCATGATAATAATGTCTATTTTGAATTTCACGCTACTTTTTTTGTTATCAAGGATTTGACTACTCACACTACCCTCCTCACGGGTCCAAGTGATGGTGGACTCTACTCAATCAACCTTCCTGCCACTCTTCCGCGTCCTAAAGTAGCTTTTTCAACAACTCGCACAAGCACAACCACATGGCACCAACGTCTCGGGCACCCTCACTCCCAGCTGTTTCAAACTATGCTTTCTAGATTTTGTTTACCTGTTTCCAATAAGGATTTTCAATTTCAATGTACTTCGTGTTCTATTGGCAAATCTTCCAAACTTCATTTATTACCTTCTTCTTATAAAAGTACTCATATTTTAAACCTTGTTGTTTCTGATGTTTGGGGCCCGGCGCCAGTACCCTCCTTTGATGGTCACTCTTACTTTCTTTTGTGTGTTGATCATTTTTCAAAATACATGTGGTTGTTTCCTTTAAATCGTAAATCTGATGTTTTTGATGTTTTCACACGTTTTGTCCAAATGGCGGAACGACAATTCTCCACTAAACTTAAATCTGTCCAAACTGATTGGGGAGGCGAATTTCGAAAATTATCTGAGTTTTTCTCCTCAATTGGTGTCATTCATCGTATCTCATGTCCTCATACAAGTGAACAAAACGGAACCGTCGAAAGACGTCACCGCCATGTTGTCGAAACCGGTCTCACACTCATGACACAATCTCATGTCCCTCAACGCTTTTGGCACTTTGCCTTTGAAACAGCCGTCTACCTTATCAACCGTATGCCCTCTCGAACCAATTCTACCACATCTCCATTCGAACATCTCTTTAAACACAAACCCGATTTCTCCTTTCTACGAGTCTTCGGTTGTCAATGCTTTCCTCACCTTCGATCATACAATCCAAACAAAATGGATTCTCGATCTCTATTGTGCGTTTTTCTTGGCTACAGCACCGCCCATCATGGATATCGATGTTTCGACCCTCAAACCGAACGCATTTACATTGCACGCCATGTTCGGTTTAATGAACAATCCTTTCCGTTCTCTACACCACCCAACCCTCCAACTTCTACCCCATCTAGTCCTTATATTTCTTCCTACCCTACCATTTATACCACTCCCACACCATCTCCACCCACGCCCACCCAACCTAACACCTATTCTCGACGTTCAAATCTATCCACTCACACTTCTGCCTACGATCGTTTTACTCACACCCAAACATATGCAAACCAACCTACACCCAACCCTAGCAACCACCCAAACACCACCAATAGCACCCAAAACAGTTCCGGCAGCCCCCAAACCAGTCTCGACAGCCCTCCACCCAGTCTCGACAGCACACAAAACTGTCCCAACAGCTCCCCAAACAGTCCTACCATCTTTGGCAGCTCTCCAAACAACCCAACCAGTCCCGAAAACAGTCCAAACAGTCCCGAAAACAGCCCAAACAGCCAAAACAACAGTCCCGAAAACAGCCTAAACAACCAAAACAGTCACGCCACCAACACTCCCGTTCCTCCATCTCGTCCCACTCGTCCTGCCCATCTTCGCCAAAACCCCAAACAAACCAAACCATTTGATCCCGCTGCTTTCCACACCACCACAACACCTCCCATTCAAGAACCCACCACATTCACCGATGCCAACAAAGATTGTCATTGGCGACAGGCGATGTTGGAGGAATACTCGGCATTGCTTCGGAATGGTACTTGGTCGTTAGTTCCCCGTGTTCCCGGATCGAACATTGTTGGTTGCAAATGGGTGTACAAAATCAAACGCGACCAACATGGGGCAGTTCAGCGCTACAAAGCGCGCCTTGTGGCAAAAGGCTTTAAACAGCAACCAGGGATTGATTATACAGAGACTTTTAGCCCAGTGGTAAAATCCACTACCATCCGAGTGGTCCTATCCCTTGCTGTTACTAAACAATGGTCTCTCCGGCAACTTGATATCCAAAATGCCTTCTTACACGGTGATTTGAAGGAAACAGTGTACTTGGAACAACCCCAAGGCTTTGTGGACCCTCACAAACCGAATTATGTGTGCCTCCTTCACAAATCCCTCTACGGACTCAAACAGGCGCCCAGAGCATGGTTTCACCGACTCTCTTCAGCTCTTCTTGCTCTTGGTTTTCATGGCTCCAAAACGGACCCATCCCTGTTCATCTACTCAAATCGTGGTACACTTCTCTATATGCTTGTTTATGTTGATGACATTATTCTGACAGGGAACAACAACAAAGCAATCGATCACGTGATTCATAGCCTGAACACCTCCTTTGCGGTCAAAGACATGGGTTCGTTGTCATATTTCCTTGGTATTGAGGTGGTCAAACATGGAGCCGACAGTTCTCTCTCAACGGAAATACATACAAGAACTGTTGACTAAAGCCAACCTCTCGCGCGCGAATCCGGTTCCTTCTCCTTGCACCACTAACGCCACTCTCTCTAATGGAGACAGTGTCCCATTTGATGATCTAGTAAAATATAGACAGATGGTGGGTGCACTTCAGTACGTTACCTTGTCTAGACCGGATATCACTTTTGCAGTAAACAAAGTGTGCCAGTTCATGCACTCACCCACCATTAATCATTGGTCTGCGGTGAAACGGATACTTCGGTACCTACATGGGACTTCTGATCACGGTCTTTTATTGTCTCACTCTTCATCCTCCATACTCCATGCATATACCGATGCGGCGTTCAATTCCTTAAGCGCGTTCTCAGACGCTGACTGGGCTGGAGACCCAGATGACCGTCGATCCACCAGAAAACAAAAGACTGTATCTCGGTCATCTACAGAGTCCGAATACAAAGCCTTAGCTGATACAGTAGCTGAAGTAACATGGCTTGAGACACTCCTACGAGAACTCTGCGTTTCGGTCAAGTCCGTTCCAATATTGTGGTGTGATAACTTGGGAGCCACGTACTTATCTGCTAATCCGGTCTTCCACGCGCGAACAAAACATGTGGAGGTTGATTTCCACTTCGTTAGAGAAAAAGTTGCACAAGGAAAATTGTCCGTTCAACACATTTCTACACACGATCAAATAGCCGACGTCTTCACAAAGCCGCTACCCTCTGATCGGTTCCTCGCCTTGAAGTCCAAGCTAAGAGTTCGTCCCCGACCTTAGCTTGAGGGGGAATATTAGATTAATGTTAATATTAGAGGGTTGATTATGTAAATGTAGAGTCTATAAATACTCCTTGTATTATTCTATTTTACATACAATACAATACACAATTACCAAGTTTAACTGTTTGACTTGGTTCGTAGGGTTTCGGACGGAAATTCAAAACGATTTGGGTTTCTTCAACATGCACCGCATCGGAAAACCCTTGCCATGTAAACAGTGGAATGACGATGGCCATTTCTGAGAATCGCCATGAAAATGGTGTAGAAGACGCGGAATGGAGGAAGCGGTGGTATAGAACCCAAAATCGAGATGAAATCGGAAACCGAAATCTGGATCCGAATTTAACCCGCGTTACATAACCCGGAAAAAAAAAACGTTACACAACTTTGGTGTAACGGAATGGTGTAGAAGACGCGGAATGGAGGAAGCGGTGGTATAGAACCCAAAATCGAGATGAAATCGGAAACCGAAATCCGGATCCGAATTTAACCCGCGTTACATAACCCGGAAAAAAAAAACGTTACACAACTTTGGCAAAATTACGCAAATTAAATAATAGAGTAATAAGCCCAGTTCGGTACACTTTTAAAGCCCAATTTAGAAAGAAAAATGTCCAATTCGCATAACGTGAAAGATGCTCAGCCTCACGCATCAGAACACATCACCAGACACGCACGCATCGGCTCGCATCATTGAAAACGCATCGCATCACCTACTGGATGCGTGTTTTGGAACGCCTAGGGTCGCCTCACGCATCATAGCGCCTCAGACGCACATTTTTAAACCAAGCACAAACCCAAATTCCAAATAAACATATACAAATATTAATAACAATGTCCAAGTAAACACATCCGATTTTCATTTTAGTGGATATACCCAAAGAAAATGAGAGTAATGATCTAGAAAAAATGACATAATAACGAAAACCCCCCACACTTGAAATAGGTGATGTCCAAACATCGGAAATGGTGCGTGTCCGGTCACAATGACAGGTAATTTGGATCTGTCCCCGACTAGGATATGACGATAATTATGATTTTTGCAAATGGTGTGGAGTATACATACCTGTGTCCATCCATAGTTGTCAGGCTGTGTCCATAACCCATTCGCCCGGTTCTTGCAAAGACATGGAGCTAAACGTTTGGGGTAATAATGTTGGCTGTTGTTCCGTACCAAACCAGGCCCAAGGAGGTGTGATCGGACTGTTTTAGGACTGCTCAGGTATATTTGGTGGGCTCACAGTAGCATGGGCTTCAGCAGGAGAGTTGGCCCGGCTAGGAGGGGGTCCAAGGAAGCCCTGTTGAGGCCTTGAGGCCTGGTCCAAGAGGATTGTGGGCTGAGAGGCCTTGAGGCCTGGTCCAAGAGGATTGTGGGCTGAGAGCAGGCCGGTAAGCGTAAGTTATATAACTTTGCGTTTGATCCACCTGCACCATAAATTGAATGTATAGTTTCAATCCTTTTTGTTTATGTACACTCTGTGTTTGAGTTATGACTGTTTGTTGTTTTGCATTGCCTGTACAGAGAGTGTGTGTGTGTGTCATCAAAAACAATCAAAAAACGAAAATCATGTGCGTGTGTGGTGTGCGTGAGTGTCTTTGCATATTATTTTTTTTTATTTAATGAATTACGCAGAAATTAAAAAAACACATATAGCAATGTACTTTCATCTTTTTTGCTGTTATTTTGTACACACAGAAATGCACATGCACATAATACCAACATATTTACTCTGTGTGTGTGTCAGTGTCTGTGTAATCGAACCAGAAAGGGAACAAAACTGAAAAAAAAAATCATTTTTATGTTTTATAGCATCCTACTTTCATATTTGTATGTTTCTGCAGTTATTTGTGTGTGTGTGTGCGTGATATTTTTTAATATTTTTCTTTTTTATTTATAATCAAACATACAATAAAGAATATTGTAATATTAGATAGGGACCAAATCTGAGAAAAATATTAAAACAGAAAGTGTGTGTTTGTGTGTCAGAGTGTGTGTGTGTGTGTGTGTGTGTGTGCATATCTGTGTGATCGGACAAGAAAGAGACTAAAACTGAAAATAAAATTCGTTTTTATGTTTTATAGCATCCTACTTTCCTTATAAGATCAAGAAAAGCAATGTAGTTTCATTTAGTATTACTGAACACACATAAAGAGTGTGAGTTTAAGTGTGTGTTTGTGTGTCTGTATTTGTGTGTGTTAACCCTATGTACTTCAATTTTATTACCTAAAATAGCCTCAAAATTATGTTATCTGATATGCACACTATAACATATAATAGCAATGTACTTCAATTTTATTTTCTGTTTTAATGTTTATTTAATTTTTTTTCTAAAATAGCAATGTCAATTCCATTTTATTTTTTGCAGTTTTGGTCCATAAAACCCTAACACACACCACACATACTGAAAAAATTTTCAATTTATGACTGAAATAAGGACCAAACTAAAAAAGATTTCAATTTTGAACTAAACACCATAAAAAATCAGAAAATTACTATCAGCATGATAGATGGTACATGGCCCAAGTTAAGAACCAAGAGATGTTTTATCAAAAAAGTCAAACTTTAGACTAACTATATCATTGTAAACGTACCATGATTTTGATCTTTCCAAGAAGTGAAATGGGAGGTAAGTCTTGACTAGGATTGGATTTAGCACTCAAGTCAACTGAGGCAGCTTAATGCTTTTTCCGATATTGCCCCCACCTCCTCCAATGCAAGCTGTAGAAAAAACAAAGGTACCTTTGAGTTTAAATTCCATGGAATGTGTTCGGTATAAATATATATATTGCTTAGTAAATATAAGTTATTGTAGCATTCAGATTCAATTCTTCTTAATCAAAATTATGCCTTACGTATTATAGTATAAAATACTATAATCGTTAAACTTTTTGTTAATTATTAATGGATTTCTTTTGTTATTTAGATTGCAAGTGTTTGTTTCGTTAGATACTATTGAACCGAAATTAACTAATACGCGATATATAAATCCTCTTATGTTTGAATTCGCATCTTTGTTGATATCCTTAAATTTCAATTTTGTTGGGAGTTTATTACGATTTTGGCCATAGTTTATACATAGGGCTAACTGAAATTACAGTGTATCCCCTATAGGGTTAGAATTAGCTCTTTGTCGATTCCAAGAAAAGAAATGATAACATTGAATTCACGAATAAAATCAAATTGGGCAGAAAAGAATGAGTTTGAATAGAAACACAAACCTCAGAACTAGACTTGGTTTGTTTCTGAGTCATGTTGAGGTTAGATTTCTCTAAAGTCACCGCAGCAAACGCAAGATATTGTCCTCCTTTCATAACCGGTCAGTCGGACGGAGCCGACGAGGAAGACGGCGCGCGCTCAGATGTTGAAGACGGAGACATCCTGAAACAACGTTCGAGCCCCACCACATATTCTCCATCAACAATAGCCGACGAATTCTTCACCATCAAACCCTTCCGCCACAGATTTTCCATCTCCGATAGGTTTTTAGTTTAAGATTGATTTGAAAAAGAGGGATGAAAGGTAAAGATTCGTTCCATTTAGAAGTTGGGTATCGGTATTATATGCACCAATATTTTCTACCTTTTACTTCTATTACTTGCCACATTTGGTCCTAATACTCTGGAAACTAGCACAATAAGACCTAATTGTTTTGCAAAAGACCTAATTGTTTTGCAATTTTGACAAATAACAACCTACTTTCACACAGTAATTTGCAATTTTGGTCCCTGATTTTTTTTATTGAAATTTTTATTTACAGTGTTTCGTTAAATTTGTTGTTGTTTCCTTTAAAGCAGATGGAAGTTAAAAGGCCAATTTTCATAAACAAATACACATTATAAATATTAAAATGACTCTTAAGCTTCACATCGTCCGACTTTCAAAACCTACTACGGTGAAACTTATTACATAAAATTGCCTGTCCTATGCCGAGCAAAGAGCGAAGTTTACCTATAGTGATGAAAAACATAAACTTTACTTCTACCTTAGAACAAGTGTATCATATGAATGGGCTGGAAAGAGTGTGAGTCCACCACCGCGGGACAGCCTTCAATTCCACCAGCACTGAGGGTCCTTCTTCAACACAAAGTAATACACTTGTTTATTAATTTGTTGTACGTAGATATGCATAAAAACAGAAAAAAGGTGAAAAATGTCACCAGGGAACAAACTCCTTACAAAAGACAAAATTACAGACCATATTTGTTAAAAGCAATCATGAGGACCATTTCTGTAATTTATATTTCTGGTGAAACTCGGTAATGGCCTGTAAAAGGACCAAATCGGAACAAAATCGAAAACTTTAAGGATCCTTAAGGACCCTTGTGGACAATAAATGACGGAAACGGGACATTGATCTCTCTCTTCTGCGGTCAAATTTCTCCTACTCGAAAAGCTCGAATTAGGGATTGGTAACTTCTAATTTCTCGTATGGTTTGAGTGGTATTCTATGTTAGTAGATGTTGTTTAGGACATTTTAGTAGTTCGATTTAGATGTCTCATGTCTGGATTACTTAGGCTGTGTTTGCTTACCTCTCATGTCTGGATTACTTAGTAGTTCTTCCTAAATCTGTTTGTTGTTCTTGCTGAAATCAGTTCGGTTTATTGTTTATTTGATTGTTGTTTGACGATTTGCAGCTAAATTCAATTTGGTTTGTTGTTCTTTTGTTGAAATCGGTTTGTTGTTCTTGCTGAAATCAGAAATCGGTAACCCTTTTGATTTTGTAAAATTTGTGTCAATTTCTGAAACATTTATGAAATCAGAATTTAAAAACTTTGTGTTGAATTTTGATGTTATTGAAGAGTATTGTTCACAAGGGCAAAATGGTCATATTTATCATTTGGCACAGGGTTTAGGGTTTAGGGTGCAAATAAGAGGTTCCAACCAAACAGAGGAAATTTGTATGACAGGATGAGATGAATTCTTTCATATTAATATTTCTCATTTATTCTTCCCATCAAGTGTTTTGATTTAGCTATGCTTATATGATCAATGAGTACTTGTAGCTACGCTTCACCACTGAGGGTCCTCCTTCATTGCAAATTTGTAACATTTGAACTTCTTGTAGTACTCATAACACAAAATGAACATGTACGTGCAATCTGCAACTTTGGTTTTTGCTGCTGTGCTGTGCCTCTCTTGTGCCAGGCCTTCACCCACAACCGAGATACATCCTTCAGCCCCTGGTAATCAATTTATTTTTAAATTTCTTGTATTCACCTTTTTGGCTTTAATTTTAATGCTATATATTTCTATTTGAATTTTGTTAGATTCTTATGAAAGGAATGTAACGACTGAGGCACCTTCTCCAATACAAAGTAATACACTTCTTCTTTAATTTGTTGTGCTTAGATATGTATAAAAAACAGAAAAAGGTAAAAAAAATGTCACCAGGGAACAAACTTGTTACAAAAGACAAAACTAGGGACCATATTTGTTAGAAAACAATCACATGGACCATTTCTGTAATTTGTATTTCAGGTGAAACTCGGTGATGGCCTGTAACAAAATTAAAAACTTTTTCCCTTAGTTTTAGTCATGGTTTTGAAAACCGGACCGGGCCGGCCGGTTAAACCGGGAACCGGTCTGGTTACCAGTTTTTTAATAACTAAAAACCGTTTGAAATCAAACCGGTAAAAACCGGACGGTTCATCCAAAACCGTAAAAAACCGGCCCGGTTAAACCATTTAAAAACCGGTTTTCCAAAATTTTTTACTTAAAAGCCAAGCCCAAATAATGCAGTATTTTGGCCCAATGTAGCTTTAACAGACACCAACTAATGGCCGGTTCAATGTAAGCCACAAGCGCTGTGAGTAGAATGCCCAGGTGTTAGCTTCATTATATAATAGCAAGTCCCTTCTTTTCTTTCATTATCCCACTGATGTGGGACAAATGTTACTGTTTTCACCAAATATGCTATAATTTAAGTACGTACCTCTTTGTATAAATATTTATGTTGACAAATAATTCTAAAATTTTGTAATACATAAATCTCTTAATCATATATATACCCGGTTTTTTAGAACGGTCCGACCAGTTGAACCATCGAACCAGTTGGATGGCGGGTTCGATGTCCGGTCCGGTTTTCAAAACATTGGTTTTAGTGCTAAATATTTTTATGTGATTTGACCAGGTTTGGATGAATGCACTCAAATGATCGCGGATCCACAACAGCACTATGGAAAGGCCTTTAATTCTACAGATCCATGTATGTAGTTGCTACTTCACATAGGTTTTATAAATAAAATTAATAATGGCATGTAATGTTTTGAACTCAACTTTGGCTATGGAACTGGGTTTTTTGGATTATCCGGTTTTAAATCATCAATTTAACCAAAATGACAAATATAATAATTAAATAACGTAATGATTTTTTTAGAATCAGAGGATGATACGTTTGTTTTTTCTAATTTTAACACTAAATGTATGTATTTGAATTGTTAGTAGGGCCTGCATGTGACGTGCAGTGTACAGGCAAGTGTAATGAAGAAGCGTGTAAGACGTGTTGCCCAACACTTTGCAAGTTAGCAAAATTTGGTAATAATACATCTGTGGGAGCACCATATCCATAGGATGATAGATGATTATATTTATATACACATCTCTATAGATGTTACATAATAAGTTTCAACGATGTTGTAAGTGATGATGTTAGCATCAATTTTGACTTATTTAACATTTATCTTTCTTACCCTCATCTATGTTAATCTATAGACTATTCTGTAATCTGTATGTATTGCTTTGTTTAGCTTCCTTGTCAAATTGATGGCTACGGTTATCTTCATCCAGGTCAAATGTGTCAATATAGGATTTTTTTTTTTTAATAGCATTCCGTTTGTGAGTTGTCTTTTAAACATATCATCCATTAGGAGCATTTCTGCCATAGATGTCCTCTCATGCCTGACCGTTTATTTCTTGAGAGAGAATATATGGAACAGTTCATCATATATAACTGATAATACAATGTCCTTTCTGGGGATTACCCACAGCCCGGATGTGTGAAAGCCAGCAGTTATTAAATTGTCAAATTAAATTAAGGTTGAATGCTTGAAATGTATACGTATGTGATCAATTCTAAGGGTTAGGGCCAATTTGGTCGAACCATTTTATGTGAAAACATATTTTTATATTAAGGGGCAATATGGTTAATTTTTTTGGGCAAATATGATTTTTTTAAGTATAAGACGGATAAATATGATATTTGGGTATCTCCACATTTCGAACCTTAGGAGAGAAGGAGATTTAAGGTTAATCAAATATGATATTCTCTGTTATACGAACTTTAAAAAAGTTAAAAGGTAATTTCGAGTTGGTTAGAGAGGTGATAAATTGAAATTATATAGATTATTCATATCAAAGCAAAATTAAAAAATATGTAAGGACCAATCGGATGTCTCTTTTTATAAACCTTTATATAAGAAAACCTCACACAAATAGTCCATATAGTTTACAAAATCCCTGTGGGAATCTATTGAGATTTAAGAACCCTACACTCTAAATCTTTATAATTGACAAAATTAAAAAATAAAAATTAAATGCTAAAAGAATTAGTATACTTTTATTATTTTATAACCTTTTTAAATGATTTTAGAAAGAAGTACAAATAATAATATTGCCTCCACCTCTTTTTCTTCATACACACGTTCTCTCTCTCTCTCTCTCTCTCTCTCTCTCTCTCTCTCTCTCTCATATGAGACTAGTGGGTCCCAAATTAGGAGCAACAAGACCAATGACATTTTGTTGTTTAGCATCATATTACAAATTGCCACGCACAAACTAATGAAGATAGATTGTAAGCATGACTATACCTAGATTGGAACCTAACAGAGCAAAGTGCAAACCCTATTTCTAAAGTTAGCTAAACAAAGAAAGAAACAAGCAGTATTAATTTGAGAAATCTATCCAATAGTAGCATTATACTTTTTTAGTTTTCTTAAAAGGACATAATGGTTTAAAAATCTACCAATATTATAACAATGCATAAATGCTTTGTACCGAAATGACACGCCTATAATTGGCTGGTTTTTACTTTTTAGTACAATGCTATAATAATAAGAGATGATAGTAAAATGCTACAACAAAAGTACATTGTTGTTTTCACATATAGCCCCATACAAAATAATCAATATGGTTTAACATCAGAATCATTCTTTATCATAAAGAAAACATAAGTGTTTTAGAATTTAAACTATGGGATAATACAAGATAAATCACTATGACTTCAAGTATCAGTTTGTTCTTGTACCATACAGAAAACATAAAAGAAAGACTGGACTTGTCTTATTCTGATTTAATCATTTCCGGATAATATCACTATACCATAAAAACCAATGAGATAGAAATGCTATAGAAACTCAAACATAAATCAAGAATGCATGAATTTTGGCAACAAACTGCCAAATAAAACCACAAATCAAGAATTGGCAAAAAGGTGCATTGGAGTAAGTCAAACACACATTATTATAAGCCATGGGAGCTCAAATGAACACATTTAAACACAATTATAAGAAAAACTTTCCTAGATACACAAATTACTGAAGTATACATTGCAAGAAATAGCATTGTACTTACGTTTCTTCCTATCACAGTTGAAAATTGTACCCAATTATTGCAATGTCACCCAAATACAAAGTAATTTTCACTGTCTTAATAAGAAAGCAAATGAGATTACAATGCTATAATTGGGTCCCAAAGTACAATGTTTTAATAAGAAAGCAAATGAAACTACGATGCTATAATTGGCTGCCATTTTTGAAGTAAGTGTAATTCTAAAAGATAATTAAAGAAATATCCAAATTTTGTCTTCCTTTAGGTATAGATTTTTATTTCTGCAAGTACAATTGCCTCACTGCAAATTTAAAGCTTTCAACTTTCAGATTATTTAACAATTTGAGCCTTTTCTTGAACTTAGGACAAAAATTACAGATATAAACACCACCCACAAGATAAAAATATTTAATTTCTTTATTGCAAAACTAATATAGCACAAACATTGCGATTCTAATTTCTTGATGGCAAAACTGATACATTTGAGAGAGTTCAAGCCATGATAATAGTTCTCATGATAAAAAAAGAAAGTAGCTATCATTAGCATAAAGAATCAAAGTGCAACTCTTTTCTTGGAATGAGTATTATACTATTATACACTCTTTATATAGACACGTGAGAGAAGAAAAGAAGTAAACACCATGAAAGGATCAAAGAAAATTTATCATAAATCATAATAAACCCAAAGTATATCAAAAGCCATGATATATAATCTCTCACCAATATGCATTGGATAAATCATAAATGTCATGATTCACATGCAGCTGCATGTACATGGGCTTACTGTATTAACTCCTTTGTATCATGTGTTATTTTCTTTTACTACCAAAATTTTTGTTATCTATGTTTCATGAAACCTTTTGGATATACATCAAAAGCCTATGTATAAATGAGAAAAGATACAAGATATAAGGGGCAAACTAAATTCAACAGATAACTAAAGGAAAAATCTGATTCATTTCCCAAGTTAGTAGGATTAGGAGACAATTTAAAGCACAAGTGTAATTTCGTGCAACCAGAAATGAGAATTAATCATGAGAGACACACTTGCAAGGATGGAGAATAATCATTTCAGTGTATTTGGTAGTAACTCATGGGTCACAATTTGATTGTCTTAGTAGACCTGCTCCCTTCAAAATTAGTATCTGAGAAAATGCAATGACTAAAAATGAAGAGAACAAGAAGCATCCAGATATTGTCTTCCACCAAGTATGGATACTTAAGCATGAAAATAAGAATCCCAATTGAACAATATTAGTTATTTACTCTAAGCATTTATAATTCTTATAATTAAATGGATATGCGTGTCAAACTAGTTATTTATTACATGGAGGCTTTTATAGATCTGTCAAATTAGAAAGCTTTCGCCTTGATTCAGAATTGCCATTAGATGCGGTTGAATTTAGTAGCGACCGTCGAGCATTGAGAGTTGTAAGATGAGAACTAGCAGGGAAGAATGACAACCTCTGTACAAGTATCCGAGTTAGTAAAGAAAATCCGTAGTGGTTCTTATTTGATACATGAGAAAATAAAGACAGACATCCAAATCATGAATAACAATGAAAATCATTAACACAGCTATATAGTATTTGGAGTAAAGCACATTGTGCCACATATTATGCTATAAGTACAACGTTCAGCACTTGTGACTCATGATTTGAAGGAAAACGTACGATGTGCAGGAGCAAGTTCGACGAGAGAGATGATAACGGATAGAGGAGATGGCGACTCACTGGAGGCGGCGGCTACGACCGGGGTAGGTAGCAAGGGCTGAGGCGAGTTTCACGAAAGCATACGATGCAAAACGGTGATAATCGGTTCAGGAGCAAAACGCACTTTGGCAAGGACTAGGTTAGGGCACGAAGTAATTTGGGGGTGGGGGGAATTAGCGGGAAACGGGAAATCAAGACAAAATTGCACAAATGTCCCCGTGGTTTTTTAAAAGTTTCAAGTTAAGGATAGTTTTGCATATCATTACACTAATGGTCATTTTAGAATTGCTTGGTTGGTCTTTTTGTCTATCAAATATTAAGTCGTTGTAAAATGATTTTTTATCCATCTTTAATCCTTTTTTATTATCTTATTTTCTCAATTTTAATAAATTTGGTACTTCCTCGTTTTTCCACATCTCAACACTAAACTAGACAAATTATCTCCCAATATATCAAACGACCTCTTATTTTCCGGTCTTCTTCTTGTTGAAATCACCTCTTACCACCATCAAAGAACCTTTATTCTCATCGTCATCCTCCAATTTCGTTACGTCTTAGCATCACCGCTTTCCTCTCTCTCTCTCTCTCTCTCTCTCTCTCTCTCTCTCTCTCTCTCTCTCTCTCTCTCTCGAAAATCCAGAGGTTTCAGAATGTATATGAAAATTTTTAGTCCACTTAGTTTTCGATTTATTAGAGTTATTAGAAGTGAAATTAAGAGCAATGTATGAATACAATCAGAAATCAATCAAGGAATTAATGTTTTCTTCAAAAGATTCACGTAAAAGAGCACATTTTTGGCTTTTAGAAAGGGAAAAAATGTTTAGTGGTGGTGATTCCATCAAAAATATTGTGAGAAGGGTAAATGGCGTAAACTTTGAGAGACTAATCTCACGTCACCAATAAAGGAACCATCATCACATAAAGCATCAACAAGGTTTTTGAGAGGGTCACATAATCTATATATATCATAAATGAAACATTTTTACTCTAACCATATTCATTTGAAACTTCTAGTTTTCAACTTCTTTTTCAATTAATACATTAAATCTTTATTATTTTAATTTCAATAATACTTTTCATTTGAATCTCTTACTTTAAGTTTATTATTCAAATATACTTACTTTAGTTAAAGACTTTGTTGTTCAATTATAAGTACAATATTTTTATTAATTAAATTCACATATATGTTTATATTGGTGGTAAATTTAAAAATATAATATTAAATAGATAATTTATCATGTTAATTAAATATTATATAGGATCCAGATAAATATTTTTTTTTGCTAATCAAACAACTCAATTTTAGAGGCTATATTTTTTTACTTTTTTATTCAAAGATATGTTGAATTATGTTTTTTTTATTAAAAGATAAAATAGTAAAATAAAAAAATATAACTAAAATAGTGAAATAAATAAATGGATTAAGAAAATTTAGAATTGTATTCAAATATTTTAGTCTTTAAATCATTATAATTATCACGTTATTATTTTATTTGAATATCCTACAATTTTTTAAATGCTTTAGTTAATAACTTTTTATTAATAAGTAGTAGTTTTTAAATATCATTTTTAACTTTTTCTAATTATAATAAGTGGTTCTTAACAAATAGTTAGAATCGTTGATATTTTAAATAATCATCATAATCGAAATTAAAATATTGTCAAATAAGTAATTTTTAAATTAATTAATCATAACAATAGTTTGAAGTAAATAAATCAAGAATTATGTTTGATTTAATTAATACACAAGTTACGAATAAATCAAGAATTATATTGTGGGTTACATTGTCGTTTTCCATTTTGTTTTTGTTTTCTTCTTTTCATCTTAGTTCAAATTACGATTGCTAATATATATCACTTCAGAAAAAAGTGATTTCCTATCTCCCCGAAATACATGTGATAACTAGGGGTGTTCAAAAATATCCGTATCCGAAAATCCGATCCGAAAATCCGATGCTAAATTATCCGAAAAATCGGATATCCGAATTTTCGGATATCCGAACTTTCGGATTCGGATTCGGATAGTGGTTTTACAAAATTTCGGATATTTCGGATATCCGATATCCGAATTCGAAAAAATATATTTTCCTTTTTATATATATTACTATGTTTCGTCGATTAATCTCATACTTTTTTTCCTTCGTTTGGTTTTAAATACCACAATGTAATATCAAAGATGTTTATTTTAATATATTTATTGGATAAATGATTTTTTTAGGCTAATTTAATTAAATTTGAATTTTTTTTTATAAAATCGGATATCCGAAATGATATCCGAATCCGAATCCGAAATTTCGGATATCCGAAATTCGGATATCCGAAATTTCGGATACGGATTCGGATATCAATATTCACTATCCGAAATTTTCGGATATCCGAAATTCGGATATCCGAATTTGAACACCAACCACTAAGTCTTTTACAAGAGTTGAAAAGCAACACAAAAAAACTTTTCACCGATGAGTAAAGTCCCACCTCCCACAAAAATGAAGCTGATATCAAAAGCCATATCAAGGTGCCTAAATCTTCCAAAAAAAAAACAACACAATAGAAAGTACAAAATAGGTATGTTTCTCTCTAATATTGTGATCGTTCTTTTTTATTATGATATTGTGTGCATGCTGAATTTCATGAAACTTTTGGATTCATTTCAACACAAAGTAAGGCATCACCTCCCTCAAAGATGTGGAGGTGTTTAAATATTTAAAAGAAGTCGAAAAAACCAACATGGAAACAGGTACACCAATGTGCATATGTTTTCTGTAAAATTTCATTTATTTGTAAATGTTTTTTAATTTTTCCTTGAAGGTGGAAAGAATCAGAATCATGCTAATGTAGAGGACGGGAGTTATGGAGAACCAAATTAAACAAAGGGTGTACATGTTTCTTAGACATATTATTCGGGGATCACCTGAAACCCAATCATGACTTACACCAAAACCGAGTTTTTGATCAAAATAGTGTTTTTGAAAAAAACTATTTACTAAAATGGATTGTTTTCAAAATATTTACCAAAATGGGTGAATATATTAATTCTAAAAATCACTGATCATAAATTTGTCCTAACATCCAGTAATACGCTGCATCAATTGACGATTGCTTATTGTCTTGTCCGACCAAACTGACGCCGGGGACTCCGCCTCCAGCCACGCCGGCGCCGGCGCCGGCGCCGACGATCCACCTCCAGCCACGGCATCGGAGAACTCCGACGGTCGTGTTCCTGCAATCGCAATTTCAGGAGGTGCTATTCTGATTTCAGGTTTGTGTCTATCTTCGATTGCGACTTGCAATTCCAGGTTGCGACTGGCGATTCCAATTGGCATAGACGAAAAACAGAGACAAGTTGTGGTTTTCAATTACGATTCCAGCTTGCGATTCCATTCCAGGTTGTGATTTTCGATTCCAGGTTGCAATTCCAATTACGATTCCAGGTTGCGATTAATTAGCTCTGATTACAAGTGTTCTGTAAATTCTTCATAGAAAACTATTCCAATTGCAATTAATTAGCTCTGATTCAGAATTTGGGATACGTATCATTGATTAAGTATGGGTTCTCATTACAAATGTTCGGTAAATTGTTCAATATAATATCAAAGAACTTGGATTATGTACCGATGCAAATTTCATTTTCTCCATATTCTGGTGAGCAAACTCGTTATAATACTACTACATCTTCAGGTTATTGGAATGGTTTAAATGTTTCTGATTCAGTGTTAGGTAATTGACAATTTTAACCCTGGAATGCTACATCAATGGTGCGTAGTTGGTAAATGTTTCTTTGTTGTATGGTTTTTAGTTGTTAATGATTTTAGTTGAGTTTTATTTCAGGTTTAAGCATGTATATTTGGATGGAAATAATGTTATTTGTATGGAAATAATATTTAACCTTATTTGGTAAATATTTTGAAAACAATCCCATTTTAGTAAATAGTGTTTTTAAAAACACCATTTTAGTCAAAAACTTCTAAAACCATATGCAATCACATCAACAATCCGACCATGACTAATGATGACTTGCACCAAAATCATGTTGGAAAGTTCATCTAAAGCCCAGACTAGAAAAAAAGCCTTTGTGTTTGCAAAGTGCAAAATATAAATAAAGGGGAATGGTGTAAGATACTAGGCTACAACTACAAGCAATAATAAGCACAATATTCATATTTAGAAAATAAGAAAAACGTATTTAGATCATGAATTTATATATCGCGCATTGAAGTGTTCTTTGTAGTTTTTTTTTCAATCTGCCAAACACTATTTTTGTATTTTTTTTATGTTCTATTTAAAATACCAAAAATTCCTAACTCAAATGATTTAAACTTGTAAATTTTGATTTCATCGTTTTATAATTTTAGTGCCGAATGAATATATAAAAATGTATTTATTTATTTATGTATTATGATATTCTTGCTCATAAACAACTTATAGTTTTAGCCCTTTTAATATGACTTTCTAATACAAATATAATTTAAGACTATATAAAAAATTAAAATAGAAACAGACAATTCTTATTCAGGGTGACTAACCGGAACCCGACTAAACCAAAAACTGAAAAATATAGTGTGGCTCGGGTTACGGGCAGTTTGGATGACTAACACAAAACCGATTAACTTAAAAACCAGAAAATTGTCTGATGCACACCCTACTTATTGTTAGTTTGTGAAGCTACCACTAAACAATGAATTTTCGAATACATATTTCTCTATTGGTTGTGTGTATATGTAATTGTCCCTTTACATATAACCGACATAAATAAGAGTTTGATTCATATTTCACAAGTTACTTTTTGGTTCCATAAAAATCATAATACTTTTGGAAAACCAGTGAAAGCATACTCAGAACTCTCTGTGTTTTGAATGACTTTAAGAGTTAGGTACGATGTGTATTTAATAACTTTTAGAGCTAATTACAAATCATTCTAAAATAAGTCATTATCCCCAAAGACCAGTTTACGGTTAAGTGCTTGATGTTGTTATCACATGTAAGCGACATCTTTAAGGGTTATTTGGTCGAACTTTCATTATTATTGTTTACTATGAACACACAACGAAAGAAGCTTACTAGCAACTACATCACCCCTTGTCTCTTCTTGCAGACCCATCTTCACCTATGCTGACTACAACATTCATGTATGCTTTTGTGTTTGATTTATTTAAATCTTAATTTATGTTTGAAATTTGACTTTATTTTTTTACTCATTAGCAATGGACTGTGCAACATAAATCTTTTACAATGAATCTGTTTCGATTAACGAAAATAATTTACTGTATATTTGTTAGTACAAAAATATTACCTATAACATTGGACTCTACCCAGAAAAGCAATTAACAGCAAATAAAAATAAACCAATAGCAATTGTGCATATGTCACGCTCATAAAAATAAACCAATAGCAATTGTGCATATTTCACGCTCTGATTCAAGTGATTAGATTTCATCTAAAAGTACCTTGAGTTTGGATATATTCTGCGTCTTGGGGTTAAATGCAAGAAATAGGAATGTATTTTCTCAAAATTTATGCTATACCATTTTACTTTAATTTTTGTATATTGTATCATATCACCGGTATTTGTAAAAAGCTGCAAGTAATTGCTATTGTTGGTAAAAAGATAAACAAAGTTAATTGTTATCAAGAAATAACAATGTACGTTAATTGTTTATTATAGCATCCTACTTTCATTTCTATCTATCAAAAAACAGAAAAAGCAAAGTTTATTTGCTGTTTTTAAGGCTAAATGCAATTAATAACATCATACTTTCATTTATTTGTTTATAATAGCATCCTACTTCAATTTATAACGATATCATGCTTATGCTACCATTATGTGTTGCAAGTACATTGCTATTGTTGATAAAAAAAACAAAGTTAATTGCTATCAAGCAATAACAACATACTTTTATTGTTTATTATAGCATTCTACTTTCAATTATACCTATAAAAAAATAAATTTGCTATTTTTTACCGCTAAATACAACAAACAACATTAGAAACAACTGCCAAATAGTGTGAACTTCAAAATTTGTTGCAGTTTAAAAATGAGTAATCCTCATTACTGACCAAAAAGCTTCTTATTATCTTGCTCTGAATAAAACTTTCATCATGCTTTTACAACATCCTCATCACAAAAGTTATTTCTAGATCTTCTATAAGATCTAAAATTTAAATTACATCTTACTAATTACCGACCTAGGGAAGGGTTCAAATGAGAACCATTAAAAAGTTGAGAACCGTGAGAACCAATCTCGGCCATTGACGCAATTCATCGGAGGGTTATATATAATGGAGTTAACCAATGTGAACGCGTTGTAGATGATCAAACCCCACAACTTTTGGATCAAAGTAATGTGTGACAACGCTCGGAGGGTTCTTTTAGTTCTCAATCTTTTAATGGTTCTCATTTGAACCTATTCCTACCGAAACCTAACCCACAAAATGCTCGGCAACGCTCACGACACATGGGTGCACTCGCACACATCCCGTGTCCACATTGTTCTTCGCAATTCAGTGAACCTAACCAAATGAGATTGAAATGTTTTAGTGTTAAAACTAAAACCAAAACGATACATACAAGTAATTGACAAAAGCTGAGATTGATTACTTGGAGGATTCTCGGTCGAGGACCCTTTCCGACAATTTTTCTTGCAATACTTGCTACATCCTTCATTATGAACACACCCTTTCCCACACTGATTGCATCTCCGCTTAACTAAAATCAAATAGGAATATTTAGTATTAAATTAAAACCAAAAAGATACATCCAATAAATTAGCGAAAAAGGCAGCAGAGATCAAATACCTTGGTCTGGAGACGCCATCGCAGTGCTGGTGGAGTTAATGGACGTCATGTTGTGGGGGCTGTGGCGGCACGGTGGGCCAGGTGGTCACGCGGTGGTGGATGCAACCTCCATGATAGGGGAGATGAACAACATGGTGGCAAAAAACACAGATAGAAATGCTGACTTATTCATTATGTGTTGAGGGTGGTAAGAACCTTATGTTGAAAGCACTACAAGACAATCAAAGCAACATTAGTTTTGTAATATTGTGTACAGAATGATAATGGAAGACAAATGTCACATATTTTCACTAGTATATAAAGATATGAAAAAAGAAAACCTACACAAATGCTCATTAAATCTAGCAAGATACCATTAAATATAGATAGAAACAGAGCATCTACAAGTAAAAGTTGAAGATCGAATTGACCTCCCATTTTGCTTTCGCTTTTAGAGATTTATGACCAGGATTCTTAAATCTATTTATTCATTGATCTGATAAACATAGGTAAATCAAAACACTTGACGCGAAGAATAAATGAGAAATTAATATGAAAGGGTTGTTTTGATTTAAAAAATTCATCTCATTCTGTCAAAAGCCATGATAATATAATCTCTCACCAATATGCATAGGATAAATGTCATGATTCACACGCATCTGCATGTACATAGGCTTATGGTATTAACTCCTTTGTATCATGTGTTACTTTCTTGTACTACCAAAACTTTTGTGATGTATGCTTCATGAAACCTTTTGGATGTATATCAAAAGCAAATGTATAAATGAGAAAGATACAATATAAAAGGGGGCAAACTAAATTCAACAGATAACTAAAAGAAAAATCTGATTCATTTCCCAAATTAGTAGGATTAAGAGACAATTTGAAGCACAAGTGTGATGTGCAACCAGATATGAGAATTAATCATGAGAGACGCACTTGCAAGGATGGAGAAAAATCATTTCAGTGTATTTGGTAGTAACTCATGGGTCACAATTTGATTGTCTTAGTAGACCTGCTCCCTCCAAAATTAGTATATGAGCAAATGCAATGACTTAAAATTAAGAGAACAAGAAGCATCCAGATATTGTCTTCCACCAAGTATAGAAACTTAAGCATGAAAATAAGAATCCCCATTGAACAGTATTAGTTATTTACTCTAAGCATTTATAATTCTTATAATTAAATGGATATGCGTGTCAAACTAGTTATTTATTACATGGAGGTTTTTATAGATCTGTCAAATTAGAAAGCTTTCGCCTTAATTCAGAATTGCCATTAGATGCGGTTGAATTTAGTAACGACCATCGTAAGATGAGAACTAGCTGGGAAGAATGACAACCTCTGTACAAGTATCCGAGTTAGTAAAGAAAATCTGTAGTGGTTCTTATTTGATACGGGAGAAAATAAAGACGGACATCCAAATCATGAATAACAATGAAAATCATTAACACAGCTATATAGTATTTGGAGTAAAGCACATTGTGTCACAGATTATGCTATAATTACAACGTTCAGCACTTGTGACTTAGAATTTGAAGGAAAACGTACGACGTGCAGGAGCAAGTTCGACGAGAGAGATGATAACGGATAGAGGAGATGGCGACGCACTGGAGGCGGCGGCTACGACCGGGGAAGGTGGCAAGGGCTGAGGCGAGTTTCACGAAAGCATACGATGCAAAACGGTGATAATCGGTTCAGGAGCAAAATGCAACTTGGCCAAGATTAGGTTAGGGCACCAAGTAATTTGGGGGTGGGGAAAAATTGGCGGGAAACGGAAAATCCAATATTTTAATATAAAGACAAAATTGCACAAATGTCCCCGTGGTTTTTTTTAAGTTTCAAGTTAAGGATATTTTTGCATATCATTACACTAATGGTCATTTTAGAATTGCTTGGTTGGTCTTTTTGTCTATCAATATTAAGTCATTGTAAAATGATTTTTTTATCCATCTTTAATCCTTTTTTATTATCTTATTTTATCATTTTTAAGAAATTTGGTACTTCCTCGTTTTTCAACATCTCAACACTCCACCATATAAACTATCTTCCAATATTTCAAATGACTTGTTATTTCCCCGGTATTCTTCTTGTTGAAATCACATCTTACCACCATCAAACAACCTTTGCTTTCATCATCATCCTCCAAATTTGTTACGTCCTAGCATCACCCCTTCCCCCTCTTTCTCTCTATGTTTGTGTGTATGTGTGATCGTCTTTCTAATAGAACCTGATATAGAAAATCCAAAGGTTTCAGAAGGTATATGAAGATGGTAGTATGAATGACGGATTCGAAAGGGATCCAAACATTTCATAAGTTCCTATTTTAAAGGCATCTGAATGCAAATATTGTGTCTTTTACAAAGTGTTCATACCTAAGATTTTACAAAGGGTTGCAAGCGTTTCACAAGTTCTGATATCTTATTTTATGGGTTCCAAATTATGACTTTTTATTTCATATGTTCCAAAATATGGTTTATTATTTATTGTCAACACAACGAGTTACATAGGTTTCCTGTGTTTTGGGTTTACGAAAAACTCATAATAAAGGCATCTGAATGTAAATATCGTCTCTTTTACAAAGTGTTCATACCTAAGATTTTACAAAGGGTTGCAAGCGTTTCACAAGTTCTGATATCTTATTTTATGGGTTCCAAATTATGACTTTTTATTTCATAGGTTCCAAAATCTGGTTTATTATTTATTGTCAACACAACGAGTTACATAGGTTTCCCATGTTTTGGGTTTACGAAAAACTCATAAGTTTTTGGGTTTTCATAATGGCTTTATGAAGGTTCCAAAGATTCTTGGCTTAATGATGGTAGTGTGAATGACGGATTCGAAAGGGATTCAAACGTTTCACTAGTTCATATTTTAAAGGCATCTGAATGTAAATATGCAAATATTATGTCTTTTATAAAGTGTTCACACCTAAGATTTTACAAAGGGTTACAAACGTTTCACAAGTTCTGAGATCTTATTTTATAGGTTCCAGATTATGACTTTTTGATTCATATGTTCCAAAAACTACTTTATTATTTATTGTCAATACAACAAGTTACGTAGGTTCCCCATGTTTTGGGTTTATGAAAAATTCATAGGTTTTTTGGGTTTTCACAATGGCTTTATGACGTTTCCAAATATTCTTGGCTTTATGTAAGTTCAATTGTAAACAAAGTTAGATTCAAAAAAATTGGTCAACGAGTTTGGGTCTCATAATTTTCCATCACTTTCATATACAAGTCCTTTTCCAGTATATTTTTTATTTTTTTTACCTTCCATGTAAGGGTGTTCATCAAACTGCATAAACCACCCGCATCGGACCACATAATATGGTTTAAAATTTCTACGGTATGGTTTGTATTTCTAGAAAACCACATAATACGGTGTGGTTTGTTATTTTAACTATACTTGAGGCTAAAACCACACTGAAATATATATATATATATATATATATATATATATATATATATATATATATATATATATATACACACACACATACACACAAACAAACACATACATACATACATACATACATACATACAAACATACACACATACATACAGGTAGTGGGTCATTTGAGATTAAAAGAGATTTTGTGATACAATGAGACCAAACTCTATCCATTGACCATTTTTAATCTTGTGGCTCAAAAAAACCTTGACTAAGAGCATACTTAAACACTTAGGGGTAGCTTATCCCATAATTAATATAACAAGAAGGTCGCCCTCTTTATTCACTAAGTTTCTCAATCATAACCAAATTTATCAAATACTCAACAATAATTGCCCCTTCATCTGATGATATTCAACAATTTCAAGCTTCAATTTTTACTCTCACATCAACAATTTTCAGCAATTCATCATCATAAACAACTGAGATCGATTTCTAGTGGTTTTAAGCGTTTATTTCTACTATTAAATCAACAATTTCAGCAATTCATCATCATCTCATATCAATTACCAATTGGAGCTTTGATTTTAGCAAATGATCATCAGTTTCGAACTTTGATTTTTTTTCTCTCCTCATTCGAGCACATAATACTCTAAGAGAAGCAAGCGACGAGAACGTATCTTCGATTCATTTTGCATTTTTTCTATTTTATCAGAAAATAGGAATTGGGAAATACGAATCACCAACGCTTTATTATCACAAGTTCACAACCACGAATAATAATAACAAGGCAAAGTAAAAGAAGATATAACAAAACATGATATAGAACAAGTTTGTAATTTGTAAGAGAGTAACAAAAAGTATTCAAATAAAAGTGGAGAGAGTTGCAGACCATAAAACCTGGCGAGAGGCAATGGCCGATGTTATTTGGAAGGCGGTGACTTGGGAGTCTGCTACAGAGTTGAGCAGTGAACTTTCCCTTTTTGCCCTCATGTTTATAAAAAAATTGCAAATGAAGTAACGCTTCGTTATGACTTAATAAAATGTCTTAACATATAAGCGGGGATGGAAAACTGATTGAAAACATTTCTAAATGTATTTTATTTATACTTTACTTCACTATTAAAATATGATTGTTCACTATTAAGCTTAATTTTGTTAAATTGATGTTCACTGATTATTAAGTTGATTAGTTCTCTTGGTTCGTTCACTAATCCTGATGATTCTAAATATTCTTAACCACGGTGGTCATTTTAATCAGTTATCTTTGTTATCAGTCATTAAGTTCATATCATGTAGATCTAATCTAGAAATTAATCCCAATGGTCATGTGGACTAATTGTTGCACATAATGGTCATCTAATGCATCTTACACGTTAAAGTTCATTACTTTACTGTCCTAACCCTATGATTTGGTTAATATATAATAATTCTTGCCTAATGGTCATAGTAAAATCATGATTCAAGTCAAATAATCAGATTGATAATCTAGATTGCATAAACTCAAACTTTATCATATAAGGATATTTGATTAAACTAGAAAGATAAAGTAAATAACTTTTAACAACTGAATGTTAATCAAAATTATTACTTTAACTAAATAAGAACTAAGGGTCGCCAGCCCAAATCTAAAAATCGAATGCAGAGAGAAACCAAATTGTATGCTAAATATAGACACTAAAGCAAACAAAACTGATAAACTAATGATTCTACTTCAGATCCTTGTGAGTCGTACTCCATGTCAGCCTGTAGTGTAACACCCGGTTTTTAATAAAACATCTTCATTTAAATAAATATCAATTTATTCAACAATTAACATTTTGAAGATATTTAGAAATCATTTAAACATCAATTCACCGCATAAATCTCCACATAAGTAGCATCAGTGTGTACCCGTCATGCCTGTCCGTCATTTTCACCTGTACAACCTGAAATGGTAATTTAAAAGGGAAAGGATAAGCACACGGCTTAGTGAGTTCCAACAACTACACAGCATATCAGCTACACATACTTTACCCCTAACAGGAAAAATACAACCACATGTCACATAATCTGCTCTACCCAGTATATTGGATTATATCCTCCTATACGTATCTGCTCAGTAAATCTAATTCCCCGGCTCAGCACTTAGAGCCGCGCATACCCTGTACGTCGAGTCATGCGTATCTGCTCAGTGTATTTTGCACGTATCTCTATATTACTCAGTACGTCGAGCCCACACACACCATAACCCAACCCATACAATTATAACAGGAAGGTATATACATACAACTTGGTACAATTCACCAACATATTATAAACATCTTATAAGCACACAAAATACAGTAAAGGACATATAACGTCCACACAATGTAGTGAGAAACTCACCTGATTATAGTCGACTACAGCGTTTATCTCTGCTTCGTATTCCCTCTTTAACTGTTAACACCGTAAGACATTTATCACTCTTTACTCCTTAACTATCTTATAGTTGCATCATTAAATTCTTCCATAATTCCAACATGATACCTCGTGATTTATCAAGTAAAGGATAGCCAGGTAGAAGATTAGTTGGGGTGGCAGGATCCTTTCAGCATTTTAGCCTTTCGGAAAATCCAACAACCAGATCCCAAGTAATCGGCCTAGACACCATCCTCGTAAGTAAATCACTCGGTATTATTTTTGGAATTACGAATAATATAACCTCTACATTTTATAGTTTAACACTTAAACTACTAGAGAAATACGATAGCAATTACTCACTTAAGATTGGCGTTTTCGCAAAGCCTTGGCAAGTTTCCCGTTCCGCTCTTCCAACACTTCCCGAGCACCTCGTTACCAGCTACCGCTCGCTCCTAACTCCTCCCGACCTATTTTCCTCACCAGAACACTCCTCGATATCGTAAGGTTGTTTGGTGTTTGTTGTGGGTTGAAATGAAGAAGTTGGGCCTCTATTTATAGGGCTTGAAAACACTATTCACGACGTCATCACGACGTCATCACGACATCATCGTCGACGTCATCATGACGTCATCACGACATCATCGTCGACGTCATCACGACATCATCGTCGACATCATCACGAGGTAAGCGCTTACTTTATTTCTAGGGTACTATTCACGCCGGAGTACTATTCACACCGGAGTCACTATTCACGCCGGAGTTACTATTCACAATTTTTTTTATTTTATTTTATTATTTTTTTTTGAAAAACGGTCGTTACATGTAGACTCTCAAAACATCGATTTAGGGTTTTCTCCACGGACTACGTATGTGAAAATCGCAATTGGAGCTGCTTACATAAGTCTACTACTGACAAAAGACATCGCGATGGTCCAAAAGTCCGCATTTGATCTTTATCTTATATGTGTCGTGCTTATCCTCTATAGCGTCATGTTTCACTATTGGACGCATTGCGATTTTGCATGAAGTCAATTTTCAGCTCCTTTTATTCCAGAATGTTATAAATCCTAAAAGAACCAAACACAAACCATTGAGTACCATTTGTCTCGTATTTTAACTAAAATTATTACAACTTTTAGTATCTGATATCGCGTATAAAATATGTATAAATAATGCGATATCAAAATACCCCACACTTGAACTTTGTTTGCCATAAAGCAAAGTAGAGTTATTTCAAGATTCCACATGAATAGAACTTTTCCCCAAATTTCCAGGGTTCTTATGGTCCAATTCTTCATTTCAAGTGATAAACAATTATCCATGAAGTGGATAGGAATCACAATTGTATAAACTCATGAATTAGCTCATTTGGATCATAGAATTATTCTCCCCCAATAGTAGAAGTCGAATTGCATCATAGCTTAACATCCCAAACTAGGTTTTCAACTACAAATGGAGTTCCTTACCTTGATTCTTCAAGAATTTGCTTGTAGTAACTTGTAGCTTAACCAATTTGACTATATATTCCTCCAATCCACTAAAAATCATTTGAAACTTCCTCTTCCACCTTGAAATCCTGATTAATAAGAATGGGAGGGGTTTTCCCCAACTAAAACATAGAACTTCCACTTATTTGTCATATAGTATCTTCCTATAACCTAACTTTTAGTTATTTGCATTTTGGTCCCTTCTAGAACTTATGAGACTTGAATTTTATCATTTGCCCATACTAACAAGAATTCTAATGCATCTTATGATTACAAGTTTGATTTCCCCTAGATGCCATAAATGGACATTCTTGCCCCTATGAGTAAATATGTCATTTAAATTCATAATTCCACTAAATAATTAAGAATTTAGAAGTTTTTATTTAATATAGTGTTATTATTATTATTATCATTATTCAAATTTAAAAGAATTTTACTCTAAATCTAGGATTTTACAAGTTGGGAGGAAATTTGAAGGTATGATGCTATAATTGGATCATTTTAAAAGAATATTTATTTAATGAAAAATAATTGAAAGTAAATATTGTAATAGAAAGAAACTAAAGTATGATGTTATATTACATAATTAAGTAAAAGTACATCACTACTATTTGCGTTAAGTCCTAATAATATTTTTTTTTTTTGAGATGCAATGCTATTATTCAAAGTTCAATGCTTTTTTATTCAAATTTTGTTGAATTATTATGATAGTGTTGTAGGTATTGAGTGACTTCCTTTGTTGCAGGTTCATTTTGGAATCACTATTTATTTTCAATGGTAGCAATGATTTGCATGAGCCTATGCATCTAGTATGGTATGCATCCGATGTAGGCAATTACCAAATCACATGCATCTTGTGTACTTTTTTGAATAGGGTGTTGATAAAGACACCCTAGTCTATTATATTTGAGTCAAAAAGTAGTGTACTGATGTCAAATAGTCATCAATAGTTTTTAAAGAGAATTTAAATACACCAATGAGAACTAGTCAAAATCTAGCATGAAGTGTTGGTATAAAATAGGTTGGAGTGTTTATATAATTTCCCTTTTGAATAATCTTATAATATGTGGGGTCTCGGTGGAAGGATATGATTATGAATTCAAAAAAATGAATGATTAATTAATTATATTATTCATTTATGTCCATACATGTGTGTTTGTAATGTTGGCGTTATGCGGATTTTTTGTGATTATCCCTTTTGGGGATTTTTAAGTAAGTAACCACTTTTTTAGTTAAATTCAAATAACAAGTATAACTAGCTTTAGCCAAAAATAAAGGAAAAACTAATAGTTAAATAGATTGAATAAGATAAACTACAACGACCTTTAGTCAAAATTTACAGAGTATAATTTTGACTTGTAAGAGCAAACACATGCAAAAATTAATTTTGAGATAAAAATGTTTGATTAAAACATCAATAAAGTTTATTTAATGACAAATTTTTAATATAATATATAAAATCATCCAAAAGAATCAATAAACAAAATATTAGTTTCAATGGGTAAGGTTATAGTTACAATAACTTGAAAATGACTATTTTATTTGTGCTCGAGTCTTTATTAAAATGTAAAATTACAATGTAAATATTTTTTTGTTTTTTATGATTAGCCGGTTAGTATTTATATGCATATATTTGTATTTTTGTTGTTAGTTTTTACTACTTTTATTTTTTAATGCACATGTTAATAACTTAATTGTTTAATAGAAGATGTTAATCGGACTGAATCATAGAGTGGATTAATAAAAGCGACTCCAACAGAATAGACAATATAAAAGCGACTTTTTTGGGGTTGCCATCTTCAAGATTTGTTGAAAAGGGACGTTGTGCACGTTGCTTTGGAATGAATGTCGTTTTAATAGGTTTGACTAAACTGAAAAGGAAAGGCATGTTAACAAGAGACAAGGATTGGTCAAAAAGAATGACATTTTCATATGGGAATTGATTTTTCCACTCTTTATTTTTATCAATCCACTTGAAATTTTATATATTGACATTTATGCTCTCCTTTTGAATTAGAGATATTGAATAAAATTGATATTCTGGTAACGTGTATCATTTTCCGATTCTTCCTTCTTCATCGTTGCAATATTTATTTTCTCTCTAACATCTTCTACCTATCACTTCCGGCCTGACCTTCATCTACTTCAATCTCACTTCTGCATCACCTCCTTCTCCGCCAGCCTCGTGTTTAGAGACGGAGCCAATTAAAACAAGGGTTGGAGTTTCCGTCGAGTTCTACCTACGGGCCAGGGTCGTTCAGATTTAACCACATCGTCCTTCCACCAGCTTCCCTTCTCCGACCATCATCTCAACCTCCGACTAGTTTTTGGCTGAAATTGAAGCAAAGTTCATTTTTTTTTTTTTTGAAGTTTGCTGGTTTGTAAGTGCTCCTCCAGGAAATTAAAAAACCCGCCATGTTCGTTAGATCTCGCCTTCGGTGACTTCTCGTCCCCTTCGTTTACCCGTATGCAATGGCGGACCCAGAAAAAATAGACACGGGGCACTGAGGAGCACCTGTTTTTTAGATGAGGGATACCTATATATAATTTTCTTTATTACTCTGCGGGGTAAAATTTCAGGAGGGGCACGGGCACACCCGGGCACCCCTGGGTCCGCCCCTGCCCGTATGACACGCCAAATTCCCCGTATAACGACTGTCGTCGGGATAATTTCCGATCTAGACGACGACCTCCCGTCGCCTTCGTTTACCCGTGTGAAATCGACGCCATCTACGTTGGTTGTTTACTTCAAAGTTCAATTTGATTGTTTCTGCAATTAGATTTGCTTAGCCATGAGAGACCCATGAGCCGGTGAAGGAGGTTTGGAACTCATTGGCGATGGGAGCTCAATGCTCTCGACAAAAAATGTCTAAGGCCTTCCGGTGTGGAAGACCTCAGGTGTAACGACCCGGCTCTCCAAAGCCTGAGTTTTACAAGATAATATCACCAGGAATCGTCCCATGATCCAAGCCGAGCGTTACCTATACCTGCAAAAAACCACATAAATAAAAGGGTAAGCTATAAAGCTTAGTGAGTAATCGAATCACGGTATGGCCTAAATAGCCACACTCGTTTCACAGATTTATTTTACTACACTTGACCGTCATACGATCCTTTCCTTACTCGTACGTCATACTGTGAAACTACCGTATTACCCGACGGGACTCATTCCTCGTACACTCTTACTACACTTTCTCCTACTATCTGGTAACTTATATTGTTACCGTACCGTCTAACGTTACTCACTTACTATTTCTTTCTGTACTTTCTTCTACTGTCTGGTAGATTATATGCTACCATACTGTTTGTCTTTCTGTACTTTCTACTGTCTGGTAACTTATAGCATTACCGTATCACTCACTTACGGTATCATATACCGTGACGCGGTCTACTATTATGCCGCCTATTATACGGCGACTCATTCGTTGCTGCTATGTTATAAATGTTTACCGGTTCCGCACCGGGTTATCTGTCGGTACTATTGTTCTTAACCAAATTCATTATTTGGTACTGTCTACACAATTTCCTATGCTTGCTTTATAGGATGTCTATATCCCCTCTAACTTATTAGACTAACACTGGTGCAACCTATGAAGTTGGCACACAACATCTACATAATCTTCTTTGTATGTCATATGTCGTCTTTCCGTATGGACACTTTACTACTGGTTAATCATACAGCTTAGTATCACCCCGTGACACACTATTTCTCATAGGCCAGACTCGTTGGACGAGTCCGTAACATATCTACTTTTCATACAACTACTAACACATAAATCATAACTGTACTACTCTGCATTTCTTTCTACTATAGTTTAACACGTATAAACTACTAGGGAGATACGGTAGCGATTACTCACCTGAGTTTGGTGCTTTCCCGGAGTTCTGGCTCGTTTCTCGCTCTAGACTTCTGATAACTCCCGAGCACCCCGACGCTAGCTACCGCTGGCTCCTTACTTCTCACTATCATCTCTCAACGTATACTCCTTACCGGAACACTCTCCTATATCGTATATGTGTTTGGTGTGTGTTCTGCCTCAAAAATGAGGCTTGTGCCTCGTATTTATAGGCCTCTGGACCTCCGTC
The DNA here is from genome assembly GCA_023525715.1 of Cichorium intybus. Taxonomy (NCBI): domain Eukaryota; kingdom Viridiplantae; phylum Streptophyta; class Magnoliopsida; order Asterales; family Asteraceae; genus Cichorium; species Cichorium intybus. Next base: position 724,089 of record JAKNSD010000060.1, on the reverse strand, counting down.
ACGACGCGATCCAACCTTAGATCGCGACCCGATCTCTGACGTAAGCACTTACTTCATCGCGCACTCGACCGACAGAACTGACAGCCGTCGCGTCGCGACCAGCTTGCCCGTCGCGTCGCGACGTGCCGACAATTAAAAGGGCCTCGTTTTTCCGCTTTTTGCTCCGTTTTGACTCCTAGGCTTTGATCGTTATATTTTTCTTATCTTATAATGACCTTAACATCGTTATTTGGTCACACTAAAGGTCAAAACGCTCTTACTTTTGATCTATAGTCCCTCTCGGGACACGGGTGTCACATCAGGCTTGTGCAACGCCTATGTGGCTATCCGTGTCTTGGGTGAACACCACCCCTACCAAGAGGTGCTTGCATTTTTGGCTTCGCACGGTGTTACAACGTTGCATGAAGAATTCCAAGGATGAAGTAAGTGGCTTGTACATTATACATAATTACTTGTACCAAATGTGATAGAAAGTGGTAGATAACTATTTCCAAATGTGAGGAGAAGAGTGAGAGGTGCTGACTGGATATTAAAATGGTAGACAAAAAAATAAGTTAAGATAAGAGGGCACACATGCGTGTTTTTGTGAGAGAGAGAGTGAGGGAAAGAGTGGGAGAAAGAATGTGAAGACAATTGAACTTAGGGTATATTAGTCAATATACTTCTTTTTCCTTAGAAATAGGAAAACTTGATGTGGAAAAATCAGCCCCCTTTTCCTATCGTCCCTCAACACGTGAGTTCCCAGCCGACCGCCGCCGACGATTATTGATCACTCTCTTCTACACTCAAATTTCTCCTACTCGAAAACCTCGAATTAGGGATTGGTAATTTCTAATTTCTCGTATGGTTTGAGTGGTATTCTATGTTAGTAGATGTTGTTTAGGGCAATTTTAGTAGTTCGATTTACGCTACGTTCTTAAGTTTTTTAATAAACGGAAGGCGAGGGAATGGAAGGAGAGGGGAAGGAAGGGAAATAAGTGGAAGAGAAACAGACCTAAAAATTTGTGTTCTTGAGTTGGGGGAAAATGGAAGGGATGAAAGTAAATTCCTAATGTTCCATGCCTTCCCTTCTTAACCCGCCCAAAATTGGGCGGATGAAACCATATTGGGGGTTATCTTATACATATTGGGGGTTATCTGTATATGAGCGCACATCTTATACATATTGGGGGTTATCTTTCTGCAGGTCTTGAAACCATAACGATCTCTATATTTATAATAGATTTTTTTAATGATAATGCTTAGTTTCATAGCATTTGAATTTGTTATGTGAACCACTTAGGAAGTTGCTATAGCTGCATCCATTTTGCTTGCGGTTTCTGCCTATTTTTAATGGTCATTAGCTAGATTTGCATGAGCATTTGTTCACATAAGTTTATTTCCTGAGTTATAATAAAGTGGGGAATCAGTGAAAATCCTTATTCATAGTTGATAATTAAGGATTGAGCAATGAAAATGGGCCGGTGGAAATGAAACAAACAGAGGAAATTTGCATGACAGGATGAGATGAGTTCTTTCATATTAATTTCTCATTTATTCTTCCCATCAAGTGTTTTGATTAAGCTATGTTTATTTGATCAATGAGTAAATAGATTCACGAATACTGGTCATAAATCTCTAAAAACGAAAGCAACTTGAGAGGTCAATTCGATCTCCAAGTTTGTACTTGTAGATGTTCTGTTTCTGTCTATATTTAATGACCATTTGCTAGATTTTCATGAGCATTTGTGTAGGGGTTTTTTTTTTTCATACCTTTATATAGCGAAAATCTGTAACATTTGTCTTCCATTATCATTCCCTTACACAATATTCCAAAATTGAAACGGAATTGAACTTCTTGTAGTACTTTAAAGTTGCATGTGTTACCACCCGTAACACAAAATGAAGAAGAAGTCAGCATTGAGATTTATGGTTTTTGCTGTTCTGCTGTTTCACTCTCGTAGCAGGCCCTTTAAATCCACAACCGAGACACATCCTTCATCCCCAGGTAATCAATTTCTTTTTAAATTTCTTGTATTCACCTTTTTGGGTTTAATTTTAATTGCTAGATATTTCTATTTGATTTTGTTAGTTTCATATGAATGGGCTGGAAAGAGTGTGAGTCCACCACCGCGGGACAGCCTTCAAATCCACCAGCACTGAGGGTCCTTCTTCAACACAAAGTAATACACTTGTTTATTAATTTGTTGTTGGACCATCTTTGTTAGAAAACAATCATAGGGACCATTTCTGTAATTTATATTTCTGGTGAAACTCAGTAATGGCCTGTAAAAGGACCAAATCGGAACAAAATCAAAAACTTTAAGGACCCTTGTGGACAAAAAATGACGGAAACGGGACATGAGCAAAAGTTTCATGAACTGTTCCAACTTTTTTCCCTTAGTTTTAATGCTAAATATTTCTATGTGATTTGGTTAGGTTCGTATGAAAGTGCTGAAAGGTCGCGAATCGAAAATGGCACCACCATAAGAAAGGTCCAGACCCAAGTATGTAATGGATATTTTCCTTGTTAATTTATTGTATTTTACATATTTTGGTTTTAGTTTTAAGGGGAATGCTCAGAAAAACCCAGCCCATGTTATTGTTGTGTCTATTACAACCATTATAGTTTTTGGATAATCCATGAAAAACACTGATCATTAATTCCAAAAACTGTGATTGCTATGCAAGAAAATTGCCAACATTTTGCCAGAAACTGTAGTTGCTACTTCACATAGGCTTTACAAATAAAATTAATCATGTTATGTAATATTTTGAACTCAACTTTGGTTATGAAACCGGGTTTTTTGGGTTATCCAGTTTCGAATCATCAATTTAACCAAAGTGAGAAATATAGTGGTTGTAATAAACAACACAATAATAACATAATGGTTTGTTTGAGCATCAGAGGATGATACGTTTGGTTTTTCTAATTTTTAGCACTAAATGTATGTATTTGAATTGTTAGTAGGGTTTGCATGTGAGGTGGAGTGTACAACCAAGTGTTATGAAGAAGGGTGTCAGACGTGTTGCCCAACACTTTGCGGGTTAGCAGAATTTGGTAATAATACATCTGTGGGAGAGCCACATCCATAGGATGATTATATACATCTCTATAGCAAGTAATCCATGTCGCTGTTCTCTTCATTAATTTCTTGTATGTATCATTTTGGTTTTAATTAATTGCTAAATACTTGGATTTTGATTTGGGTAGGTAGTATAAATGCGGTGAGAGGTGCTGTTACATAAAAGAATGTCGAAAACTTCGCGTGACATTCTACGGTATATTAAGAACTCGTGTTGGAAGGTAGATGCTACATAATAAGTTTCTTGATTTTTAGATCTAATAACTGGTGTTGTAAGTGATGATGTTAGCATCGATTTTGACTTATTTAACATTTATCTTTCTTATTCTCATCTACGTTAATCTATAGACCATTCTGTAATCTGTATGTATTGCTTTGTTAATTAGCTTCCTTGTCAAATTGATGGCTACGTACGGGTTAATCTTCATCCAGTCAAATTTGTCAATATAGGATGTTTTTTTAATAGCATTTCGTTTGTGAGTTTTGTCTTTTAATCATATTATCCATTAGGAACATTTCTGCCATAGATGTCATCTCATGTCTGACCGTATAAAAATGCATTTTTTTTTTAAATTTCTTGGGAGAGAATATACGGAACAATTAATATAAGTGATAATACATGTCCTTTCTGGGGATTACCCACAGCCCGGATGTGTGAAAGCCAGCAATTATTAAATTGACAAATTAAAATAACATTTAGTCTAAGCATTGGTGTCGTTACATTAACCGAATAAAACAAACCAATAAAAGTCATTCATTCATCCACTATAGTAAGTTTTTCTAGGGGTGTTTGCGGGGTTATGTGGTGCGTTTTAGAGTTAAAACCGCAGACATTTAGTCTAAGTATTGTTTCTAGTTGATTTATTTTGGTTGTTTGGGGAGTTTGAAGAAGACAATTTTGTAGTAGAAAGATTGAATAGAGAGTATATGGTAAAGTTGTTTGATGTTGGTAAAAGTGTATGTGTTATGGTGTATTCAATGGTGTCTAATTTTAAAATTGAGCCAACGCTTGAGCATTATGGGTGCATGGTTGATCTTTTTGGGCATGGTGGATTGATTAAAGAAGCTTATGATTTGGTGAAAAGTATGTCACTGAAGCCAAATGAGGTTTTATGGGGTGCGTTGTTGAGGTATTGTTGTAATTTTGGTGAGATGGAGGTTGCTTGAGGTGACAGTTAAAGAGCTTATAAATTTGGAGCCATGATATTCTAGGAATTATGTTCTGTTGTCGAATATGTATGCAGAAAGAAGGAAACAATATGAAGTTGAGAAGGTTAAGGTGTTGAAAGAAGGAAACGGTATGAAATTGAGAAGGTTAAGATGTTGACGACGGAGGGTAAAATTGAAAAGCCTCGGGGGCAAAGTATGGTTAGGTAATCTAAGTGGACGTATTAATGGATTAGGGTTGCAAGAGGGAAATTAATATTTAATTTTGAGTAAATTACACTTTTGGTCCTTAGGGTTGCCACAAGTATACGTTTTGGGTCCAAGTTTCGAAAAATCACTTAAGGAGTCCCTGTGGTTACATTTTCGCTACATTAACGGTCCCTCTTAAGGTTACCGTCTAGTTTGCTCTGTTAGGTGGAGGCAAAATGACGAAAATCCCTCTATTTTTTTGTTTCTTTCTTAAATTTGTTATTTTCAGTCGATTGTTTCTTATTTGTTCTTCGATAGAAACAACCAAATCGAAAAATCCTTTTCTGGTTGTGTAAGGATCCAAGCGGTCGATCTTCTGGTTATGCAGACAGTTACATACGTTATCTAGATATAGCCCTAGCGACTCCTTCAAGAAAACCATCATCGAATTAGAGAATGATCATAGAAAACGAAACCCTAAGCTAATCAGCCATGAGTAAAGAGGATCTCGATGCACAAATCGGCGCCTTGGAGACAAGCGGATGGTTCCTACACCACATTTCCCCCCAAATCATCATCGAGCCATAATCCTGGTCCATTCCACCCACTCTCATCAACAACAGCTACTCAAAATTTTACTGCTTGCCTAAGGTTCCTTTCCGATGGAATGCTCAAATTTTCTTGCTCAAATTTGTCGTCCACTCTAATCAACTAGCATATTATTCCATGCTGGTGCTGCCGACATTAAGGATGAATAAACAAAGCAGCGCTGCTGGTCGTGGCAGTCATAGGTGGTATGATCTCGATGATGGTGATGATAGTGTAGCAACCAATGCTGTTTTTATTGGTTTTTCGGGAAAGTAGAAAGAACCCTGCTGGCTGTAGCGTGACACTACAGTTGGTATTCTATCGTTCTATCTTGACCACCAAACTCCTGCGGATCGACCTTTGCTACTGCTATACTAGTTAGTTGGTGAGGTTTATTTTCTTATTTTTGACCGCATAACGACCTAGGCGTGTCACCCAACACAGAAAATCCTATTTCTAAAATTAGCTAAACAAAGAAAGAAATAAGCGGTATTAAATTGAGAGGGCGGTGGCGGCATTGATAAAAGCGAAGCAGGTGATTATCGAAGGGTTCATAGAAGAAGAAGAGAGATGGTGGTGTACACGACGATGGATGTGGATATTGTGACTATCAACGATGGATGTGGATATGGTGAGTGTCAAAGATGGATATGGATGATGGATAACAATTTATGGATTCAAGAACACATATGATTATGAGGTTTTTGTTGTGTGGCTTGGATGATTGTGTGCATGTTTGATAATAGCTTCAAGAATCAAGAACACAAGAAATTGTTTATGTTTGGGTTTGACTTGGAATTATTTAATGCATGTTAAGGATTGATTTGAAAGTATTAAGAACATTTAGGATTAAGTGGAACTCTTCAAAGAAATAAGAATATATGAATTGTTTGTTTGATATTTGGAAAGGTTTGATATTTTGTTAGTCAAACCCGAAGATTTACATTGAATTTGTATACAATGAGTTTTAGGTACCAAGAATCAAGCATTCTGTGAATATTGGATCAAGTCAAAGCTAAATTTTTGGTGTTGTTGCATCATGTGAAACTCAAACATCTAAATTGATGATTTATGGATTTGAAATGGTACAAGAAGATGAATAAGGTTTGACTTTCTGTTTTGGTCAAACTTGACCATAAAAATGGATTTTTGAAACTAAGTTTGACAACTTACAGTGTTGGTAATTACATGCATATATTACTTGGTAAATTGGAAATAAGGTTACTTGAAGTTATATTATACATGAAGCATGAATATTGATGATTACTTGACATGTAAATGTGATTAAAAGGTTTAAAATAAATATTAGAATTAGATGTGGGACGAAATTAATAATTTACTTGTTCAAAAGAAGAATGAAGGAATTTTATACTTACATGTTTATTGGGGAAAAAGTTTGGTAAAATGGAATGGAATTGTGAATTCCACATGTAACAGGACAATTTTAGTATGTACAAATGGTGTAGACGTGAATATAGAATTAAATTTGAATGCCATTTATGAAGTGTTCGGAATGTATTAGCATCACACAAATGGAAAATAATAAGTTTTACAATGGTTCTATTTTTAGAAACTTTATCGGTTAATATTTTCCAAAATGACATAAATGGGTAAAAGATGGATGTTTTGACATCTGACTAATGTAATGAACTTGTATAAATGTAAAAATTTGAATGTTGCCAAAATAACTTTGTAGAACCAGAAAATACCATTTTTGGTCAAAATGGGACAAAAGGATAAAAGTGTCCAAAATGCTTATTATGATTTAAGAATTATACTTAACCATTGGAATGGAGGATAATGATTAAAAGTATTTCAAGATTTTATTTGACAAATGTTGTATGTTTAGTTGTGTAATAAGTTCTAATATTCTATTAGATCAATAGAAATTGGAGGACGTTTGGAAGCATCGAAAGGCAAGAGCCAAGTGGATTAGTGTAGCTGGTCGTACCTAGTTACTAAGATGAGTACATGTGACATTTTTCCCACTATCGGGTACATGGCAAAATGTTATAAAGTTGTGTGACGTTCAAATATGAATCAATAAGCAAGTTTTACTACTTATGTCATGCTTGTGAAAGCTTACTACTATGATAAGAAAGTATCTTTTGGCACCAAGCCTATTATGTTATAAAAGAATGTTTTGGCATCTAGCCTTATGATGTTTATGAAACTATGAAAGAATGTTTTGACATCTAGCCTCATAATATTTATGAAAGATTGTTTTGGCATCTAGCCTTATGATGTTTATGAAAGAATGTTTTGGCATCTAGCAATATGACGTTTATGAAAGTATGAATGAATGTTTTGACGGCAAGCAGTATTATGGTTACAAATGACTGGTTTTTGATGCAAGCAGTGTACTGTAATGTAAAGTAATGTGAATGAAGGGATAATGTTGCGCCTAGGCTATGATGTTCCCGTAAGGAGAATACAGAGGAATCTACTAGGGTGGTACTACCTCTTTGCAAAGTAAATGTCCTAAATAAGGAAAGATGCTAAAATGGACTAACTATGTTCTTTCCATTCTAGTACATACTTAGGATAATCATCAAGAGTGATTCAGACCCTAAGTATAAAAATTAAGCATGTCACGGTACCAGTCAAAGCATGTGATAAAATGCTGAGGTGGTTTGATTATATTCTTACCATCTTAGTACAGACTTGGGGTATCACCAAGAGTGATTAAGGCCCTAAGTATAAAAATCAAGTATACTACGATACCAATCAAAGCTAAAGAAATGAAAATGAAAGTTTTATGTTGCAACATAGTTACTTGATTTGTTATGAAAGGCTTTAAAATCAAAATGTCATTATAAAGGTTTTGACAGCGAGTGTCATTACATGATTTGATTATAAATATCCTGAAAATGATTGAATTACACTTATAAATGTTTTGAGTCTAAAACCCATGTAGCTCACGAACTTTATAGTCGTACGTATTTGTTTTGATGTCATGTATTCCAGGTTTTAATCACAAGGGATTAAAGCAAGTAGATAACCCAAAGAAATTGGAATTTTAGATAGAATAGATTTTTTGATGTAATGGTTTGTAATTCTAACTTGTTTGCTATGGTTTTATGATACGATGTGGTAACTGAAAGGTTTTATGCAAACCATGAACTAAATAACCTAAGTTCACATGCAACCTATGAGGATCTATGTTTTCTTCTAATTGAACATATAACAAAAAACTAGAGGCCAATAAAAGAAACTAAAGATCAAATAGAAAAACCAACCTTAATTTCTTGAAGCTAAGCAGCAAAATTATCCTGCCTCAAATGAAAGTCACACCCAAGCTGGAGGAGAGGAGAAATCGAAAATCCCAGAGAGAGCTCTTGAAGTTGGCGCAGAAAATAGGGTTCCAGGGACCCCTATTTATAGTTACAGGATGATCAGTTGATAAGCCTTAAGGATAAACCTTTTTTTGAATTCAAATAAGATAAACCTTTTATCTTATATTCAAAACCCTAATTATCCTTATTATATTAAAATCGAAAATATATATATATATATATATACCATATATAGATTTCGATTTCCACACTGGTCACTCCCACTGTCACTTACTCAACTATTGAATAATTATAGTTTCAGTCCCTGCACCTTTAATTAATTAATTTAATCCCCAAATTAAATCCAATTAATTCTGGATTAATTCCTAATTAATTAATATAGTTTCTAATTAATATATTATCACTTTAATATATTAATAAACCATATATTTAATTCCTGTTGATTTATTAATCCCATAATAAATCAACCTTTCTCTCTACCGAATTTTCTACCAAACCTCCAGCCATGAGGGCAACCCAAATGGACTGTGCTTCTATTAATTAGGTAAATACTAATTATTAATCATGGCTTAGACATCTAATCCAATAGTCTCCTACTTGGATAAGTCTATGACTATAATTACCAATTTAGCCTCTAATTAACCAGCACTTGTAGCTTCCTAGAAACCAATGCCAAACTCTGATCTAATCAGTCCTGTCCATAGATAAGTGATCTGATGATCCTCCGTCCAACAAGATATTTCCAGACTCAAGACGTGGATAAAATCAATCCGGTCTGATTCACTGTTCCTCGATTTCCGATTTGCATATGACTCTTAGACTACCAATTTAGTCCCGGTTGGCCAACCATTTTAGTCAACTTCAAAATCATCGAGAAGCCTACAGATATCTGTTCCCCGTTAGGGTCAAGGGACGAATAAGCTTTGACTCATATACTTATGTCTTTTACCAGACAAATCATTCACAACAACACGTTTTATAACACCGAGTTACCGATGCGTTTTCGTACTATCAATGAACAACCGCTTAGCAAATCATAACTCATATGTCTTAGCTTAAAGATCAAAAGATATTATCGTCTCAACATTGCTCGTGATAAAATCCATGAAGCAATCTATTGAGCGTGGGTTTATCCAATACTCAAATCTCCATTTCCAAGTACTCACGAATGGTGCAGCAATCCAATTGCAATGTCTAACTCCTTAGACAATCTATTACCAATTCATGACAGTCTTACTTCACACTTACTCCCTTAAAGCGTAATCGACTGTGGATATTTAAATAATCCAATTATTCAGGAAGTAAAACATGCAAAATGAAACACAATGATAAAGTATTGACAAGAGTAGTAAACCATAATAAATCTCTATTATTAAATCAAAAGAGTCAAATACAATACATTGTTACAAGTTTTCGAAACCTATCTAATTACAAAAACTTATATCATCTCTTAATCCAATGCTCCTAGCATGTTGATTATGCTTAATCCTACTCAGAGCCTTTGTCAAGGGATCTGCAGGATTATCTTCCGATGATACCCTTTTTACAAGGAGGTGACCTTCTTCTACCCTATGTCTGATGTAGTGGTACTTTCTGTCGATATGTCTGGACTTTCCATGGTCTCGCGGTTCCTTTGTCAAGGCGACCGCACCTTCGTTATCGTAGAACAGTTCCAAGGGCTCCTGAATACTCGGGACTACTCCAAGGTCACCGATAAAGTTCTTCAGCCAAGCCGCTTCCTTTGACGCTTCACTTGCTGCTATGTACTCTGATTCACACGTAGAATCAACCACTGTCTCTTGCTTGGAACTTTTCCAAGTTACTGCTCCACCGTTCAAAAGGAATACCCAGCCTGACTGAGACCGACCACTGTCTCTATCCGTCTGAAAGCTGGCATCTGTATATCCTTCAAGTCTCACGGTATCACTGCCACCGAGGACTAACACCATGTTCTTTGTCCTTCGTAGATACTTGAGTATATTCTTTACGGCTATCCAATGCGCCCTTCCAGGGTTTCCCTGGTACCGACTGACCATGCTTAAAGCAAAAGCCACGTCAGGGCGAGTACACGTCATAGCGTACATGATCGATCCCACAGCCGAAGAGTACGGTACTCGACTCATCTCAGCTATTTCTTCGTCTGTACTCGGACTTTGAGTCTTACTCAGTTTCGCATTACTTTGGATAGGTAGCTCTCCCTTCTTGGAATTTTCCATACTAAATCTTTTCAGTACCTTTTCCAAGTATGTACCCTGACTAAGTCCAATTAGCCTTTTCTTCCTATCTCTCAATATTCTAATCCCAAGAATATAGGCAGCCTGTCCTAGGTCCTTCATGGCGAAACATTTCCCAAGCCAAGCCTTGACATCTTGCAAGGTTGGAATATCGTTTCCCATGAGCAGTATGTCATTGACATACAGCACCAGAAAGGTGACTATACTCCCACTAGCCTTGACATATACGCAGGACTCATCCTCGCTCCTAGAGAAGCCAAACTCTTTGACTTTCTCATGGAAACAAAGATTCCAGCTGCGAGAAGCTTGCTTCAATCCGTAGATTGATCTCTCAAGCTTACACACCTTATTGGGATACTTTGCATCGACAAAACCCTCTGGCTGATTCATGTAAACATCCTCAGTCAACTTTCCGTTAAGGAAAGCGGTTTTGACGTCCATCTGCCAAATTTCATAGTCATGAAATGCAGCTATGGCCAGCATAATCCTAATAGACTTTATCTTGGCTACTGGTGAGAAGGTCTCGTCATAGTCAACCCCTGGGGTTTGAGTAAAGCCCTTCGCAACCAGTCTTGCCTTGAAAGTGTGTACCTTTCCGTCCATGTCGGTCTTCTTCTTGAAGATCCATTTGCACCCGACTGTCTTTTGACCCAGTACGTTGTCAACCAAGTTCCAAACTTGATTGTCATACATAGACTTGATCTCGCTATCCATGGCCTCTTTCCACTTGGCAGACTCAGGGCCTGCCACTGCTTCCTGGTAGTTAGCTGGTTCATCCAAATTTATCAGTGTCCTATCACTGACAAACGTGTCCCCATCCGAAGTTATATGGAACCCATAAAACTCGGGTGGCATGCTAACCCTACCGGAACGCCTAAGAGGTAAGGATACATCTGTCGGACCAACAGGAACTTCTTCCTCATGTTGGTTGCTAGTTTCTCCTAAGGTTGCGTCATCTGATGACTCTTGAATTTCTTCCAGATCAATGGAACTCCCACTATCCTCTTTGAATACGAGCTATCTCTCTCGAAAGACCGCTCGTCTAGCTACAAAGACCACGTCCTCGCTCGGTCTGTAGAATAGATATCCAAAGGACTGTTTGGGATAACCAATGAAGAAACACCTTTCGCTTCTATCTGCGAGTTTGTCTTGAGTCTCTCGTCTAACGAAAGCCTCACAACCCCAGACCTTGATATGTGCCAACGAGGGAGCTTTCCCCGTCCACATCTCATGAGGTGTTTTCGCAACCTTCTTAGTTGGGACAAGATTGAGGATATGGGCGGCAGTCTCTAAGGCATACCCCCAGAAGTGAATTGGAAGTGAAGCTCGACTCATCATGGAACGAACCATGTCCAACAGGGTTCGGTTGCGCCTCTCCGCAACACCGTTCAGCTGTGGTGTCCTGGGAGGTGTCAACTGCGAAACTATTACGCATTCCTTTAGATAGTCTAGGAACTCGATACTTAGATACTCTCCGCCTCTGTCGGATCTGAGCATCTTTATCTTCCTGCCTAATTGATTCTCTACTTCGTTCTTAAACTCTTTGAACTTTTCAAAGGTGTCCGACTTGTGCTTGATTAAGTAGATATAACCGTATCTACTAAAATCGTCGGTAAAAGTCACGTAGAACCGCGTGCCATCCTTTGTGGTTGATCTGAATGGACCACACACATCCGTGTGAATGATGTCCAATAGACCCTCACCTCTTTCAAAAGACCCTTTGAAAGGTGATTTAGTCATCTTGCCTAACAGACAAGATTCGCATACATCATCCGAATTGAGGTCGAATGATTCCAACACTCCATCCTTTTGGAGTTGCGCGATGCGTTTCTTGCTGATGTGCCCGAGCCGACTATGCCACAGACATGCCTTTTCCACATCACTAGTAGAATCAATATAATTTACACTATGTCCTAGATTGTCAACACATTTCACAGTTTCATACACACCATCACAAGGATAAGCAGTAAAATTCAAAATACCATTTTTGAAAACAGAAATAGATCCAATATTATTATCAAAAGAAAAATAAAATCCTTGTCTGAATAATGCGTGAAATGAAATAATATTTCTTGCCATTTCTGGCGAATAGCAACAATCTAATAAATCTACACAAACTTCACTACTAAGCACTAAACTGTAAACGCCGATCTTGGTAACAGGGGACGATCTCCTATTGCCCATGATCAAGTTCAGTCTACCGTGCTCCACCTCCCTGCTTTCCTTTAGGCCCTGCAGATCAGAACAAATGTGAAAACCACATCCTGTATCAAGGACCCAAGAATTAGAAGATGGTGAGTTTTTAGAGATAGTGTATATACCTGCTGTCGATGGCTTTACTTTCCCATCCTTGACATCCTGCAAGTATTTGGGGCAGCTTCTCTTCCAATGGCCCTTCTCTTTGCAGTAGAAACAGTTGGCTTCATCGGGGTTGGCCACACAAGGAATCTGGGAAGACTTGGTTCTCGAGCCATTGCTTGATGACCCGACCTGAACCTTTTCCCTCCAATTTTGCTTAGGAGGGCCCTTCCTCTTCTTTCCTTTGCCACTTCCAATGGCTAGGACGGGCTGATTAACTGAGGGTACACTTTTACCCTTCATTCCGTCCTCAGCAACTCGAAGCATGCGATGCAACTCAGTCAGGTTAGCCTGATTGTTGTTCAAATGATAAGCCAGCCTGAACTGGTCATAAGAACTCGGTAGGGAGTTAAGCACTATGTCAACGGCCAACTCCTCCGGTACAGGCATCGCAAGCTTTCTAAGCCGCTCCACGTAACCTTGCATTCTTTGCACATGGGCGCAGATGGACTCTCCATCTTTAGGTTTGCTGTTCGTGAAGTCCTTGACCACTTCGCACCTTTCGATGCGCTCTTGCTTACGGAACTTTTCCGCAAGCTCACGGTGCATCTCATAGGGCCAGTAGTCTTCGTATATTCTCTGCAATTCGGGGTTCATTGTGGCAATCATGATGCAGGCCACTTTGGTCGCATCATCAGAATGTTTTTGGTACGAGGCAATTTCCTCGAGAGTAGTAGTTTCGGGGTCGACATCGACAAGCTCGGTCTCGAGAACATACTCTTTGTTCTCATACCTCAGAGCCATCTTGATGTTTCTAATCCAGTCATTGTAGTTTGTCCCATTCAATTGAACCTTGGAACACAGTGAGAGGATTGAGGGAACACTGGAGTTTGAGTGGGGAGCGGTTTGATCAGCAGAAGACATCTATAAAAGAAGGTAAGTTTAATTAGATACTTGTCGGTCCTTATAATAACCTAATATAAAATAAGGCTAGGATCCAACTATAACAATTTGCAACATAGAAGAGGGATGCCGTAATCTATAAGCAAATTTTATAAAGGTAGGCGAATGACGATTCAGCCGATTCCACCGCGGAAAAATAATCTTATTATAAATGGAATTCCTAGTTTCTTTTGAGATTTATTGAACTGTTCAATAGCATGTTTTAATCTCGGATATGCCCCACCGTTTGTGACTGGGATGCCGAGGATCACAAACCGGGTGTGAATAACCATGCAAATTAGCTTGGTACTCTCGGGGTCCATTATCATCTCAAATTGATGTGCCGGTAAACCACACACGCTCCATCAACAATGATAACACCCGAGACACCCATTGCCACTCTTTATGAACCCCCATTGGTGTGCCGGTAAACCACACACGCTCCACCAACGTTTCATAAAGTGCAATGTGCAATTTCATTGGTTAGCATCAAATTCACATTTTTCCTAAAGTAACTAGATTGGGATTTTGTGTAAAGGTTCTAGTACTTTGATCATTATACTTTTAATGATTTAGTGGTTCTGTCAAACCCGTTCGGCTAACGACCCTCCACTGATCAGGCGAGCGGTGGGTGAGAGTGTTCACCCATTAGACTACCATTTTATAGGCAGTCTCTTTATACCCACTTTATAGACCAGCTTCGTGAATGAGGCCTACTATTGATTTGACTAACCAAATTTATCTCATATATATATATAGTATTAACTTTTAATAATATATATAAGATGTATTTTAAAACCCTTTAAAATATTCAAGGTTTATCTTTTAATTTTACCAAATTTAAACAATTAAATTTTAAATTAAATTAAACCTTAAAAAACGATTTAATCAATTTTGATTACCAATTAATTAAATTAATTAAATCTAAATATTTTAAACATTTTAAAATATTTTTCTGGATTTTTCTATTAATTTTCGAAAATTTAAAATTAATTAAATCCCTTTTGAATTATCTTTTAATTAACAACTAATTAAATTAATTCAAATGAAGATAGGTTTATCCAAATTAATTAAATTAATTAAAACCTATCCTAAACCCCCTAGATTTCGAATTCAAATAATGGGGTTTAAGGTTATCCATTTAATTAACAAATAAAGTTACCAAAAATAGAAAACCTTCTAAAACCCTAATGCCAAAATTCGCAATATAGCAAAGGGGGGGGGGATTAGGGTTTCCAAAACCCTAATCCTATAAATCGATTTTGATATATATATTAGGGTTTATAGGCTTTAAACCCTAAAACAGTTATAGCAATTCAACAAGAAAACAAAACAGGCTCTGATACCACTGAAAGGTTTTCTGCAAACCATGAACTAAATAACCTAAGTTCACATGCAACCTATGAGGAACTATGTTTTCTTCTAATTGAACATATAACAAAAAACTAGAGGCCAATAAAAGAAACTAAAGATCAAATAGAAAAACCAACCTTAATTTCTTGAAGCTAAGCAGCAAAATTATCCTGCCTCAAATGAAAGTCACACCCAAGCTGGAGGAGAGGAGAAATCGAAAATCCCAGAGAGAGCTCTTGAAGTTGGCGCAGAAAATAGGGTTCCAGGGACCCCTATTTATAGTTACAGGATGATCAGTTGATAAGCCTTAAGGATAAACCTTTTTTTTGAATTCAAATAAGATAAACCTTTTATCTTATATTCAAAACCCTAATTATCCTTATTATATTAAAATCGAAAATATATATATACCATATATAGATTTCGATTTCCACACTGGTCACTCCCACTGTCACTTACTCAACTATTGAATAATTACAGTTTCAGTCCCTGCACCTTTAATTAATTAATTTAATCCCCAAATTAAATCCAATTAATTCTGGATTAATTCCTAATTAATTAATATAGTTTCTAATTAATATATTATCACTTTAATATATTAATAAACCATATATTTAATTCCTGTTGATTTATTAATCCCATAATAAATCAACCTTTCTCTCTACCGAATTTTCTACCAAACCTCCAGCCATGAGGGCAACCCAAATGGACTGTGCTTCTATTAATTAGGTAAATACTAATTATTAGTCATGGCTTAGACACCTAATCCAACAGTAACACCCTATGGATTTGACTAAACTACACTGATTTTTTTATTCATTTTTTGTACATATGGTTAAACTCATGTAAAAATGTTGAACAAGTTCTGTATGGAAATGAGGGTGTTACACATACAAGTATCTTGTGAGTATGGGAAGCACTTTCCCCTGTTCAGACTCGTGTCAGTCGTTTGCCATTGGGCCAGGCTGGACCTTCCCCACAATAGTCTCTACTGACATAGTCTCCTTCCTACGAATCAAGTCAACGTCTATATTCAAATGTATTCCTCACTCGTGAGTAACAAACAATAATCAGTTTAATATCATTTAGCATGTACAAAGAACATGTTCATCGAACACTTTTGGTATTCCTTTCTCTACTAATCAACAAGCATGAGAAATCGCTATTTCCAAACTACATAATGGAACATTGTCATTTGGTAAGGCCGACCCTTCACCCCGGTGGTCATTAGTGGGCCTGATCTACCAAGGTCGATGTAACAACTTGAATTTTATGTTATGGTAAATCAATGTTAAATATGACTTAATGACTGGCTCCATATTAATTCATTTGTTAAGTGTTTATTAGAATTGTGTTAAATGGCCTAAAAGTGTCAATTACAGTAATATGTGAATTAATACATTTTATTAAGTTCTTTATGATAATTATGTGTTGTAAGAGCCAATTGAGTAGAAATGAGAACTAGAAACAAATGATGATTGCTATTTGAAAGATAAGCTTCATGATGCACTTTTGATGGATATTATCTCAAAATAGGGAAAGAATTGGAAAAATGTTATCATTACAAAAGTGTAGTCGTTGAGAAATAGAAAACACATGAAAAAGAATGGCATAATTTAGAGTTAGGATGAAAAAGTTATGGAGGTTTGAAGTTGGACTAAATCTGCCAAAAATCGAGTTGGGGTCGAGTTGGTGAGCATATTATGGGAAACGTGGAAGGATTCACAAGAATTTCAGTAGATGTAAATTGTAGTTCATCCTTTCCGCTTTCTATACATATAGATTGTGAAAATTAGACTACGTATGAGTAAAATATGAGTGTTACAAGTTTGAAGAAAAATTAGGTTGAACTAAGAATAAGTTGCAAATTTTCTCAAGCATGAGAGGGGGCCATTTATGCGGGTCGAGTGATAGTAGAGAAGCAAGTACGCGGGTTGCATATTTTGCATTTCATGACCTTACTTACTGTTAACGAACGCGGATCGCCTGATTTTGTGTGTGTTACAGGGGTCGCGTAGACCTGTAAGCTGGAAAGTCCTTGAGTGCGTGAGGACGCGTGAACAATCCATACCCCACCATTTTGCCACCTAGTTCCCCAAATCATCCTTTTTGATGGCCACATGGATTCCACTTCAACCTCTCAGCATTACATACGGAATTTACATGAATTAGGTCACTTTTCAACCATATTTCACTCTTCTTCTCCCAGAAACACTTCCAAGAACACTAGGTGTGTTCTTGGTGAAATTAGTAGGTGTTCTCCTCATAAAGCTTAAATATCAAGTAATTCAAAGGGCTTTTTGGTGCAAATTAATCCTCTCAAGGTAAGAAACACTTCTATGTAATTTGTTTAACTTAAATTCATATGAATTGGATTATGGGACGAACCCTACTTTTTAGGGAAATTGAGATAGTATGAAATTGATGGTTATAATGTCTATATATGACTATGTAAAGTTTAGTTAGTAGTTGTTTTGATGTTAGCATAAATAAATCTCAAGAGTTGAGTTGGTTCACTCACATGGAAATTTTATTAAGGAAATTGGGCAAGAATTGTTGATTTGGTTATGCTTAAATGATAACCATTAGCTTATAATTAGCAAAGAATTATCATTGGGATGTTTTATTGTCAAAGAATCATCAAAGTAAAGTTTTTGATCATGTAGTGATAAATATTTAAAATGGTGATATGGAATGGTATGAAATCGAATTTGGAGAATAGTTGTATCATCAAGTATATCTATAAGAAAGAGTTAATTGTTGTGGTGGAAGATGGAACTTTATCAATAAAGTATGTATATGCAAGTCTATAGTATCTTAATGGATTAAGTGATTATGTAGAAACTTTCATAGTCAAATGGTAAATGCATATGCATTAATATATATGTGTATTGAATAGGGTTTAATATGAGGTGATCAAGATAAAGGCAAAGGTGCTTTGGAAGCTTAGTTAATCCCTTTGTATACCAATGTGAGTACATGTGGATTTATGGGTACATAGCAAACAATATAATTTTTTAACAACCATATTCTATACAAAGAATTGCTATTTTTGATTTATAAATTCGATGAACATAATGTTTTAATATGAAAAGTCAATTATCTTGAATTTGAAAGAAGTTTAAACTAGAATGTTTATCAAATGGTTTTGAATATAATGAGTCATGGATTAAGTTTTTGATTTCAAACTCTGGTGTCCTTCAGTCTCATGCTCTTGTTCAGTCGATAATAAATTGTTATATTTTGTAATGGTCATGATACGTCTTTTGGATTTAATTTTGTTGGTTATGGATTTGTTGAATTTTCATCGTGATGAATGCATTCATTTGTGTGACGAAGTCTGGACTATATCTCATCCGAGAAGAGGAGGTCCTATATGTTGGATTAGGTGTCTAAGCCATGACTTATAATTTGTATTTATCTTATTAATAGAAGCAAAGTCCATTTGGGTTGCCCTTGGTAGTCCAACCGGCATCAAGGTTAAATAGAGAGAGAAATAAATAGTTCGTTAATCTATTATGTGATAATAAATTAATGATAAACTAGTTTGGAATTAATTGGAATTAATTTGGAATTAATTAAAAGTGCAGGGGCTAAATTGATTATAAGTGCAGGGGCTGGAATGCAATTATTCAAAAGTTGAACACTATAAATAAGCCTCTCCCATTCACTTGAAAACTTGCACCATTCCAAATCATCTCCTTAGAATTTCTCTTCTCTCCTTGCCGTCTATAATCCTTCTCTAAGGTTTTATAGCGAGCCGTTCTTAATAAGAGGTTAAGACAGTTAACCTCTGCTTGGGCTTCTGGGTGTGATCTCATTTGAGGCAGGACACTTGTGCTGCTCGGCTTCAAGAATAAAACTAAAGGTTAGTTTTTATTAATTGTTTTATATAGAAATTTCTGTTAGTCGTTATTAGAAATTTCTGTTAGCCGTTAGAATTATTATTATATGTTCAAAGATAGAAAACATAGATCATTTCTAGGTTGCATGTGAACTTAGGTTATTTAGTTCATGGTTGCGGAAAACCTTACAGTGGTATCAGAGCGTTGGTTGTTTTCTTATTGAATTGTTATAATTGTTTAATTAAAAGATAAATTAAATCGTTTAACGGTTTAAATTTAATTTTAAAATTAAGAGTTAATTTTTGAAAAATTAAATTGATAAAACAGAAATATTTTAAAAGTTTAAAATACATCTTATATATATTATAATTAATAGTTAATATTTTATATATAAGATAAATTGGTTAGTCTTACCGTTAGTAGGCCTCATTCACAAAACTGTCCTATAAAGAGGGTATAAGGCGACTGCCTATAAAATGGTAGTCTAATGGGTATCCATTCTCACCCACCGCTCTCCTGGTCAGTCGAGTGTCGTTAGCCGAACGGGTTTGATGGAACCGCTAAAGCCTCTTAAAAGTATAATTATATATTTGAAAGTACTAGAACCATTATCAAAATCCCAATCTAGTTACTTTAGGTTAAAAATGTGAATTGATGCTAACACATGAAATTGCACATTGCACTTTATGAAACGTTGGTGGAGCGTGTGTGGTTTACCGGCACACCAATGGGGGTTCATAAAGAGTGGCAATGGGTGTCTCGGGTGTTATCATTGTTGATGGAGCGTGTGTGGTTTACCGGCACATCAATTTGAGATGATAATGGACCCCGAGAGTACCAAGCTAATTTGCATGGTTATTCACACCCGGTTTGTGATCCTCGGCATCCCAGTCACAAACGGTGGGGCATATCCGAGATTAAACATGCTATTGAACAGTTCAATAAATCTCAAAAGAAACTAGGAATTCCATTTATAATAAGATTATTTTTCCGCGGTGGAATTGGCTGAATCGTCATTCGCCTACCTTTATAAAATTTGCTTATAGATTACGGCATCCCTCTTATATGTTGCAAATTGTTATAGTTGGATCCTAGCCTTATTTTATATTGGGTTATTATAAGGACCGACAAGTATCTAATTAAACTTACCTTCTTTTAAAGATGTCTTCTGCTGATCAATCCGCTCCCCACTCAAACTCCAGTGTTCCCTCTATCCTTTCACTGTGTTCCAAGGTTCAATTGAACGGGACAAACTATAATGACTGGATTAGAAATATCAAGATGGCTCTGAGGTACGAGAATAAAGAGTATGTCCTCGAGACCGAGCTTGTCGATATTGACTCTGAAACTGCTACTCCCGAGGAGATTGCCTCGTACCAAAAACATTTTGATGATGCGACCAAAGTGGCATGCATCATGATCGCCACAATGAACCCTGAATTGCAAAGGATATACGAAGACTACTGGCCCTTTGAGATGCACAAGGAGCTTGCGGAAAAGTTCCGCAAGCAAGAGCGCATCGAGAGGTGCGAGGTGGTCAAGGACTTCACGAACAGCAAACCTAAAGATGGAGAGTCCATCTGCGCTCATGTGCAAAGAATGCAAGGTTACGTGGAGCGGCTTAGAAAGCTTGCGATGCCTGTACCGGAGGAGTTGGCCATTGACATAGTGCTTAACTCCCTACCGAATTCTTATGACCAGTTCAGGCTGGCTTATCATTTGAACAACAATCAGGCTAACCTGACTGAGTTGCATCGCATGCTTCGAGTTGCTGAGGACGGAATGAAGGGTAAAAGTGTACCCTCAGTTAATCAGCCCGTCCTAGCCATTGGAAGTGGCAAAGGAAAGAAGAGGAAGGGCCCTCCTAAGCAAAATTGGAGGGAAAAGGTTCAGGTCGGGTCATCAAGCAATGGCTCGAGAACCAAGTCTTCCCAGATTCCTTGTGTGGCCAACCCCGATGAAGCCAACTGTTTCTACTGCAAAGAGAAGGGCCATTGGAAGAGAAGCTGCCCCAAATACTTGCAGGATGTCAAGGATGGGAAAGTAAAGCCATCAACAGCAGGTATATACACTATCTCTAAAAACTCACCATCTTCTAATTCTTGGGTCCTTGATACAGGATGTGGTTTTCACATTTGTTCTGATCTGCAGGGCCTAAAGGTAGGGGTGCAAATGAGCCGAGCTGGCTCGTGAGCTACCCGAGACCGGCTCGATAAAAGCTCGGCTCGAGACCGATTTTAAACGAGCCCGAGCCGAGCCCGAGCTTAAATATAAGGCTCGTTTATTAAACGAGCCTGAGCCGAGCCTGTGTCACCAAGCTCGATTAGGCTCGCGAGCCCTAAACGAGCCTATATATATATATATATATATATATATATATATATATATATATATATATATATATATATATATATATATATATATATATATATATATATATAAACGAGCTTGTTAACGAGCTCGAACCGAGCTTAAGCTCGTTTAGGCTTGTTAAGAATTAAACGAGCCGAGCCCGAGCCCGAGCCGAGCCTCTGTATTTCTTAACGAGCCCGAGCCGAGCTTAGGTCCATAAAGCTCGTAACGAGCCGAGCCCGAGCCGAGCCCTATATATTTCTTAACGAGCCCGAGCCGAGCTTGGTCAGGCTCGGGCTCGGCTCGGCTCGTTTGCACCCCTACCTAAAGGAAAGCAGGGAGGTGGAGCACGGTAGACTGAACTTGATCATGGGCAATAGGAGATCGTCCCCTGTTACCAAGATCGGCGTTTACAGTTTAGTGCTTAGTAGTGATGTTAGTATAGAGTTAATTAATTGTTGCTATTCGCCAGAAATGGCAAGAAACATTATTTCATTTCACGCATTGTTCAGACAAGGATTTCAATTTTCTTTTGATAATAAAATTGGTTCGATTTCTGTTTTCGAAAATGGTATTTTGATTTTTACTGCTTATCCTTGTGATGGTGTGTATGAAACCGTTGAATGTGTTGACAATTTAGGACATAGTGTAAATTATATTGATTCTACTAGTGGTGTAGAAAAGGCATGTCTGTGGCATAGTCGGCTCGGGCACATCAGCAAGAAACGCATCGCCCAACTCCAAAAGGATGGAGTGTTGGAATCATTCGACCTCAGGTCGGATGATGTATGCGAATCTTGTCTGTTGGGAAAGATGACTAAATCACCTTTCAAAGGGTCTTTTGAAAGAGGTGAGGGTCTGCTGGACATCATTCACACGGATGTGTGTGGTCCATTCAGATCAACCACAAAGGATGGCACACGGTTCTACGTAACCTTTACTGACAATTTTAGTAGATACGGTTATATCTACTTAATCAAGCACAAGTCAGACACCTTTGAAAAGTTCAAAGAGTTTAAGAACGAGGTAGAGAATCAATTAGGCAGGAAGATAAAGACGCTCAGGTCCGACAGAGGCGGAGAGTATCTAAGTATCGAGTTCCTAGACTATCTAAAGGAATGCGGAATAGTTTCGCAGTTGACACCTCCCAGGACACCACAGTTGAACGGTGTTGCGGAGAGGCGCAACCGAACCCTATTGGACATGGTTCGTTCCATGATGAGTCGAGCTTCACTTCCCATTCACTTCTGGGGGTATGCCTTAGAGACAGCTGCCCATATCCTCAATCTTGTCCCTACTAAAAAGGTTGCTAAAACACCTCATGAAATGTGGATGGGGAAAGTTCCCTCGTTGGCACATATCAAAGTCTGGGGTTGTGAGGCTTTCGTTAGACGAGAGACTCAAGACAAACTCGTAGAAAGAAGCGAAAGGTGTTTCTTCCTTGGTTATCCCAAACAGTCCTTTGGATATCTATTCTACAGACCGAGCGAGGACGTGGTCTTTGTAGCTAGACGAGCAGTCTTTCGAGAGAGAGAGCTCATATTCAAAGAGGACAGTGGGAGTACCATTGATCTGGAAGAAATTCAAGAGTCATCAGATGACGCAACCTTAGGAGAAACTAGCAACCAACATGAGGAAGAAGTTCCTGTTGGTCTGACAGATGTATCCTTACCTCTTAGGCGTTCCGGTAGGGTTAGCATGCCACCCGAGTTTTATGGGTTCCATATAACTTCGGATGGGGACACGTTTGTCAGTGATAGGACACTGATAAATTTGGATGAACCAGCTAACTACCAGGAAGCAGTGGCGGGTCCTGAGTCTGCCAAGTGGAAAGAGGCCATGGATAGCGAGATCAAGTCCATGTATGACAATCAAGTGTGGAACTTGGTTGACAACGTACTGGGTCGAAAGACAATCGGGTGCAAATGGATCTTCAAGAAGAAGACCGACATGGATGGAAAGGTACACACTTTCAAGGCAAGACTGGTTGCGAAGGGCTTTACTCAAACCCCAGGGGTTGACTATGACGAGACCTTCTCACCAGTAGCCAAGATAAAGTCTATTAGGATTATGCTGGCCATAGCTGCATTTCATGACTATGAAATTTGGCAGATGGACGTCAAAACCGCTTTCCTTAACGGAAAGTTGACTGAGGATGTTTACATGAATAAGCCAGAGGGTTTTGTCGATGCAAAGTATCCCAATAAGGTGTGTAAGCTTGAGAGATCAATCTACGGATTGAAGCAAGCTTCTCGCAGCTGGAATCTTTGTTTCCATGAGAAAGTCAAAGAGTTTGGCTTCTCTAGGAGCGAGGATGAGTCCTGCGTATATGTCAAGGCTAGTGGGAGTATAGTCACCTTTCTGGTGCTGTATGTCGATGACATACTGCTCATGGGAAACGACATTCAAACCTTGCAAGATGTCAAG
Organism: Cichorium intybus; assembly: GCA_023525715.1. NCBI lineage: Eukaryota > Viridiplantae > Streptophyta > Magnoliopsida > Asterales > Asteraceae > Cichorium > Cichorium intybus. The sequence goes on along the minus strand of JAKNSD010000060.1, from coordinate 700,333 downwards.
GCTTGGCTTGGGAAATGTTTCGCCATGAAGGACCTAGGAGAGGCTGCCTATATTCTCGGGATAAGAATATTGAGAGATAGGAAGAAGAGACTAATTGGACTTAGTCAGGGTACATACTTGGAAAAGGTACTAAAGAGGTTTAGTATGGAAAATTCCAAGAAGGGAGAGCTACCTATCCAAAGTAATACAAAATTGAGTAAGACTCAAAGTCCGAGTACAGACGAAGAAATAGCTGAAATGAGTCGGGTACCTTACGCTTCGGCTGTAGGATCGATCATGTACGCTATGACGTGTACTCGGCCTGACGTGGCTTTTGCTTTAAGCATGGTCAGTCGGTACCAGGGAAACCCTGGAAGGGCGCATTGGATAGCTGTGAAAAATATACTCAAGTATCTGCGAAGGACAAAGAACATGGTGTTAGTCCTCGGTGGCAGTGATACCTTGAGAGTTGAAGGATATACGGATGCCCGTTTTCAGACGGATAGAGACAGTGGTCGGTCTCAGTCGGGCTGGGTATTCCTTTTGAACGGTGGAGCAGTTACTTGGAAAAGTTCCAAGCAAGAAACAGTGGCTGATTCTACGTGCGAATCAGAGTACATAGCAGCAAGTGAAGCATCAAAGGAAGCGGCTTGGCTGATGAACTTTATCGGTGACCTTGGAGTAGTCCCGAGTATTCAGGAGCCCTTGGAACTGTTCTGCGATAACGAAGGTGCGGTCGCCTTGACAAAGGAACCGCGAGATCATGGAAAGTCCATACATATCGACAGAAAGTACCACTACATCAGACATAGGGTAGAAGAAGGTCACCTCATTGTAAAGAGGGTATCATCGGAAGATAATCCTGCAGATCCCTTGACAAAGGCTCTGAGCAGGATTAAGCATAATCATCATGCTAGGAGCATTGGATTAAGAGATGATATAAGTTTTTGCAATTAGATAGGTTTTGAAACTTATAACAATGTTATGGTATTTGACTTATGTGATTTAATAATAGAGATTTATTAATGAGTAATGGTTTACTAATTTTGTCAATAATATATCATTGTGTTTCATTTTGCATGTTTTATTTCCTGAATAATTGGATTATTCAAATATCCACAGTCGTTCATACTTTTAGGGAGTAAGTATGAAGCAAGGCTGTCATGAATTAGTTGTAGATTGTCTAAGGAGTTAGACATTGCAATAAGATTGCTGCAACATTCATGAGTACTTGGAAATGGAGATTTGAGTATTGGATAAACCCGCGCTCAATGGATTGCTTCATGGATTATATCACGAGCAATATTCAGACGATAATATCTTTTGATCTTTAAACTAAGACATATGAGTTATGATTTACTAGACGGTTGTTCATTGATAATACGAAAACGCATCGGTAACTCGGTGTTATAAAACGTGTTGTTGTGAGTAATTTGTCTAGTAAAAGACATAAGTATATGAGTCAAAGTTTATTCATCCCTTGACCCTAACGGGGAACAGATATCTGTAGGCCTCTCGATGAATTTGAAGTTGACTAAAATGGTTGGCCAACCGGGACTAAATTGGTAGTCTAAGAGTCATATACAAATCGGAAATAGAGGAACAGTGAATCAGACCAGATTGATTTTATCCATGTCTTGAGTCTGAAAAATATCTAGTTGGACGGAGGATCATCTGATCACTTATCTTTGGACAGAACTGACTAGGTCAGAGTTCGGCAGCAGTTTCTAGGAAGCTACAGTTTGCTAATTAATCTGAAGATAAATGGACAATTAAAGTCATAGACTTATCCAAGTGGGAGACTGTTGGATTAGGTGTCTAAGCCATGACTTATAATTTGTATTTATCTTATTAATAGAAGCAAAGTCCATTTGGGTTGCCCTTGGTAGTCCAACCGGCATCAAGGTTAAATAGAGAGAGAAATAAATAGTTCGTTAATTTATTATGTGATAATAAATTAATGATAAACTAGTTTGGAATTAATTATAATTAATTGGAATTAATTTGGAATTAATTAAAAGTGCAGGGGCTAAATTGATTATAAGTGCAGGGGCTGGAATGCAATTGTTCAAAAGTTGAACACTATAAATAAGCCTCTCCCCTTCACTTGAAAACTTGCACCATTCCAAATCATCTCCTTGGAATTTCTCTTCTCTCCTTGCCGTCTATAATCCTTCTCTAAGGTTTTATAGCGAGCCGTTCTTAATAAGAGGTTAAGACAGTTAACCTCTGCTTGGGCTTCTGGGTGTGATCTCATTTGAGGCAGGACACTTGTGCTGCTCGGCTTCAAGAATAAAACTAAAGGTTAGTTTTTATTAATTGTTTTATATAGAAATTTCTGTTAGTCGTTATTAGAAATTTCTGTTAGCCGTTAGAATTATTATTATATGTTCAAAGATAGAAAACATAGATCCTTTCTAGGTTGCATGTGAACTTAGGTTATTTAGTTCATGGTTGCGGAAAACCTTACACTATAGACTCTATTGGGATGGTACCTCCCGTCACAAACTAGAAGTCTCGTATGTTAGCCTTGATGGGAGTGAATACATTTAATTCTATTATGGATTGACATCAACCAATAGTAGCTTAGAGGCTCTCCGATGCTTTGGGTCTCCATCCTCGGTAGCTCGGAGGCTTTCTGATACATTGGACCTTTACGCAGACATGACTTTATATGGTGAGTGTGTCTTGCCCTAGAAAGGAGTGTATAACACGGGGGCGCTCGTATTACTAATTTATATTTGGGTTGGTTTATATTTCTTGTCGAGTTCCCTTATTGGTCATATCTTTTGAAAGTCAATTACTTGTTCCTAGATTATTTCTATTATTTGAAAATAAGAACTATATTGGGTAAATGTTGTTTATAAACCTTGTTTGGGTCTAAAACCCATGTATCTCACAAGACTTTGTCTTACGTAGTTTCTATTGTTGAATTGCTATGTACTCAGGTTACAAGGACATTTACATGGAAGAACTTTTGGAGAATAGAAGACTTATTTTTGGGGACCTTATTATCGCTTGTACTTAGACTATGGTTCTTAATTCTAAGATGTTTTAGCCTCATGCTACTTATGTTTTGTGACAATTAACTTACTCTTTTTATTTATTAAACTACATTTTTGTCCCTTATATATGTTTTAGAAATGTGTGTTAAAGTATGGGGTGTTACAGTCGGACCTTATCATGGATCTTTGGGCGTCACGAGCCCTGTCCCCGCAAGGAGATCTAACAATAGTGCCATCAAGTAAGGTCGACCCTTCACCCTCAATGATCTTTAATAGGAGTTCAATCCCGATCCTCCAAAGCCCGACCTTGTCATGGATACTAATCCATCGACGCAAGCCTTCGTCATGGATACATGGGTGTCCCGATCCCGGATACATGGGCGTCCTGAGCCCCATCCCCATAAGGGATGTATGTATAATCACACTCTCTGACTCAACGCATCTACACACAAATCTCAATAGCTATCAACCTAGGAGCTAGGTTCCAAATTTAGGTCAATTTCATCTGACATTCTCTTCACCACCTCATACTCTATCACTATCATGCACTAGTCATGTATGCAATCCACCAAGGCAAGGCCTTGTGATGGATTCATGGACAACTCATCTCCCATCCCTATAAAGAATGTAGGCCTACACCCACTCTCAACTCAACCTAACGATGCACTGTTCTCATTGGCTATTAACTTAGGAATCCATGTTCCAATCTAAGACAATATTATTCGGCATACAAACCACAACATAATATTCTATCATCACAACACACCAGATATTACAATTTATAGTACATAAACACATCTATATTAATAATGACATATATCCAATATAGTGCGGTAGCATGTACTTAACTTAGTGATATAATAGACGTCCCAAATCTAAGCTAATCAATCTGCTTCTTCCCTCGCCTCAGAAGCTGTCAAAACCACGTGAAATTCTTAAATATCACAAGCTAAGTATCAATCTTCATTCACATACTCAACTTGATGCTTCCATTAAGTTTATGATATTCAACCTGACTCCTTAACTCTATCACATGGCTTAATCAAGCCTATGTCTTAATACATTAAGACATATGAACAACTTTCATCAAAATGATCAATTTCTCCACAGCTAGCTTATGGACAAAATCAACTAGGCATGTCTTGACCACATGTCTTAACAACATCATCTACTGATAGAATCCAATGATGTCACTATCATTATTTGCCAAATCTAGGGTCTGTGATTAAAACCCTCTCCAAGCTTTAATCATGAAATCAACCATTATAAACATGCTGTCTACTCCTATTTCCTCCTCATACATTAAGTATCCACATGCACAAGATCAGCTATCACTTAAAGCTTACAAACCCAACACAACTCAGTTCATAAGATGTATTCATCAATAAAGGAGTACATATTTACATTCTAAATGAAACATAGGCTAATTCGCCGTATGCCCTAGCATTATTTATTTGACTAAAACTTTAGATCTAAAGTTTTTAATAGATTTGTAATTTTTGAAAACTTATACCATCATTAAAGTTAATTGAAATTTATTACTAACACTAGTATGGAAACCGGTTTGATGTATCTAATTATAGTGTAACATTTCCATAGAAAGTGTATATGTTCTAACTATCTAACACCACCTTTTATTAATCCGAACCAAAAGGCACATTTTAAGCCTATAGACTGGACTGAGACCGACCCATAAGTGGACCTAAAATAAAGACCTCCTCCGGTACGGTCTAAAAAAGGAATCGGGCCAAAATGTTGAAACGCAGCAGCCTTGTTGGCAACTTGGCATACAAAATCAGGCCCAAAACAGATTTTTTTATTTAAATTCCTGTCATGTCATTTCCATCATTTCTCATTTCCATCCGGCAATTTTTTGGCATTTGTGAATCGTTGTTAGCCTCTTAATACGGATCCGGACCCGGACCGAGAACTGATTTAGTACGAAACATAGAACCGGGAACCGAACCGAATACCATGGTTTTGTTATATAATGAAGTGTGCTATTAAGGAGTGTGTTCAGTTTCGGATCCGGCTCGAACTGGACCGCAAACCAATTTAGTGGGAAATGGAGAACCTAGAACCGGACCGAATACCTCGGCTCGGTTCCAGGTCCAGTCCGGTTCCTTGAGTCAAATGTTCATCCCTGCTATTAAGGATGCCATTTACTATTATTTGACTATTCCTTTTAAATTGTAAAAATGTAATCAGGTAGTTATGTTATTATTATTATTATTTTTGAACGGCCAGGTAGTTATGTTATTTAGTTTAACTATACCACAAACATAAAAATAAGGTAAATTTTTAATATGGTACTCGTAAACCAAACCAAATCGCTCAAAAACGATTAAACCAAGCCTTATGTGGTTGTGATAATTTCATGATGTTAAAAAACCGATTAAACCAATCGAATAACACGCCTAATCTCCTTAATTATGGCTAGATCATCAAAAGAAAATTACAATCAATGTAAGCGGTGCAAAAGGAGGTCCGGACCAGGAACAAGATCTACAGCTTTGAGGTACTCATGAAGTTGTATTATCTTCTCACAACTAGCGTTAGCTGTAAGTCCTCCTTGTTTGATATACTGCAATTCACTTCTCAGTTGAGAACGTTTGGCAAAGGCTTGCTAAAGATACAGTCTAATAGCTCCAATTTCTCGGACAACTGTAAATACTTTGATGACAACTGTGGCAATGGATGTACTTCATGTGGCATTGATACACGATTGGACATATTTGTGTGTACTTTTCCATGTAGCAAACTTTGAAGTGTTCTGATTTAGTTTAGGTAATGTTCCATCTAATTCTAAAGTCACTAGTATGGTGAGAATGTAACGTTTCCGTAAATTTTTGTCATCTAATTGGGTTAGAGTAAAGTTTGTAATATTTGTGACTGGGGAAAGATGAACAGACTGAAAGAGAAGTATTTATAAAGAAATCCTAATATGTTTCCAATTCAAACTGAATCACATATTTAGCATTACTTTGATCAATGGTCAATGGCAGTGTGAGTTTGTGTATACTAAAAGTGGAAGGGTGGTTTGTTTCTGTCCCTCTTCTCGGCCAACCTCGCTGAAATAAAGCATTTTTTCTTTTTTATAAATGTCCAAGCATCTACAGCCAATAGAAAACTAGAAAAGTACAAGTATTAAGCATTCACTCTTATAAATGTTTTCCCCTCTCTCTAATAAAATAGAGAAAGGTACATTAAATTCATACCCCGGTAAACAATTGAAAAAAGTTAAAAGGTACATTTCTAAACATACCAAAACCTCACACACAAATTGAAATTAAGTAAAAAAAAAAAAATCCTAGTTTGGATCATTGATAACCCGATCATTTGATGCATGCTTTACTGGTGTAGAATCTAATGGATATTTTCCAGTGACATATATATATATATATATATATATATATATATATATATATATATATATATATATATATATATATATATATATATATATATATATATATATATATATATATATATATATATATATATATATATATATATAGATGTATTATTACCATATTTTAATAAACCACAGAATGCCGGGCATTTCTGGAGACATAGTTCTTCATAACAGCCGTTGCCACACATTGCAGCACAATGAGCCATACCTAACCAAATCAAACAGAAATAATTAGCATTAAAAATAAAACCAAAAAGGTACACACAAGTATTTAACAAAGAAAAGGATTCATTACTCAAGACTGGAGGCGATTGAGATCTCTTCTTATGTGGATGCATGATCTGTTCCGCAGATTGAGACGAATCTAGCCAAATCACATAGAAATATTTAGCATTATAATTAAAGCCAGAATGTTAAATACAAGAAAACTATAATATATATATATATATATATATATATATATATATATATATATATATATATATATATATACATATATATATATATATATATATATAGATATATATATATATATATATATATATATATATATATATATATATATATATATATATATATATATATATATATATATAGAGGTAGGATAAAATGAGGAGGATTAAAAGGTTGAGAAAGTGAGAAGAGATCTCAACCATTTAAATTCTCAAATCAAGGGCTGATATGATTGTGCCATTTATGCAAATATACAAAACTGAAGGTGTTCAAAAGCAAATAACAAACTGCTGGGAAGGTTATATTGGATATTTTATATATCTATTATTTTAATTATTCCTTAAATTACGTTTTTAAATAAGGAAGTTAGTATCTAGAAATCAATTTTTCCTTATTTATCTCTCTCTCTCTCTCTCTCTCTCTCTCTCTCTCTCTCTCTCTCTCTCTCTCTCTCTCTCTCTCTCTCTCTCTCTCTCTCTCTCTCTCTCTCTCGTGACCCCCCCATTTTCGAAAAACCCTAGCCGATCCTCTTTCTCTCGTTACGACTTCCTCACAACTGATCGTAGAAGAAAAGACCTCTAGGTCTGTTGAGTGTCTTGCTGTGTTTTGAACTTTATTGTTTATGTTCGCAATCGAGAATGGATGTATCTCCATCTTTTTTAATCATTGCTGCAATTAGCAATCATGCATCTGGGGTTTGCCTTTTTCTCTAACCATCTCTTCTGAATCCATCTCTAAATCCATTGATGCAGGTTTTGATCGAGAAAGACCATAAAATTGTTACAGGCACAGCTGGTAACCGTGCCATCGTGAATCAGGTGCATCCAACCCATCAACTACTTCCTCCCCCACCACGTCCACATTTTTCATCATCGTCTTGATCTTCATCACATAATATTTTTCACGCCTTTGAATTTCTCTGTAAGATGATGATTAAAAAATTTGATTTTTTAAAGTAATGTTTGTGTTATTATTGATCGATCAAATCAAATCAATCTTGGCTTTTGATAAATTAAGATTCTCTGAAATCCAGTGTTTTCTCCAATTTAATGGAAGATTGATTGGACAAACGAAATTGGAATCATTTATCTTTACACTTATTGTTGGGACTTTTAAGGCATTTGATCTTGCATTTATCTGCTTTACTCCAGCCTATCAACAACAATCTCATTAATATTGCGGCAATCATTTATGTGAATGATTTTGCATTTTCCCCAGAAAAGATTGAATGCGTTTGATTTTAGTGGCAAACGACTTTAAATGCCAATTTTATTCTAAAAAAAGATGAATGTGTTCCAAGGGTCATCATTATAAAACAAGGTAAAAAGGTACATTGCAAATTAAGCGGGTATTGACTTTTAAATCTGCAAATAATATACAGGTCTCGAGTATGACAGTGAATTTTTGGATTGTTGCCTCTGATTATTGAATGTAAATTTTGTGTGATCAGAGAGTTCTTTATCCAAAGAAACAATATTTAATTTAGAAACAAAATAGTGTCCATTTTGATCAGGAACATATGGACATTGATAAACGGCTTAATCAGCGATGATTAAATCATCAATGGTTAAGTTAGTTTACACCCGTGATTAAAGCATCAGTAATCATTGATGATTATAGCTGTAATCATTGACGATTATAGCTGTAATCATTGATGATTATAGCTATAATAGTCTAAATGATTATAATAATACACAACTATAATCATTGAAGATTAATACTATTATGTTTGTTTTATTAAGTGTCTAAGTATTAATCATTGATGATGAGTGGTCTAAATCAGTACATATGCAAATAGATAACATTATAATTTATGAGTTGTTTTTTTAATGTCCTTGAACTTGATTTTTGCAGGTGTGAATCCAATAATAATAATGATCACGACTGCCCTTCTTTCCTTTGGGTGTGATAGCAGCAACAAGAAAAATCAAAGCAAGAATAATCATCGGGACTGCAACATAATGATTATTAAAGAATCGGATTTTTTATATTTGTTTTATTCATTTTTGATTATAGCTAAACTAGTTTCGTTTCTCATACATTGTCTTTTATACATTGTCTATTATTCATTATGATTAGGAATGATTACAAATGTACTGTTTCCTTTTTTATCTTTGTATTATAATTACAATTGTATTAAAATTTTATTTTTTTGTACTTTATTCATTTTAGTATTTATTGTTACTTGTAATCATTCATGATTAACACAATCATATCAAATATAAATTTTAAAAATTCTCAAAAAAATTATTTTTAAGCGTATTCTATTCATCCATGATTGAAACCGTGAAAAAAAAGATCAAATTATTACAATTTCGAATTTTGACAAAAGAATTGATAAAAAATATTTTTTTAATCTTCTATTAATAAAATAACAAAAAAATTCAATTAATTCCTTTATTTTAGGTAACAGCAATCCTAATCTCTATAATCATGGAAACTGAATAAATTAATCCCATGATTATAGGAAAATATAATTATTTAGGATTTTTAATTAATTAGACATATTGTTAAATTACTATAATATCCTATAAAATGATTGGTACAGAATCATTCTCATTTTCTCAACCTTTTAATCCTTCTTATTTTAACCTCTCCATATATATATATATATATATATATATATATATATATATATATATATATATATATATATATATATATATATATATATATATATATTACTTTGGATAGAATAAGATTTCTCGATGCCGGTGGAATTGACGGCCGTCCCATCAGATGACACTATATTTGATACAAAAACCAGTTTAGGCTGGAGGGAGTGGTTAGCATGTTCAGCATGTGCTAAACTATGCCACGTCAGCATTCAGCAAGTTTAGCACATGCTGACCAAAAATGGTGGTAGTGGTCAGCACATGCTGAACTTCATGCTAAACTATTTTATTAAATCTTTTTTTTAATTATTTATATATTATTAAAACATAAATTAAAAACATAAATTAAACTATAAATTAAAAACATAAATTAAAATTAAAATGCATTACATTAAAATTAAAAACATAAATTAAAAACATAAATTAAAAACATAAATTAAAATTAAAATGCATTACATTAAAATTAAAAACATAAATTAAAAACATAAATTGCCTCGCTGCATCCTTCTTCATTTCCATCGCGATTTGGTACTCGAACCCCGTCTTCCCCGATATGTCTTCTTGTAGGATTTTCCGTAGCTGCATACTCTGTTTGAGCTTCAAGTTAGCTTGCTTGATCAATTGAGCTTCCTTGAAGGTGTCAACATTGTCGGTCAAAGCCACTATATCTTCATGCACACTACTATTTGTGCTAGTGCTAGTGGCTTGACTTTTGCCTCTTGTCTTTCTCTTTGCTTCATCACGTCCCATGGGACGTGGCGGATCATTATTGAGGTTGAATTCGGAGGAAGGGGATTGTGTGGATTCGGATGCTTTGTGCCTCTTTGATAAGTGGATAACAAATTGGTCAAAGGATTCTAGCTCTCTCCACTTCTCGTAGTCTTTGACCGCACGCCAAAAGACCTCTTGGTTAAAGTGAGTACCATATTGGGCATGGTACAAGAGCCTAGCTTGAGCCATAACATCGTCACCATTGGCTCCACTTTGTCTTTGTCTCTCAACTTCGGCATGGCACCCTTGGAACTCCATTGCACTTTTGTTGCAAGTGCGCCACTTTGAGTACAGTGAATTGGGATTGCGGTAGCTGGAACCCATGCGTCGACACCAACTATTCCACACCTTCACTTTGAAGGCGTTTGTAGTTTGGTTGATTCCTGTCTAAGCTTCTTGCGAACAATCCACCCAAGATTCGCCCAAAGCTCGGACCTCGTCATCAAGCCAGTTGATCCTAGGGGCTTTGCCTTTGTTAGTTGGCCCGGTGTCTTCTTCTTCTTCTTCTTCTTCTTCTTCTTGTTCTTCAGCTTGTTCGGGTTCTTCATCTTCATCGTCTGAGTTGTCTTGTTCTAGGCGGCGGGGTGCATTTCTTAAAAATTGGGAGTTGGGAGTGAATTGGGAAAGTGATTCTAGCGGTGGAGACATTTGTTGTGAAAACATTTGTGGTGGTGTTGGTTGTGTTGGAGATGGTTGTGGTGAAGAAGCTTGTTGTAACCAATTGTTGACATATTGGTGTTGCATACCCCAATATTGACCATATCCCATCGAAGGGTCAACCGGTTGAGGTACATAACATCCGGCCGGAGGGGTTGAAATTGAAGTAGGGGCGGATTTCTTTTTGCTAGCTTTGGATGCTTTGGATGATTTGGATGATTTGGTGTTTTTGTTTTGGCTTGAAGACATCTTGAATGAACTTTGAGAGTGATTTTGGAAGAAGAGAGGGGATGATTGTAAGAACCCGCGAAAAAGTCAAAAAGGGTAAAACGGTCATTTGTTACGTGGTACGACTATTATGTGTAATAATATGTATTAATATTACAAGAAATACAAGTATATGTAAAATTTGAAGTTTTACCGTGTGAATAGTGGAATTTGGCCAAAAAGGGCAAAATGGTCATTTGACATGAAAATGACCAAATTGTCAAGAAAATGTTAAGATGGAAGTAAATGAAACTTAATTTGTAAAGTTATGAACCATAGGACCATTTTTGAAAGAAAGTTGATGAGAGAGGGACTAAAGGTGTAATTACCTTATAAAAATTTAAATATAAAATAGAGAGTAAACTCTCATTCTCCAGAAGATTGAGGAACATTTCAGAAGATACGAGAGAGAGCTAGAGAGAGCGAAAGAGAGAGCTAGAGAAGGGAACATGTGAAGATCAAAGAAGAATTCCCAAAACCAAGCCCTAGGTTGAAGTTTCTAAGCAATTGAGGTAAGGTTTCATGTTCTAAGCTCCAAATTCTAGAACGGGAATCAAGTCTTAACTTTTGATTTCCCAGGAATCATAGTTCTACTGAAACTATCTTGCTCAAAATCATCAAATAGACATGTTCTAACCAAGGAATATGTTAAAAATCAAGAAATGATGATTTTGGCCAAGAACCCTAATTCACGGGTTTGCAAGATTAAGACCAGTTTTTATGGTTTTTCTAAGTCCAAATGATCACTTAGGATGTATTAAGACACTCCTAAGTGATTAATTTCAAAAAGTTGGATTTTTGGTAAAAATCATCAAAAACGGGTTTTCAAGGAATTGGAATTGAAATCAGTGATTCCAAGGCTTAAAACTTAATGTAAAGCAAGGGTTTTAGTCATGGAATGATAGTAAACAATTAAGTTAAGTATTAAGCACTTAATAGGGCAAAATAGAGGTCTGCAGCTCGAAAATCGGACCCGAAACCCACCCAGAAACATTACACGGCCGTGTAATTTACAGGGTAAATATTACACGACCGTGTAACTCAATTAAGGCCTGCAAAGTTACACGGCCGTGTAATTTGCAAGGGAAAAGTTACACGACCGTGTAACATACTGAGGGAAATTTTGAATTTTGATTTTTGGAAATTGGGGTTAGACTTGTCCGTTTGACCTCAAATTTGAAACACAAGTCTAATATGGCTTAAGATTTCATGCAAAAATGTCGGAACTGAAATACGACCCCTCGGGGGTACTGTAGCAATATACGCGTATTCCGGAGAAAACCGTAAAACGAGATTATTAATGGTTATACATTTATTATAACCTAGAGTTATGTTATATGAGACTTTAGCATTACAAAGTAATTATATTAAGTATTTATATATACTATTTGTATAGGTGGTGCTTCAAACGTTGTTGAGCACGGGAAGGGAAAAGCCGTACGGGAAGCTTAGTAAACCGTAGTAAAAATCAAGGTGAGTTTTATGAGGATTTATATAGTACATAGCAAAATGTTATTTTTCAGAAAAGTATGATTTCCAATGTTTATAAATACTAAAGTTTGGAAAATAGTTTTGAATGAAGCTCTATACAAGGGCTTAGTGTTTTAAGCATATTTTAAAGTATGATTTGCAAAGTATTTTGAAAGAAGTTCCTTATGGGAATTAAGATGTCAAAAGCAGTTTTTGAAAGTATTTTTAGTAAAGAGTCATAAAATGTTTGAGTAAGAATTGTTTACAAATTGTGTCCCATTTTGACCAATTTGAGATGAAGTGAAGTAAGAATTAAAGAAGTATGAGCCAGTTGTCCGGACTAGGATCACCCACATAATCGGGAGATTAGAAGACACTACTGGGATGGTACCTCCCGTCGCGAAGTAGTTGTCTAGCTTAGTATACCCTTGTGCTTGAATTCGTTCCAAGTCACAAAGGGGAGACAGAATGAGCAAACCGAGTGGGCAGATCTGTTCTGTCCCACGAGGGGAGCTAGTTGAATGAATTAATTAACTTAATTCATAAGTTTCAGTTGGTCACGAGAAAATGAGAAAGAAAGCAGATTTATGAAAGAAAGTCTTTTTAAAGTTTGAAAGTAACGTAGAAAGAGTTATTTTGAGATTTATGATATAACTTATATTTCAAGTTTTTGAATAGAAAAATTTTGGGTATAAACCCATATTACTCACGAGGCTTTATGTCTCACGTATACTATGTTTTTGAAATGCTATGTACTTAGGTGAAAGGAGCTAAAGTTGCAGTTGGGACGGTTTGTACTGTAAGTTTAAATTATGGTTTTTGGTATTGAGTCTGTAATACCCCTCGAGTTAAGTTTGTAAAATAAAAAAATAAAATTTAAGCGACTATTTTATAGTCACGAGTTGTAAAATATGTTTGTAAACTGTATTTGTTTATTAAATAAGATCCAGAGAAAAGGGGTGTTACAGTTTTGGTATCAGAGCCATGGTTTAAGCGAATTAGGTTGGAATACCATCCTAGGCTTAAACTAACAAGAGTAGTAGTAGGTTGCCTTAGTAATATAGAAGGCATAGATTGAGTATGACTGTTATAAAAGTGCAGTCAATATAAGGAGATAACATGCTACCGCTTACGAAATACTATATAGAATTGCGTATTAAACAAACATTTTGTTCATCTATATAGTAATGGAAGGCAGACGACAAGCTGACAGGGGTGAGGGCAGTCACACTTCCTCAAGAGGAAGTGAACCACGTGTTATTCGAAATGATGAGGCTGAGCCAAACCCACCACCACCACAACCTGTCACTATGGAGGCAATTCAGTTGCTAATCAATAACTTACGAACTGAGTTGAGACAAGATGTGAACAACATAATCGACAACAGAATGGGTGAACCTAGTGCCCAATCTTCACAAGAAGTCTCCAAGAAGACGACTGAGGAAGCAACTAGTGGAGGTGACAAGAAGGAAGAAAAAGGCTGTTCCTTTAAGTCCTTTATGGCTTGCAAACCGCCCGAATACCATGGCAGTTTTGAGCCTAAAGTGACAATGCGATGGGTCCGAGAGATTGAACAAGTGATGCAAGCAAGCAAATGTGCAGAAAAAGATCAGGTCAACTATGCCTCCCGGCAGTTGAAGGATGACGCTTTGGTGTGGTGGAACACCAAATACGAAAGTTTGGGAAAAGATGTGGTATACGGTTGGTCATGGGCAGAGTTTATCACGTGTCTCAAAAATAAGTTCTGTCCCACACGAGGTTTAGAGAAAATGAATGAAGATTTCTTAACAATGAAGAAAGGAGATTTGACGGTGGATGAGTATACGAAGAAGTTTTGCGACATGTTGCCTTTTGTGGGGGAATCCTACCCCAGTGAACGGTCCCGAATTAACCGCTATGTCCGGGGTTTGCCATGGAACTATGAGCTCGAAGTGAAGAAAGCCGAAACACTAGATGGGGCGATCAATGCTGCCCGAACTGTGGAAGATATTGGGAAAAGAAGGAAAGAGGAAGGACCTGGTTTTGGGGACAAAAGGAAGACAATTAGTAGTATCAGTGGAAACATAAAGAAGAAAGGGAAAATGAGTTCAAGTCAGAGCCGACAGGGAAGTGTGAATAAGTGCGAAAAATGTGGGAAAGAACATGGTGGCGAATGCCGAGCGGGATCAAATGCCTGCTTTAATTGCGGCGGATTCGGTCACAAAGCGAAAGATTGTAAAGCCAAGAAAGCCAGTGAAGTGGAGTGCTTCTCATGCCATCAGATGGGACACTATAGTTTCAACTGCCCGAACAAGGGAGGAGAAACCATGGTGTCAACAGCTCAGAAGAAGACCGAACCTCAGAAAGTGAAGACCAGAGCTTTTCAGATTACCAGGGAGGAAGCGAAGGAGACTCACGATGTGGTCTCAGGTATACTATTAATCAACTCGACACCTGCATATGTCTTGTTTGATTCCGGGTCTACATATTCATTTGTGTCCCATGGGTTTGGAGCTAGATTAAAAGTCCCATTAGAATTGTTAGATTTAGTTTTTGAGGTAGAAGTGGCGGACGGGAAATTTGTTGAAGTTCAGCATATGTATCGAGACTGTGAACTTGACATCAATGGCAAGAAGTTCCGACTTAATCTCCTTCCTATTGGAATTAAGTCTTTTGATGTAATCATTGGAATGGATTGGCTCGGCGCCAATGATGCGAAGATAGCTTGTGGACAGAAGAGGGTGTCTGTTAAAACACTTGGAGCAAAGGTGCACGTATATGGGGAAAGAAGAACGCACGTGCCAAGTATCATCAGTGTAGCTAAGGCTCGGAGGTGTATCAGGAAAGGATGTGTATCTTTCCTGGCCTATGTGATGACTGAAGACAAAGTGAAACAGACATACAAAGACATAGAAGTGGTAAAAGAATTTCCAGAAGTTTTTCCAGATGAATTGCCAGGCTTGCCACCAGAAAGGCAGGTTGAATTCCGAATAGATCTTGTTCCAGGAGCTTCCCCAATAGCACGAGCACCGTACCGGCTAGCACCAACAGAGATGAGGGAATTAATGTCCTAGTTGCAGGAGCTGCTAGATAAAGGCTTCATTAGGCCTAGTTCTTCTCCGTGGGGTGCTCCAGTTCTGTTTGTGAAGAAGAAGGATGGATCAATGCGGATGTGCATTGATTACAGGGAATTGAACAAGATTACTATCAAGAACCGTTACCCGTTGCCCAGAATAGACGATTTGTTTGACCAGTTGCAAGGAGCAGATTATTTCTCAAAAATTGATCTGAGATCTGGGTATCATCAAGTCAGAGTAAAAGAAAGTGATGTAGAGAAGACGGCGTTTCGTACACGATACGGGCATTATGAATTCCTAGTAATGCCATTTGGTCTTACGAATGCACCAGCGATCTTTATGGACTTAATGAATCGGGTCTGTAAACCATTCCTAGACCGGTTTGTTATAGTGTTCATAGACGACATTTTGATCTACTCAAAGAATAAAGAAGAACATGCGAGTCATCTGCGGTTAGTACTCGAGACGTTGAAGCGAGAACAACTATATGCAAAGTTCTCTAAGTGCGAGTTTTGGATGAGAGAAGTGCAGTTCCTTGGACAAGTTGTTTCTATCCAAGGTATAAAAGTTGACCCAGCGAAAGTTGAAGCAATGATGAAATGGGAGCCACCTAAGACGCCAACAGAAGTTAGAAGTTTCCTCGGTCTGGCCGGGTACTACAGGAGGTTTATTCAAGATTTCTCCCGTATAGCAGTGCCACTTACACGACTAACTCGGAAGGAAGAAAAATTTAGTTGGCAAGAAGAACAAGAAAGAGCTTTCGCTACATTGAAAGAGAAGTTGTGTAACGCGCCTGTCCTTACATTGCCAGATGGGACAGAAGACTTTGAAGTGTATAGCGATGCCTCTCATCGGGGGCTTGGCTGTGTGTTGATGCAAAGAGGGAAGGTTATAGCATACGCTTCCAGACAGTTGAAAGACCCAGAAAAAAAGTACAGAACTCACGATTTAGAACTTGCAGCGATCGTATTTGCCTTGAAGATTTGGAGACATTACTTGTATTATATTTTGCAAAAAATTTGGTTCAACCACCATTTTTTAAGATTCGGAAAAACCATCATTTTTTTTTGTAAAAGTTTCATCGAAGCTATTGTTACCAGCTTTTTCAGGTCATAGTGGTCAGGTTGAAATTTTTTTTTTCCAAAAATTGGTGGTTTTATTAGAACAAATGAAAATTTAATGGTTAAACCAGAAAAAGTGCAAAAATATAGTGTTTTTTTTCGTAATTTGCCCTATTAATTTCCAACTTTTTTATTGTTCATTTGCTTTTTGTTATTTCCATAACAAAAGCTATTAAATCAAGATCATATTATAATTATTAAAACATTTGATACAAAATTCAAATAAGTTTCTGTTTGTAAATATCATTTTTGATTCTTCTTGTAGCAAACTTTTATATTTACGTTTTTTCCCTCAACTAATTTCAAATTAATTGTTTTGATCCCTATTCATTATAAAGTTATATTATTTGTATTTTGTAGGTTGTGATTCTGGCCCCTTAAAATATTTTAAAGTTACATTTTTCGTTCCTTTCATAATTTGTTTTGTAGAGCTGCGTTTTTCAATATATTAGGCTTCCGCAGCATCGTTCGGACGGTCCAAACCCTAGTGATTTTTAAATTGCAAACATTCAAATAGGCTCAATTTGACTTTCCATCACACAATCATTATCACACAACCCATAGACAGATCTTACTACTTTCCAAGCTTTAAGGACGAAACTTAATCTTAAGTTTGGGGAGGGATATGCCTTCACATATAATTTAGCTTGCATTTAGTTTGTATATATTTGAAATTTTCTTTTCTTCTTCTAAGGATTTTTTTTCAAGAAAATTACGTGTTTTTCAAAGATTCCAAAAGATTTTCTATTTCTTCTTATCAAATTTCACATTTTCATCTGTATTGCATTTAGTTTTTAGGACCATTGCATGATCATTCATTTTTCTTTGCTTTATAATTTTCTTTTATTTCTCTTTAGAATGCTCTTAATTTCTGATTATGATGTACATTCATGGTTCTTGTAATGGATGTTTATTTCGTAATGTTCCCACATAATTAAACTCTAGATTTTCTTTAGCAACCTTTATTTACTTAAATAAGTAGCATATTCATTTAGGGTCGGATGCAAAGCAAATCTAGTCAATTTCTTTAATTATAGTACGTAATAGCTAACACTTGGACAGTTTACCGGTGAGATTTTGAGCCACGTCTACAATTGCATATTTTATGTAATTTCATCCCTCTTTTATGAGAGATTGGTCTTCTTAGGACAGTTTTGCAGAATTTTCCATCGTTCTTGTTAAAGCTAAAACTTTTGCATGCAAATTATTAAACTCATCAAGGCATTTTTATTATTATTTACACCAATTCAACCTTAGGCTACCCTTAACAACATCAATTACCCTTTTTGAAAACCATTTGAGCCTTAGCCTTTCATTTCATTATAACCTACATCATAGTAGCCAACCCCAAACATTTTACCCTACCCGATATTCCAATGATTAGGAGCAGCTTTAGATATGTAATACTTTATGCAAATTTTATCTCTTGGTTCATCTTTGTATATGTTCTATACTCGTGTTACCTTGTTGCATCTTGCACTATCATGTACCTACATATACATTTGAGAATTTATCAAAAAATATAAAAATAACAATAAAAGGTGAAAATCCATAAATTTCAGTAAAGGTGGCAAAGAACCCAAGTCGTAAATTCTTTTTCTTCTCTGCGGCCCATTCCACGTGAAAATCAAAACCGACGGTGGTTCTGCTTGTCATCCGTACCACCTCCGCTTCATCAATTGTAAATATGGAACGACATCGGTCTTGTTTCTTTCCACCGAATACGGTACTCTTAACTGCCATATCCAACAACGTCACACACCCTTCACAATACCATCAATGTACGTAAGATCTTGAGCCAAATCCACGGGGTCGCTCTGGGAGGAGGTGGCTGCCGGATTATGTGGTGGTATAAGGTTGGTCGGAGGTGGCCTATGGTGGGCCTTCTGATTCGGGTGAACGAGAGAAAAACGAAGAGATCCGCCGTCCTCAATCCTCATCTCATCACATCATCGGTTCTAGTGGCCTCGTGCAGAGCGATCCCGACTCATCACTCGTGAGGAAGGAACACCTGAAGCAGAGGATGTAACCACCACTCGTCGGCTTTCTCAAACTCAATCTCAATTTTGCTTGTCTGTGTGTTTGAGCGAGAGAGAGAGAGAGAGAGAGAGAGAGAGAGAGAGAGAGAGAGAGAGAGAGAGAGAGATAAGTATAATCAAAATACAGTTTTGGTCCCTGAGGGCAATTTAGAAAATTCGTAAGCACTTGACGGATTATATTAGACGATAACCCCTAGATGGACCTTCAGTGTAGCGAAAATGTAACCACAGGGACCCTATAAGTGAAAAATCAAAACTTGGACCCAGAGTGCAAATTCGTGTCAAACACAGGGACCAATTATGTAATTTACTCATGGGATATACAGGGGCGGAACTGGGCTAGCGCCTATAGTGGCACGGGCCACCCCTCGGTTTTGTCTTAGAACTAGCCCACGTATGTCAGCCCATATGTATTGGAAGCCCAAAATAAGAGAAAAAATAAGTTGTGTTTAATTCCTATTCCTTTGAACGTATTCGGCATTCCTATTAAAAAAAAACAAACTCACTCTCTAAATCAATTTTGATATCTCTCCAAGCCCTAGAATGAAATAAGTATTTATTTTTTGAGGTTTATGAAATTAGGTGTTTATTTCTTGAAATTAGTAGTTGTTTTCCTTAAGATTCGTGTGAATTGTTTCGATTAATGCATATTGTGTTGTTTATATATCAAATTCTTAGCGGTTTTGTCGATGACTTGTTACTTTTTGGTTTACTTTTGTGCAAATTACAAAAGACATTGGCACTGTATAATAGGCCAATTAATCGAGTTAATTTATAATTTTTTTTTCCTTCAAATACATCCGCGTTTGATTAGGCTTCTTACGTTTAGATTCTTAGAGTTTGATTTTTTTTCTTTTTGGCTTAACTATGTATCCAAATTTGTTTAATAGTATGGGTACTGTTCACATGGAGTCTATTGTTTATTTTGGTATATACACATGCTTGATGTTCACCTGATTATAGTCTGAGTTACATGAATATATTTTGAGTTTTTTTCCAAGCTCTAGGATAAATAAAAAAACTGGTGTCACTACTGCACCAAATTTTTGGTTCCACCACTGGGGATATATATATATATATATATATATATATATATATATATATATATATATATATATATATATATATATATATATATATATAAAAGAAAATAAACTTCATATAATTTATAGTGATCTGGATAAGAGAACGAAATTTTTTAACCTTCTTGGTGGTAGAAGATACGTAAGACGCGATAGAAGTATATATAGGAATAGTTAGAAGTGACTTTAAAGAAAAAGAAAGGTGAAGCAATAGAAAAACCTTTCAATCAATGAATATACAAAGAGAGAGAAAAAGAGTAAAAAGAGTAATACGTAGAAAGGGAAAGTTTTCGTGGTTGCTAGTGAGGGATATATGGGAAAGGAATTTAGTTGACTGTTACAATAAAGGAGAAAAGGTGGTGGATATATTATGTATGAGAAAATGACTTATTAGGGTAATTAACTACTTCTTTTGTTCACATTTGGTCACTTTCCTTTTTTTGTGTTGTATTTGCCATTAACCTAATCGATTTGTTCAAGGTAGGTCATTATATGACCGGCAATATCAAGTTATAGTCTAGCTGGCATGTACGTGGCGATGAGGTGGCATTGATGTGGCTTTAAAGAACCGATTATAAATATAATGTCGTATGTTCCTCACTTCAGCCCTAATTCCACAAACGAAATCACCAAACGCAAACATCCAGGCCTTGCAAATGTGGGTTGCCATCTCGTGTTAAGGCATCCTGGACTGCAGAACACCCTGGAAAAAAATTCAGAGTGTGCCCTAATTCCCTGGTAATTGATATTTGATAGTTTCATCTTTTATGTTCATGTATAACCTTTTTCTTATAGTCTGAAGGAGCGAAATGTAACTTCTGGGAGTGGGTTGAGGAAGATGATACAAAAGAGAACCTGAATTCAATGAGGATTGATGAACGTGAAGTGTATGATCTTGCAGTAAAAGTTGTTGCTTTAGAATACGAGTTGAATATGTACAAGATAAAGACGGACCACGAATTGGAGTTGCTAAAAGGGAAGCTGAGCAGTCAAAAATTAATGATATCTTTTTATGTGTTTTGTTTGCCTTTAAACTTCTCTGATGTATTAAGAGATTGGAATGGAATTGCTTTTGTAATGCCTTTTGTTAAGTTAACTTGAATGGAATTGGATTTTGTAATGGAATTTCTTTTAGTAATGCCTTTTGTAATCCAATTAAGAGATTGGATTGGATTTTGTAATGCAATTAATTTTGTGGAATGGAATTGATTGTAATGGAATTGAAGAAATGATTGGATTTTGTTAAATTAACTGGAATGGAATTGATTTTGTGGAATGGAATTCATTGGAATGCAATTAAGTGAGTTAAGTGATATATTCAATGACTGTAATTGTAATGCATACGGGGTGGAATGGAACATTTATACTTCCAAAAATAATATAGAAAACAAATATATATACTTACATACAACATTCATACATTCAATTGTAAGGCAATCAGTTGAAAATTAATTGAAGCATTCAGAAAGCAGTTGAGCATTAATGGCACCAATATATATATATATATATATATATATATATATATATATATATATATATATATATATATATATATATATATATATATATATATATATATATATATATATATATATATATATATATATATATATATGAAATATCAAAAGTTAATGCAAAGTATCATGTGGTACAAAGTATCAAAAGTTACAACTTCAAAATTTGTGCCAATTCAAAAGGTGTGCCCACATGTCTGCATACCGCCAAAACCCATACAGAAAACGAATCTTAATCCAAGGATAGTGGTTTGTCTGCACTGCTTCCAACACCACCCACGTTCCTCCTCAATGCTAGTTTTGTAATTCGTTCTGATGGCTGCTTCTTGATCTTCCTAATAATTTGAGAAGCAGTCACATTCGACACATATTGTTCCACATATGGTCTCTGATCTTCTTGTTCCACCTCAATGTACCCATCATCTTGTGAATCCTCAAGAGGTGCAGACTCAACATGTGGATCCTCATCAGGTGGATCCATGGACCTTGAAGTTCCTGCAATGAAACCACTTGTAAGCTTCAATACTTAGAAAAAAAATTGATTAAGTTAGTACCTTTTCCTTGAGTTGATGTTTTTGATTTCTTTGTTTTTCCCCCTTTGTCAGATTGTTTTGGCATTTGAGGACATTTGGCCGTATTGTGCCCACTTTGTCTACATATTGTACACCTCATAATCATTCCTTTTTTTGAGACTGTATGTCTATTGTGTCCCATACTCTCCAATTCATACTGATCTCGTTTCCTTTTGATGGTAGGTCTCCCGGGTAACCTTCTCCTCTTGGGTGGCAGTGGACTGATACAATCAACATGAGGCCACATGGAACTACCATTTAGTGGGTGAATATTGTACCTGTAACAGGACCCAAACATTGTTGTAGTAAACCACGAAGCAACAAATTCATCAGCATTCCTATTTAAACTTGATATGGCAGCCATTGCATGCAGACATGGAACACCTGTCAGCTGCCATCCTCTGCATCCACAAGTCTTGTCGGTAAGATCAACACAATATGCATCACATCCTAGTCTAAACTCATATTTTTCATATCCAGCTGGTGTCACTCCCCAATACCTGTAAATAAAGTATATACATGGTCAAATGCATCACATTTTGTCGTAGAAAAAACCTCAATGTATAATAAAAAACATATCTTTGTTAAGAGTTACTAGGATTTTTCTTATTGAAGGACAAATGGTCAAGTCCCAACTTTGTCCCAGTTTCCTCTTATTATACAACCTTTCCATGACAAAAATATGTATCTCTTCTAGCATAGTGATGATCGGTTTCTTCCTTACATCATTGATTGCAGCATTGAAACTCTCACAGATTCCGTTTTCAATTCCATCACAACATCGACCAACTTTGAAGTATGCTTTAGACCAGGTTTTAGGTTCTCTTTCTATTTGATGCCCATGTGCCAATACACTGATCTGGTTGATTTCTTTCATAATTGCCTTAAACTTTTCTTCCGTTGTTGACTTAGCTGCAATCCAAAACAACTTACGAAATTGTTCCCCTTTAAACCGTTTTTTGAAGTTAGCATAAATGTGTCGGGCACACTGTCTATGCTCTGCATCAGGGGCCTGTTCTTTAACAGCTTCTACTAGACCCTGCTCAAAGTATACACTTAAAATAAGTTAGGATAAATTGTGAATTTTAACAGTTAAAGTATACACTTAAAAGAAGATAGAATGTTTCACCTTATGTTGATAGGATATGAGGGTTAAACCGTTGCCAGTTCCCATTCCAATATCTTCTGACAATAGATCAACAAACCACTTCCATGTTTCTTTATTTTCCAATGATACCACTGCCCAAGCAATTGGATAGATGTGATTGTTTGCATCCTGTCCCACTGTAGCAAGCAACTCTCCTCTACATATCCCCTTCAAGAAACACCCATATAATCCTATAACCCTCCTACAACCTTCAATCCACCCATCCTTTACTCCTTTAAAACATACATAGAATTTTGAGAAATACGTTGTCTCATCAGGCATAACATCAACACTCATCTTCATGGTGGAACCAGGATTTGTCTTTCTTATTTCTTCACCATAACTCCAAAGTCGTGCATAATGGTCTGTAAGAGTACCCTCTATCTGTTGCAATGCAAATTTTCTAGCACTCCTGCATTGTCCAACACTTACCAACAAATTAAATTTCTCATGTACTTCTGCCTTCATTTTCCTTAGACTCATTTTGGGTCTCACCAGAATATCATTCATGAATTGTCTCCCAATCCATTTATATGTAACTATGGAACCAAGTTTAAAACTCCTTGAACAATTATGAACATTTTGTAGAGACTTGATCTGAAATGTCCTTTCTTCACTCGTCCATGAAGCCCACAGTCTAAAAGGGCAACATGGATTCGTGCTCAACCTACAACACTTAACTAACAACCTATTTGCATCATTCTTTTCATACCACAAATTATATCCATGAGCTAGTGCATAATTACTCAATAAGTGTTTCAATTCAGCAGGGTTTGAGAACTTCATACCTAAAATCGGCACCATCTTGTTCCATTCCTGATTTTCATCATATACAGGATAGACAGTTGCTTCTTGGTTTTCACATGCGCTTGATTTATACCCCAACTTATTAAAAAATTTATCCCCAACAGTCTTGTCTAAAGATGGAAGCTCTTCGTCCTTTTCATGTTCACATGATAGAGTATCAGATAACTCCGAATCAACCTCTTCGTCAACATCGTCTCCTTCATCTTCAGAATCTGATTGTTCCTCCTCAACCCAGTCGAGTATGGGTTGATTTTGATGGTCAACATACACATTAATCCTCTTCCCATTACCAGAAGCTTCTTCAAGAAATTCTTCATAGTTGTGGGACCACATTCTCTTTAAACCCTCAATTAAACTTTCATTATTGGGACAATAATATATATTCTCACAATTCAGTGTCGTGAATCCTTCAAGAAATATGACAAACTCCTCGAAACTGAAATTGTTGAAATCCACATCCCTTAAAGATGCTCTATGACAATCCACATACTTCAACGACTTACGAACAAATTGACCTTTGTAGTGGAAATCGACTATCAGAATCTGCCTTGCACTTGACGAACTCGAAGCCATCGACCTTCAATTCTTCAACAGGCTGGAACCACGCATCTGTTAAGTTCAAATTTAGGGTTTTTTTGAAATTGTTTTGGGGGTTTAGAGACTACTTAACGGGTATAACGGGTATATTCCACGTAATAGGTACACGTAATCCATCATATTACGACATTGTAGGATGTAACCGTTAAAACTTGATATTGCCGGTCATAATGACCTACCATGAACAAATCCATTAGGTTAATGGCAAATACAACAAAAAAAAAGTAAGTGACCAAATGTGAACAAAAGAAATAGTTAATTACCCTAATAAGTCATTTTCTCATTATGTATTTGAGAGAACAGTACTTAAGGCGGCTAGAGGAGATAGCAACTTGCAAAGATGAACTTAATGCGGTGAGGTGAGACCAAGTAAGATATTTAGAATTACCTGTGATGCATTCTCATTGGTCAAAGGTATACATAGATAGACTCTCATGCAAATACTAATATTGAAATATGAAAAATATGGCAATTTGATAAATCTAATACTAATCTAAATCTACCGAATTTTTTTGCTCATAGTTCATGTTGCATAACCGCATGCCAACAAGAATCATTATAGAAGTGTTTTTTAATCTTTTTCTTAGCTGGCTTGGTGCATAGATGGTTGTGTGAGTTCGTCTTGTAATGTTATTTTGTCATACATTCTTCTTTTTAACAATTGTTCAAGCATCTACCTAGCAAGTGATACAGCCAACAGAAAACATAACCTCTTAAAAAATATATAGGTGTTAAACCTTCCATCTTTCACTGTGATTTTTAGGGCCAGTCCCATTTCGTAACTAAAATTTCATGATGAAAGTGGCGAGATCCATTTGGCTTTTCAGTAGTTTAATGTTTCTTTTTGGAAACTAAACTTTTTCATGTTAGGGGCACTCAGTTTGAAATATTTAGGTTGAAAGCTGTTTGATAATATGTCTCTTTATTTTTGGGTTGCAAGTTGTTTAATGAGTTGCCTTACCTAGTCCTAATACAGAAAAATGTATTGCAGAGAGATTCGATGAAAATATAAATAAAAAATTATGAAATTGTAAAGTTAGATGTTGAAAATATAAAGTAGCAACATCCACAATAGGAGCTTCTTGAAAGTTTTTTTGGTTAAATAAGTTTCTCAAAATCTACCAAACTATTATGAGAGTTTCTTCATTACATAAAATTTTCAATTTGCCTCTTAATTTACAAACTCTCTACATAGAGCTTTTTTATCTTATTCATAAGAAATAAATAAGCTTTGTGGGGCTTTTGAAAAATCTTTGTTTTAATAAAAATATTTAACGTTTTTTAGTTTGTTGAGCTGCGAGCACGAAAATACTTTGGTGAAAGAGTTTTTTAATAAGTGTTTTATTGTTGAGTTTTATTCTATTCAACCAATGCAACGTGACCACCGTTAGACTAAATATTATATTGAGTTTAAGCTTTTAACTTAATAATTGCTGACTTTCATGCATCCTATTAAAGGGGTAATCCCCCATGAAGGTCATATAGATATAATATCATATATTAAGAGGTAATCCCCATAAAGGACATATATTATCAATAAATTAATGCTTCTATTTTTCTATTATGCTGTTATTCTCTTTTGGAAGATACTATATAGTATCGATACACACGTACTTTCTTTCTTTCTTTCTCTCTCTTTATATGATTAATGGAAAAAACTCATAAACGAAATTTTATTAAACTGAAAAGAAAAATCTATTATGAAAAAATTTGACCTAGATGAAGATTAATCATAGCCATCAATCTAAAAACGAAGATAAACACAGCAGATTTATAATGGTTTACAAATTTACGTAGATGAGGGATACGGAAGATAAATATATATAAATTCTCGTTACATAATCTCTTACACATCCAATCGTCCAACTCCTATCGATTTCTATCTTGATTGTTACTAGATCCAAAAAACACGAACCTGATTACGTATTATTGATTTGTCACGGATCTATAGGCGTTCTTGATACCCCGCAGGATGACAAGCATAACTTTAGACATTCTTCTATTAAACAGCACCTCCAATCGCAATTAGAGCTCCCTGCTCAAATCAAATCGAAAGACATAGCAATTAATTAAAGCCAAAATGATACACACAAGAATTTAACGAAGGAAGCGGCGGAATCGATTATTTACTATCTGAGACTGGCGGAGGCGGCGGGATGTATCTGATTGCCGCCGCGGAAGAGCACAGTAGGGCGGAAATAAACAGAAGTTGTAAAGGCGAGGGCTTCATCTTGGGCTTACGGATTGGGGTCTGGGGTGGTGGAATATACATGAATGATGAATCATTGAATCGCATATTTATATGAGAATATTACAAAAATGGTCCCTGTGGTATGCTATATTTACCCTATTTGATCCAAATTTCATTTTTGTTTCAATTTTAGTCCTTAATGCAAGATTTTATATCAATTTGGACCTTGGACTTCACACCATTTCTTGCAGTTGGAGGCCCGATCTGTCTTTTGGTTTCTAATGCTTGCTTTGAGACTTCAAGCAACCGGATCATATTTCTAGGCGAATGGATGCCAAATCCAATTATAAAACATAAAAACGAAAAATACAAAACACAGTAACTACAAGGTCTTTTTGCTTTGGAGATGAAACTGAACACCCATTTTTGTTTTCGCTTTTAGAGCTTTTAAGGCCAGGATTCTTACATCTATTTACTCACTGGTCAAATAAACATAGCTAACTTAAAACACTTGACAGCAAAAATAAATGAGAAATTATTATCAAAGGGTCGTTTTGATTTGAAATATCATCTCATTATGTCATACCCTGTTCCTAGTTTCTCATCCCCACCAGTCCCACGTTCATTCGAACACGAATTTTTGATATATAAACCAAAGAAATATAGACTGCTCTGTTAACTCATTTATATCATGAGTTACTTTCTTGTGCTACCAAATTTTTTTTTATGTAAGTTTAATGAAACCTTTTCAGATACATCAAAAGTATATGTATAAATGAGAAACTAGCAGTGTACCTGCGCAATGCGGCGGGTGGAAAAATCGTTGCTAGAACAAACAAATTTTTATAAGTACGTTGCTAAAACAAACCATGTTCAACTGGTTTGCTATTACTGGAGGTATGGAAAAGGATAAATTTAAAATTGAAAGTATGTTGCTATTACAATGCACAAATTATATACAAACTTAAAGTAAAATGCTAAAATTACATACAAACTGAAAGTTATGCCAAGAACTAAGAACAGTTTCTTACAAACAAAAGAGGAATAATGCCCTCAAGGCTCGATCCATGTGTATGTATTTGGAGTGTCTAATTGTGTTTGTGTCTGTATGAATGTGTCTGTGTGTATATATCTGATAAAGTTGCTACTGATGTTGTGTGGCTGTCTAATATTGGACCTTTTTGCCCCTGCTGCTGGTAAATTCGGCAAGAAAAAAAACAAAACCAATGAAAAAGATTTATATATTGGAATTATTTTCAAAATCAAATATGAGTTACCATAATAAAGACATCCATCATTAATTTTTACGGGTACTTGTGCACATAAAATAAAAGTATGTTGCTATTAATGTAGGTTTTAAAAAATAAAAATCCAAAAAAGTGAAAGTAGTTTGCTATTAGTGCAAGTTTAGGAAAACAAAACGCCTGAATTTCTTCTAGATCTGTCCAAACTTTATTGCATAAATGGTAATTTAACCCGGATTACAATCCACTTCTTTTATTTTCAAGCTTCTAATTTTTCTTATACTTAATTGAATAAATTATTTATAGTCATGACTCTTATCCTAACTATTTGCAAGAAAATCCAGAAAATAAATGCAAAACTCATTAATTAGTTACAATAACGCGCATCCCTGCCTATAATAACAATCAGTGGTCATTATTGGATTTTTTTAGCACTTTAAAAGGATGGGGTCTACAAGGAACTTCCATACTTACCCATTTGTCAACCAAATCTTTTGCAAGCTTTTGATTGGATGTGGTCTCTTTATCAGATTTGAACTTAAACCCAATAAATGAATTGTACTTCTTAATATCCATACTTACCCATGTGAGTTCCTGGACACCATTCACAGTAAAATCATAAACATGGATTTATAACCTGAAAATATTAAAATTAACAGAAAATGCATCACCTGAAATGAATAAATCAGAAAACCAAAGACGTGAAAACCAGGGTAAATGCATGGCCCTGCTGGGAGATGTGTACATATAAAAAACCAAAGATGTAAACCTTTGTACCTAAATATGTTCTGAAACCGTAACAAATTTAAGGACAGTAAACACATAAAAATTTGAAGTAAACCTTAGCTACCTAAACAATGTTCTCTTTGAGGAATATTATCAAACATTTGGCGCGCATCAAAGAACCAAAGAATTTGCAGCAACTAATCAACATAGTTTATCCTAAAACCAAACATAAAGACCAATATTCAAATAAATAACAATAAAATGTATCTTCATATGCAAGTACGTTCAATATTGAATTCAAACAACCTTAATTTCTTATGCAAATAACTGCCAGATATGCCCCTGACCATTCAACAATAAAGAAAACTGAACACCTATTTGTTTGTATTAAAGGTCCATTAGAAAGGAAACCAACGAAAAGAAGAAGGTACAAAATTAGAAGAGTTTTGAAAGGGGAGGTGAGGTAAATGGGGTGAAGGACATACGTATACCATTAAAAACTGATCATTGGTGCATCATAAATTTATACATCATGCTATGTTGACTTGTATCTCTTACTTTTAAGAGTTTTGAGAATCTGCTTTATAAAGAAGTAGAGAAGTAGAGATAGAGACATACAAGATATAATGGACAAACTAACTTTAACAGATAACTAAAGGCCAAATCTGATTCAACTCTCAAATTAGAATTAGATTTTAGAATCTATAAGCACAAGTGTAATGTGCAACCAGGTATCAGAAATTATTCATGAGAGGCAAACTTGCAAGGTTGAAGAGAAAATCATTTCCAGATTATTTCCGTCACAACTTGACAGTCTCAGTCGACCAAGTATTGTACTCTAAGCATGAAAACAAAAATAATTTCTAATTTTAGAGAAGAAGAACTGAAGAAGCCCGTCGATATTATCTTCCACCAAGCATTGAACTTTAAGCATGAAAACAAAAATCCTCGTTAGGCAATCTTAGTTTTTTACTCTTAAGAATTCAGATTTCTCATAACTACATGGATATACGTGTCAGCCTAATCAACTATAACACGGTAGATTTTACAGATCCGCGAAATTAAGCAGTTTTCACCTTGATTCAGAATTGTCATTGGATACGATTGAATTTAGTAACGACCGATGAGCACTGGAAGTTGTAATGACGACCGCTGGAAGAGATGACAACTTGCTTGGAAGGGCAACAACCTAAGTAAAGAAAATTTGTTGTGGTCTTATTTGGCGAGAACAGAGATGTAAATACATACAAAGTACAAACCATGAAATAACAGCGAGAATCATCAACACACCTATATAATATCAGGTGCAATGTACACCATGCCACCATAGTAGGCTATTAGTACAACTTCAACCTCTTAGTTGTAACTTAGAGTTCGAAGGATGACGCGCGATGTTCAGGAGCAAGTTCGACGAAGGGAACGGGTAGGGCACAAGTAATTTGGGGGTGGGGAAATAGGCGGGAATGGAAAATCCCAAATTTTAATATAAACAAAATTACCATGTGATTGTCAAAAAATATCATTACAGATCCTTTTGAATGTATTTGGACATGAGTGGTCCTTTTCAGGTTTAAAATGCACATAGAGGTCCTTTTACCTAACACTATTTAGCCAATGTTAAGTGGCTATGAAATGACTAAGATGCCCTTGTTTCATCCTACCACCCCCACACCTTTCTCTTGCACCATCGAGACCACCTTGCATCCGTCAAACACCTTGTACCCTAACACCCTTCATGACGATATATATATGCAATATGTTTCCCGATTCCTCCCAACGACAAGTCGACGGCTACAACTCATTATCTCATTTGGACTTTAGGATCACTCATCAATCCTCATTATCTCATTCAGATTCCTCATTATCTCATTCGGAATGAAGCAATCTAGCATCGAAATGAACCAATTAGTCTTCTTCCTTGCAAACGATTAGATCGTTTGGAATCGAGCTACCACCAGAATAAAGCAATATGTTTCCTGGTTTCAGAGTATCGATTTCAGAGTCGACAACTACACATTTGTTTGGAATCAGAGTATTCGTTCCTCCTGAGAGTATCGATTTCAGAGCCTCGTCAGTTCCAATCGAATACACAACAACCGAAGTTACCAAGCGAATGTATCAAGCAATAAGTCGATTCACGATAACATGTATTCGATTGTTTGGAATCAAGCAATACGCCAATTCAATCGATTTCTCTTCAATGATTCAAAATCCAAGTGCGTTTGTATGCATACTTAGTTGAAGTTTCCTGATTTCATCGAGTGTATCCTGTTAGTTTTATATGTTTGTATATATGTATGAAGTTTGATGGGATATATGTTTATATGTGTGAGATTAATTAGGTATTTTTTAGTATGCATACAATGTGTTCGATCATATACTTGAAAGAGATGTCAATTTGATTACATGTAATTTTGAGTATCCGGTTAGTTCTGTGTTTGTATATATGTATGGGATTAATTACTCTGAAACCAGGAAACATATTGCATATATAATTATATATCGTCATACAAGGTGTTTGGCGGATGCAAGGTGGTCTCGATGGTGCAAGAGAAGGGTGTAGGGGTGGTGGGATGAAACAAGGGCATTTTAGTCATTTCACAGCCACTTAACATTAGCTAACTAACGATGTTAGTCAAAAGGACCCCCTATGTGCATTTTACTCCTAAAAAGGACCACCCATGTCCAAATGCATTCCAAAGGACATGTAGTGGTATCTTTTTGACAATCATAGGGACCATTTATGTAACTTTTTCTTTAATATATTAGAACTAGATGTCGATGCCCCCTTCTTCGTCATTTTTTTAAGATAATAATAATATTTATGAGGTAAGCTTCATTGGAAAGTTTTGCTTTGGGAGGGTAACATATTGTTTAAAATATGCCAAAAGGGGATTATAAATGGGGACATCTGCCATATGGACGAGTTTGGCCCCAAACTTGCTAATATTCACCGCCACATCAACTACACGTAGACTGTTTTGGTCACGTAAGCCACCATTGGTAAACAGGAATGGGGTGACCTTAAAGGCATGTTAAACAACACTTCATGCCCTTAGAAAGATAAAGGAAGTTCAGGGACATTTTAAGCCAATTTCATAAATGTTGTGGGCTACAATGTCATTTTCCCTTTTGTTTTTGTTTTCTTCTTTTCATCTTACTTCAAGTTACGATTGCTAATATATATCACTTCAGAGAAAAAGGTGATTTCATGTCTCCCCGAAATACATGTGATAATACAAAGCCTATTTTTAGTCCACTAAGTCTTTTACAAGAGCTGAAAGAGCAAACACAAAAAAACTTTCACCAATGAGTAAAGTCCCACCTCCCACAAAGATGAAGCCGATATCAAAAGCCATATCGAGGTGCCTAAATCTTCCAAAAAAAAAAACAACACAAAAGAAATTACAAAAATAGGTATGTTTCTCTCTAATATTGTGATCGTTCTTTTTATTATGATATTGTGTGCATGCTGAATTTCATAAAACTTTTGGATTCATTTCAGCACGAAGTAAGGCATCAACTCCCTCAAAAGAAGAAGTTGATGTGGAGGTGCTTAAATATTTAAAAGAAGTCGAAAAAACCAACATGGAAACATGTACAAAAATGCACATATGTTCTCTGTAAAATGTCATTTATTTGTAAATGTTTTTTAATTTTCCCTTGAAGGTGGCAGGAATCAGAATCATGCTAATGTAGTGAACGGGAGTTATGGAGAACCAAATTTAACAAAGGGTGTGCATGTTTCTTAGACATATTATTCGGGGATCACCTGAAACCCAATCATGACTTACACCAAAACCATATGCAATCACATCAATAATCTGACCATGACTTGCACCAAAATCATGTTGGGCCTTTAGTGTTCATCTAAAGCCCAAGCTAGAAAAAACGCCTTTGTGTTTGCAAAGTGCAAAATATAAATAAAGGGGAATCGTGTAAGATACTAGGCTACAAGCAATAATAAGCACAATATTCAAATTTAGAAAATAAGACAAACGTATTTAGATCATGAATTTATACATCGTGCATTGAAGTGTTCTTTTTAGTTTTTTCTTTCAGTCCGCCAAGCACTATTTTGTATTTTTTATGTTCGATTTAAAATGCCAAAAATTCCTAACTCAAACCAAAGCAAACCAATTCCAAATCCAAATGATTTAAACTTGTAAGTTTTGATCTCATCGTTTTATATTTTTAGTGCTGAATGAAAATATAAAAATGTATTTATTTATTTATGTATTATGATATTCTTGCTCATAAACAACATATAGTTTTAGCCCTTTAAATATGACTTTCCAATACAAATATAATTTAAGACTATAAAAAAAATTAAAATAGAATCAGACAATTCTTATTCAGGGCGACTAACCGGAACCTACTATACCAAAAAACTGAAAAAGATAATGCGGCTCGGCTTACGAGCACTTTGGATGACCAACACAAAACCAATTAACTTGAAAACCTGACATAAATAAGAGTTTGATTTCATATTGTTAGTTTATGAAGCTGCCACTAAAAAATGAATTTTCGGATACAAATTTCTCTCTTGGTTGTGTGTATATGTAATTGTCCCTTTACATATAACCGACATAAATAAGAGTTTGATTCATATTTCACAAGTTACTTTTTGGTTCCATAAATCATAATACTTTTGGAAAACCAGTGAAAGCATACTCAGAACTGTATGTGTTTTGAATGACTTTAAGAGTTAGGTACGATGTGTATTTAGTAACTTTTAGAGCTAATTACAAATCATTCTAAAATAAGTCATTATCCCCAAAGATCGGTTTACGGTTAAGTGCTTGATGTTGTTACCACCTGTAAGCGACATCTTTAAGGGTTATTTGGTCGAACTTTCATTGTTTTTGTTTGGTTTATTTAAATCTTAATTTATGTTTGAAATTTGACTTGATTTTTTTACTCGTTAGCAATGGACTGAACAACATAAATCTTTTACAATGAATCTGTTTTGATTAACAAAAATAATTTACTTTATATTTGTTAGTACAAAAATATTACCTATAACATTGGACTTTACCCAGAAAAGCAACTAACAGTTAATAAAAATAAACCAATAGCAATTGTGCATATCTCACGCTCATAAAAATAAACCAATAGCGATTGTGCATATTTCACGCTCTGATTCAGTTGATTAGATTTCATCTAAAAGTACCTTGAGTTTGGATATATTCTGCGTCATGGGGCTAAATGCAAGAAATAGGAATGTATTTTGACATTAATTTTTACGTATTATATCAAATCACCGCTATGTGTAAAAAGTTGCAAGTAATTGTTATTGTTGGTAAAAAAAAACAAAGTTAATTGTTATCATCAAGAAATAACAATGTACTTTTATTGTTTATTACAGCATCCTACTTTCATTTCTATCTACCAAAAAACACAGAATAAGCAAGTTTATTTGTTGTTTTTACAGCTAAATGCAATTAATAACATCATACTTTCATTTATTTGTTTATAATATCATCCCACTTTAATTTATAATGACATCATGATTATGCTACCATTATGTGTAAAAAGTTGCAAATACGATGCTATTGTTGGTAAAAAAACAAAGTTAATTGCTATCAAGCAATAACAACATACTTTTATTGTTTATTATAGTATCCTACTTTCAATTCTATCTATAAAAAAATAAATTTGCTATTTTGACCGCTAAATACAACAAACAACATTATAAACAAATGCCAAACAATGTGAACTTCAAAAGAATATCGTACATCACAAAAGTTATTACTTAAAACTATCGTCGCAACGTGCACTTTAAAATCCTCATTACTGACCAAAAAGCCGCTTAATATCTCTCTCAAAAAAAACTTTGATCATGCTCTTACAACATCCTCATCACAAAATTTATTTCTAGATTTTTTAGAAGATCTAAAATTTAAGAGCTATGTGAATTACATCTTACTAATCACCCACCTAACCCACAAAATTTTGCGCAACGCTCAGAACACAGGGTACATACGCACATCTTCTCCCGATTCCACATTGTTCATCGCAATTCACTGTACCTAACAAAATCAGATTGAAATGTTTTAATACAAAAGTTAAAAGAACCAGATTACCAAAGGCAGCAGGTCAATCACCTAGGGCCGGAAACACCGTCACAGTGTTGGGCAGTGCCTTCACACTATTTTCAGCCGATTCAACGGACCTAAGCAAATCAAATAGACATTTAGTAATAAAATTAAATCCAAAAAGATAGAATAAATTAACCAAGATTGATTACGTAGGATTGGAGGTGGGCCAGGTGGTGGCCCGGTGGTAGAGTGTCTCTCCAAAAAAGCCCTTGTGGAGAGAGGGGAGACTCCAACATATATACAAACTCATAAGACCGTGTCGCACCAATGTGGAATACACTAACACTCCCCCTCAGAGACGTAGGCTCGATGAGGTTACAGGGTGCGGGACACTGGCTCTGATACCATGTAAATATATGTGGAGCCCAAGAGTGCCTTTCCAAAAGAGCCATTGTGGAGAGAGGGGAGACTCCAGCATATATACAAACTTATAAGACCGTGTAGCACCAATGTGAGATACACTAACACTCCCCCTCAGAGACGAAGGCTTGATGAGGTTACACGGTGCGGGACGCCGGCTCTGATACCATGTAAATATATGTGGAGCCCAAGAGTGTCTCTCTAAAAGAGCCCTTGTGGAGAGAGGGAGACTCCAACATATATACAAACTCATAAGACCGTGTCGCACCAATGTGGGATACACTAACAGCACCCTCCATGATAAGGGAGATGAACAACATGATGGCTAAAAACACAGGTAGAAATACCGACTTCATTTTGTGTTGAGGGTGGCAAGACTTCTAACCTTATGTTGAAAGCACTACAAGACAATCAAACCAATATTAGTTTTTTAATTTTGTGTACGGAATGATAATGGAAGACAAATGTCACATATGTTCATTATATAAAGATATGAAAAAAGAAAACCTACACAAATGCTCATGTAAATATAGCAAATAGCCATTAAAAATAGATAGAAACAGAACATCTACTAATACAACTTGGAGATTGAATTGACCTCCCATTTTGCTTTTGCTTTTAAAGATTTATTGACCAGGATTCGTCAATCTATTTACTCATTGATCAAATAAACGTAGCCAACTTATAACACTTGATGCGAAGAATAAATGAGAAACTAATATGAAAGGGTTGTTTTGATTTAAAAGATTCATCTCATTCTGTCATACGATTTCCTCTATTCTTATTTCCACTCATAATCATCAATTTTGAATCAGTATAAGAGCATTTATTAGATTGATGTAGCCATAACAACTTTCTAAGTGGTTAGCAAATTCAAATGCTATAAAACTAAGCAAATATCCTCATTTACTTATCTCGAAAAATTACATTTTTTACCATTTAACTATGTCCCATTTTAATCTTTTTACATTTAGATGAGGCTTTACTACTTGTTTGACCAAACACTTGAACTTTAAACTTATCATTCCAATCTACTAGTATAAACTTGTCCGAATTATCAAATATTAACTAGCTTTTAGCCATGAAATTTCACTTTCTTGTATAAGACATAACTTCTATAGAAGTCAAATATGTCCCCTTCTACAGAGCTAAATGGCTTCAATTGCTTGATTCTTTGTTTTTTCTAACTCTGTACAAATAGTACTTTCTGAATCCAAATCCAATTTCTACATATACCAACCATAATCCAAGTAATTTCATTTTTCAACTAGTTGTTTGACTTTGACCAAAAGTCAACGCTTTCAAAATTCTTGAACACCAATTTAGATACTTTTAGGTGTTTGTTTTTTTAAAATAGATCTTTTTGGCCTTTTTTGTCTGCTAACAGACATTTAGTCCGCAGATTGTTTTTTTTAGAAAACTGCAGACCTAAAAAGGTGTGCAAATCCTCTTTTTATAAAAGACATGAGATAACAACTTTTCAAGGCTGCAACATCTTCGAGCTTAAAAAATTAATGGACTTTTCTTCTAGAAAACATACGTCAATCAAACTATTCTCATGATTTAAAAATGGGATGTCTATTTGTAATGGACGGTGATTATCCATTTAGTTTGCTGGATGTGTAATAAGCATCTATCTATAAATAAAAAATAACTAGAACTAACACACCTGTTAAATAGAGAATTTATCATATTGTTTAATTTTTGAACCAAAAGATTAAAGTTTGTTTAAAGCGGGACAGATTAATAGACTTGTCACGTAATGCATATTAAAAATGATTTTAAAATGCTAATGTTTATTCAACTTGTTTTTAAGTTGAGACCTATGATAAATCGTGAATTGAGGTTTTAGAATTAAATAACTAGTTAAGCACAAAATAAGAGTCGTATTAAGGGGGTGTTTATGATTGCTTATTTGAATTTCAATGTTGTAAAACTAGAATTATTATTAAGTATTTTAAGTTTACAAAACAATTTATTTAATTTGAGATATGTAAATTTTGTTGAAGTGTGAAGGAAAAGATAATCACTTGCAGAATCAAATGCATGCATTCCTCGATAATAAATTCCTCGGGTTGATAGAGGGCTACTTTAGTGTATGAAGATATTGTTATGATACATAAACAATTGGAGCCTTTGTTTCATATAAGGTTATTAGTTTCTCCACTAAATAAACATTTTATGAATATAGCATTGTTGATTCTAGGGCTAATTCATATGGCAAGGCTAAATACAGATTCTTAATTCAAGCACTTTGTCACATAGAGCAAACATTATGAGATATTGAAAATTCCAAAAATTAAATTCTTACCCAAACTTAAAGAGGCTTGCATAAGCTACTTGTGTTGTACTTAAAATTAATATTGCAAAACAACCACCACCCTTTGACCTGTAAAGTAAGATGCCATGATAAGGAAAATTGGAAGATAAGGAAAATTGGAAGTTAAAATGTCGTAACAGAAAAAACAAAAGTACAATGCTATAATCTGGTTGGTTTTTAAGAGTGCAATGTGCTAATAGTAAGAAAAATTGAAGTACAATACTATAATTGTTAGGTTTTACAGGTTATACATATTTTTTTTTCAGAAAAAACCCTAATTTCTTTTTTTTTTCCGAAAAAAACCTCAATTTCAGTGATTTTTTCACAAATAAATTTTTTTCTTCGTTTTTGTAATTGACATAACTTTCATATCCGATGTCCAAATTTTACGAACTTTATATCCCTGGAAAGGTCGTAAGTAATACTACAACTTTGCTTTACTGACTTTTGTTTGAATATGTTCAGATATTTCGCTATACTGACTTGTTTTATTATAATAGCTGTATCTTTTGCATACGAGCTCCGTTTTCGATGTTCTATAAGTCGACGGATTCGTAAACACGAATACATCGTGTAATGAATATTATTTAAACCAAAATATTATTTATATGATTTATCGAATTTTACGCTACTGTAGTCTATTATTCGAAATTATACCGTTAGTCGATAATTGATTCGAAATATCATATTTTAGTATTATA
The DNA here is from genome assembly GCA_023525715.1 of Cichorium intybus. Lineage (NCBI taxonomy): Eukaryota > Viridiplantae > Streptophyta > Magnoliopsida > Asterales > Asteraceae > Cichorium > Cichorium intybus. The sequence continues at coordinate 662,123 of JAKNSD010000060.1, read as the reverse complement.
ATTTCCAATAATACATTAGGAAAGTTATGAAAATTACATTTCAACGTATTATCCTAATTTGCGCTCTGGTTGACATTTGTTGACTTTTGTTGACCAAATTTGACGGATGTCACAGATGGGGTTGCAAGAAAGCGACGACGTGACACTTTTGTGGTTGGAGTCTGAACGGTACAATTTAAACCTTCACAAGCGGATAGAATTTGAAATAAAAAGGCTTATGAAGACAAACAACGATCCCACCATGATCGACAACGAGCCCGCGAAGAAAAACAACGATTAAAAGACATAAAGTTTTTGTCATCGACTAAAAGACCCCAATTTTTTTTTCTTTTTTTACGAAAAAACCCTAAATTTTTTCTTTTTCATAAAACTTTTTAATTTAGGCCATTTACGAGTTTATCCGCAAGTTAAACGATTTTTCAGGGACTTTTTTACATCTTTCATATAAGATATCCAAATGACAAATTATAAACATAAACTAAAACGACAAATTACAAATTAAAAAATACGACAAACCACAAACGTAAAAAAACGAAACCACGACCAATATCTTTCATATCAGCTTTGTATTTTAAAACCATCTCGAGTGCTTCCCCTTCGAGACCCTCCTTCGGATTCGACGACAAAAACTTTATGTCTTTTAGTCATTGTTTTTATTCACGGGCTCGTTGTCGATCATGGCGGGCTCATTGTTTGTCTTCGTAAGCTTTTTCTTTTCAAATTTCATACGCTTGTGAAAGTTTAAATTGTACCGTTCAAACTCCAACAACATAAGTGTCACGTCATCACTTTCTTGCGACCCCGTCTGTGACATACGTCAAATTTGGTCTACAAGGGCCAACCAGAACGCAAATTATGATAATACTTTGAAATGTAATTTTCAAAAATTTCCTAATGTATTATTGGAAATTATAATACTACAATACGCTATTTCAAATCAATTATCGAGTAAACGCTATAATTTCGAATAATAGACTACAGTATCGTAAAATTCGATAAATTATACAAATAATATTTTGGTTTAAATAATATTCATTACACGATGTATTCGTGAAACGACAATGCTCTAATTAAATTGGAAGTACACATGTTGGCATGTTGTAACATAAAGAAAAATGAAAGCAAATTGCATTGATAAGAAACTTGATGTTCCTAAACTACCCCTAATCATTGTACTTTTTATAAAAAAAAAACTCATGTATAGCTTACTGGATTAAGTCAAGTCCCCATTATGTTCATTAAGTCAAAAGAAACAACAGCCTAATCTTCCAAATGGAAATAGTGAAAATTTTGCAAGTGAAATTACACTACTTGACTTTGTTAGGGTCCAAACATAGTGACTTAAGGTGAATAAGATTAGGGGTGACAAAAGAGGCCAAACCCGATTAACCAGACCCGACCCTTGCCCGAATAAGGGAAATAGGATCGGGTTTAATAGGGTATATAATTGAAATCGGGTTTATCAAGTCGGCCTGAATAACCCGTATCATAAATAAGGTAGGGTTTATATCATTGCCTTTAGTCGGGTTACGGGTTAACCCGAATAACTTGTTTAACAATAATCATGTTTTTTGTGAAACGTTTCTTTATACATACACACACATTTATAAGTTGTAAGATAACTTTTTTAATATGTCAATTTCTATATAAAAGGTTTCAAATCTCATTCGGAAATCCAATTATTTATTCAGATTTCAGAAAAAAACTACGTTTTTAACAGTGAACTAATAAATACATATGATTAATCAGTTATTGCTTTCACAAACAATGCCTTTTTGTAGTACCTTTTGAAATGGACTAATACAACATCTCGTTTCCGAAATGGACTAATACACATCACACATGGACTAATAAAGCATGTAGAAGATTGTAAAATTACAAGAAGACCCTTATTAAGATCGGGAAAATGGGTTTTTGACGTAACTTTCGGTAAGTGTTGGTTGCATCCAATACTCCAATTCAACCACTTTGTCAAAATCAAAAGCTATTGTAACTTACACAAAGTCGCAAATTTCATAAATTGAACCTTCTGATAATTTACATTTTAGGTCCTTATATTTGTAAGTTATTTGCTAACATGTCATAACATTATTTTATTTCACATTTCAACCCGAAACCTGAATAACCTTAACCTTGATAGGGTCGGGTTTAGCGTCAAAATATAATTTTTAAAAACCCGACTAACCCGACCCTTTTACCCGAAACCCGATAAGGTTGACCTGATTAAGAGCCTAATGAGATTGCAGATTGAAAGAGGCAATTCTTCAATAGAATTTTCTACAAACCACAAAACCAAGAAATTAAACTATAAACTAAAGCATCATGAGAATCGAATGCAGGCTTAGGCCCTTTTAGCTTATAAGCTAGCTTATCAATAAGCTATCTCAAACAAGCTTCTTGATAAGTTAGTTTATAAGCTACGATAAACTACTTTGGTGGCCCTTACCAAAATCTAAATTGCAATAAGCTCAATAAACTAGCTTACAAGCTAACTTATGTACGCTAAACAAAGCCAATAGATGCCAATAGAAATACCTTTCAAAATTCTGTTATAGTTGAAGAAATCAGGATCATAGCTCTGTCCCGAACCAAAAGTCGGACTCGTTCTGGCCAATTTCAGCCATATCGGCCACCAGTATCCCCGCTTGTTGCAACTCCGCCACCAAACACCCCACAACACCGGGGGCTGTTTCTGCCCAGCCATAGCATCCCCGATCACTTGCTGCCTTCCCTGTCTCTCGATGTAACTGAAATTGCAGCTAACTGCACCGACCACCTCCACCACCTCCGGCCACCACTGCCGCCAGCAGTGGCTGTGTGACCAACGGCCATCACTATAGCAACGGCAGCAGCAGCGAAGCTGCTGCTTCGTCTTCCTGTCCCTCATAATCTATCTCTCTATCTCGATCACTATGTCTCTTTGTCCCTATCTGAATTCCGCACGCACACACACCCGATCGGTGTGTGTTTCATCTTCTTCTTAGGGTAACTTTTTTTGAAAAATAAAGTTTGATAAAGAAAATAACTAACAGTTACTTACATATAATAAAAGTATGAGTAAATTACATGAATGGTCTTTATGGTTTGGGTAATTTGTGCGTTTGATTTTTAATTCGGATGGTCTCTATTTTACGTTTTCATTGCACGTTTGGTTCCTGGCAGACATGAAATTACTATCTTACCCTTATCTATATCTTTTTTAGTTTAGTTTATTTTTTGATTTAATTTTCTCATCAGTCACAAGCGTTCATTTTCTTGAAATTAGTAAAAAAATTGTTGTGTACGAATCCCACCCCCTCACATCTCTTTTCTCTATTGTAAAACCCCCTAAGCTCTCTTATTCCTCCTCTGCTCTGTCTCCGACAACCCTCCATCACCACATCCATATTGCCGTTACCGTCGCAACAACCTGGACAAGGGTCGGGCACCGACCATCACTTCCTCAATTACACTCACATGTTTAACCTTACTGTAAGACTCTAATGTCGAAAAGTTAAAGTTTCAAGTTTTAAAGAGTCAAAGTATAAAGCCCGGAACCAGATATTGAAGTAATAACATTTAACTATCTAAAGTAAAGACAAAATAAATGATTTAGGTGTTGAAACTTTGATATAAAAACATATTTTTATGCTAAATTGACCACTAATTAACAATAAATTTTAATAGCATGTTTCTAGGTTATAATATTTGACTATCTATTTATAATTGAATTTAAAAAAGTTATTATGTAACTTTTTCGAGTTTTGGATGCAAACATGATATCTATTATGATAACAATTTATGTTTAATATTATACGTTTATATTAGATATAAAGTTCAAAAGTTTTTTTAGTAATAATCATATTCATTTTTGAGTTTTAATACTTTTGGAAACCAAAACCTATAAATAGAAGCCTTTATCACTTTGAGAAAACATGTTTGTATGATAAAATGATATTTAATTAATAATAGACACTGAAAGTCATATTATGATGAAGATTGATGGATAATATAATCAAATTAGTGGTATTGTATAAATGAAAGATGAAATATTAAATAAATGTGTGACACGGTGTGAGACAAAAAAATATCAATATAATATGGTAAAAATTAAATTATTAATGTTGAATCGCATTGTTTTGAATGATCTATTTAATAATAGATAGTTAAAACATTAACAATTGAAATTTCTACGTATATACATATTGTTGAATCGACAAATGTTTACATCAGTGTCACTTTTTACAAACGACACATTATAAACTTTAAACTTAGTCAAGTTTTTAAAAGTTTTAAGCAAGGAACTAAATTTCTACGTATATATATATATATATATATATATATATATATATATATATATATATATATATATATATATATATATATATATATATATATATATATATATATATATGTGAATCGAAAAATGTTTACACCATTGTCACTTTTTAAAAAGGACACTATAACCTTCCAACTTAGTCAAGTTTTTAAAAGTTTTAGGTAATCTTAATTTTTACTTTTGAGTTTCAATACTTTTTAGAGTTGAAACTAAATAGTAAAAATATTTTAAAATCTACGATAAAAGAATGTTTATATGATAAAATGATCACTAATTAATCATAGACTTGAAAGATCAAGTTTGATGGATAATGAAAGTAAATGAATTGTATTATATAAGAGAAAGAGAAGAGGTCATATATGTAGTGTGAAACGATTCTTTCACAAGTTCCCAGAATGAGCGGTGTTTGTTGACGTTGACATTGACGTTTTCGTTGACGTTGATCCACGCGGTTGCCAAAGCGGCTTCGTGATGTTGAGTCCATACCCAACGATTATTTCCATTTCTGACGACATCCATTTTTTTAGTGAGAAATGGATGTAAATTATGGATGTAAAGAGGTGTGTAGCTTTTTGTGTGTGAATATGTGTATATATAGTTGAAAAATGATTAAAAATTATTATTAATTTTATTTTTATTTTTATTTTTATTTGATCGTTTACCCACAAAGAGACGTTGGGGGGGTTGTTTTTAAATGTTACTAAACTCCAGGGGGTAAAAGAGAAAATACCATCGACTTCATGCCCGGTGATCCAACCCCGGGGTCGACCCTTCCCCGCAGGCAAAACCTCAAGTGGGGCGGTGTTACCGTACGGGTCGGGCTCCACCCTGGACACCACACCCTTTCATCGCTGCCGCTCCACATGGTCTTAAACTTAAATCTTAATGTTGACTAATCTAATGGTAATGACAAGAAAGCGATCTAATGGATTTGACAATCGTATTCATTGATTGCTCCGTTTTTGCCAACATGAATGCACCTTCATCTTTTTATAAAGAAATGAGATTTTGTGTAATAACTAAAAAGCTTTTGACAATTCGTAATTACTAATAGAAATTAATTACAAAAATCTAGACGTTCATACATCCAACGGGATAACCCCCATAAAGGACATATATGAATTATATCATCACATTACCGTTCTCTCTTATTTTATTGTACTTTTTAAAAAGGTACGATAGATGCAAACTTCATACATCCAAACTTGACATGCTTTACACATCTCCTACACCAGTTGTCCTAGATAGTCCTCAAAGATCTTCCTTCTTTATTGATTGTTCTCAGATCTAAAACAAAAACTTTATCTCGCCTTACTTATCTCAGATCTATCTCCTTTTAGTTGCATAATTAAGTCAGCATCTTCAAACAGATCATACACTAGTATTTTTTCTAAAAAAATGCAAGAAATAAGTTTATGGCCAAATATTAACCACAAATCGCCAAGTTATAACACATAGCAACTGTGAAGCTTCGGATCAATGTTATCTAATTGTGTTAACAAGTGATTGATCAAAAAATCAACACAGAAGTCAAATAAGTGACATGCAGTAGTAGAAGTAGAAGTAGAAATAGAAGTAGGTGTTTGTATTCTCACTTTCTAATAAAAGAAACCGATCAACACCAAAACATAGAAATTCGGCATTATAAAAATAAAAAAGAGTCAAGGACACTTGCTTTTGCCCTTGGAGTTCTTCAAGTCACGATAACAAGGGCACTCTGCCTTGTTTGCGTACGGACTCGATGGAACACACCCTTCACATTTCCCGCAACAGATCCCGCAATACTTGAGACATCGTTCTTGGTAACCAGCTTTCGAGCACCGATTCCCGCACTTTTCATCGCATCCATACGTACCTAACGAGAATCAAATCGAACAAATTGAAATATATATCTTCTGCAAAATGAAAAAACCGAAAAGGTTTATATAAGAAATTATCGACGAAAGTGGCGGAGATCGATACTTAGGGTTGGGGAAGGCGCCGGAGAAGCTGCAGTGGTGGTAGATTCGACGGCAGCGGTGGAGGAGATGAAGAGTAGAGCTTTAATTAGTAGAAGTTTAAATGGAAAGGTCTTCATTTTGTTGGGATTATGGAGCAATGGGAGATTACGCGTTTGTATTTACTATTTATAGTGGTTTGTAAGGGTGGTGGGGAGCACCGGGGCACGGAGAAGTGTGAATTCCACATGGATTTTAAAGTAAAAACTAAAAAGTACGTACAATGTAACCACCCTCTTGACCTTTTTAACATCAAATATTTTTGTAATTATTATTTCAAAATATTATATTCGTCATAGATATTCGTAACTTTCGTATTTTGTTTTTAATATTTGGAAGAAATCTTTATCTTTTACCACTTTTGAGAGAAATTATTTATTTAGTCTCTAATATTTTTGACTCTGTTAGTTGCTTTAATATAAGTGATTACAAGAATAAATCATTTTTCTAGAATTATATCTGAGTAAGTTTATTGAATGTATTTTTATAAAGAAATAACGAAGTGATAACTTTGTTCAAAAAATATCATTCAAATTTTATATATTTAAAGAATATCATTGAACTATTGAGTCATTTACTTCGATGGTATAATAAATAGAGAATAGTTAAAATGATATTTTTGAATTTATAAAACTTAAAATGATATTTTTAACCTATTTAAGTCATTTCTCCTCTATAAAGGTGACAAAATGATTCATAAATATGTCAAAACCGATTTTTCTAATGGGTGAAAACAAATTCGCTTGACCTACTTTTTTTTTTTTTTTTCAATTTTCTATGATATACGTAAATAATCTGTTGTTTATATATAACTACAATAATTATATTATTACAACAATAATATAATTTTTTCAACATAACAACTCAAGGCCTTAAATGCATTAAAACACTTCTGACTAATTTTCAACCCAGTAACATGTTGTTGCCCATGAGTGAAGAGACAGCCCAAAGAAGCAAGTGTTGTACGCTCACTTCTTACCGTTTGATCTTTATATTCTTTTTGTTTTTTTTTTTTCATTTTAACAAATTAGTTTTTTAGAAATTAAAAATCATTTGTTTAATTTATTCATAAAGTAAATAGATGAATAATGTGAAAAAATGGTTCGTGCGATCATTTTTTTATTTAATTTATGATTAAAAAGAAATCTTTTAATATTTTAGTCCTTGTTTTATGATTTCGTTTCGGTTTTAGTATCTAATTTTAAGACCCTCAATTCTAAATTGTTACGCCTCTTAAAATGCCCAGTTTACCAACATGGCATAATTTTTTTTTTATCATCAATTGATTAATCAAATATATCTTAAAATGCCCATTTTACCATCATGGCATAACTATTTTATCATCAATTGATTAATCAAATATATAATAATATAAAATATAGAGCATATGTCAGAAAAACTTAAATCTATTATGAGCCGATAACCGAGATAGTCGCTATGTTTATTTTGGATTTGTTAAAAGTCGAAACACTTTCATATATTCGATAACGAAAAAGCTCTCGTGTTATATTAAATTTCTGTTTATTTAAAGTCACTCGTTACTTCAATTCATACGAAGAAATCCCTAATATTAATGTCTTTGAAGTCATAAAAGCATCACCTATTATAAATAATTTATTGAAAAACTACGATTTTTATAAATATATTATGGGAAAATGTTAGAAAATTCAATTTATTATAAGCAAATTACCAGAAACCCTATATATAGAGGGTTTTAATAACAAGAAGTTAATATAGTGGTTTTTCTAGGTTGTGCTACTCTAACATTTGCTAAAAAATAAATCAAAAATCAAAATAATATGAAATAGCAAATCAGTATCAACGACAACAACATTAATTTGATATTTTCTCCAACGGACTTTTCAGGTTTCCATCGCGGAATCCGACCAATGTGATGCATAACTAAAAAACTAAACTATAACAATACAAAATCCATGCATAACTATTTGTAAATTAAGTCAAACAAGATTGATTGGGATTTAGGTAAATATTGACAGATTTTGGTTTCAATTTAATGAATCGGTCCTTTATAATGAATAGGGATCAGCATATGGACCGGAAAAACCGAACCGATCCGAAAACCAATCAAACAGGGACCGAATATACATATTCGGTTCGGTCTTCTGTTTTTAAGAAATGTTAATTCGGTTTGGGTCCAATTCGATTTTGGTTCGGTTCGGTGCGGTCCGGTCCCTAGACCATGTTTACCCCTAACACTACTCATGATCAATGATAAACCGAACCGAACTGAACCTTGACCGAGTATACATATTCAGTTCGGTTTTCGGTTTTTAAGAAATGCTAATTCGGTTTCGGTCCAATTCAGTTTCAGTCCGGTCCGGTTCGGTTTCCAGACCACGCTCATCCCTACTCCATACCACCTTAAGTTTCTTTTTCTATTGATTCTCAACTTTCTATTTCTAAAATAAAAATTTAGTCACTTACTACATCCTTACTCTTAAGTACATGTAGCAATAATTCATGCTATCATTAATAAACATGATGAAGTACTAGTTTCCAACTATTTTGGGTAACAAATTTAGATCATACACATCCATGTGAACCATATCAAGTAGTTTAGTTTTCCTTTCAATTATCTGGAAATTCGATCGTATTAGTTTGGCCTCAACACATGTTTTATACTTTAGCCCCTTTCGTTTACCCTTATTGCTTTGAGGGCTTCCCTTTGCCTTTAAGGGTTTTCAATGGCTGCCTGTGCTACACAATAATTCATATCTATATTTTATTTTTGTATATTTTTGACAATAGTTATTTTGTATGTACAATGTTTATTTAACTTATTTGTGTGTTTTGTTATCAAGAGTTTTATAGATGTATATCGACCTAATTATAGAAACTTATATGCGAGATAAACGAAAATGAAAGGAACATAATGATTGAAGTTAATGCTTGTCTTTAACACAATTTCCCTAAAACAAGTTATTCCTACACCTGTTGTTTATTTACCAAGATACAATAGCCATGATGGATCTTATAGACCACCGAACTCAACCAAGATCAGATGTTACATTGACAGAAGGTTGAAGACAACACCAACATAAGTAGGAAGATAAAGGAGGCTAGTGTATTTTTTGATGTGTAAACTATGTTAGGAGCTATATTATAACATATTAATAATCAATGGTAACTCAATATTAAACAAAAATAAAAACAGAAAAGTAAACACAATATCATAACTGACATTGTATTTAATTTTGATTTAAAATACGAACTAAAATCGAGAAAACGATTTAACATAAGATCTTTTGAACTTCTCTTATCAAAAGATCATCCATTCATGTCTACACGACACAAACTTGTATAGAAGTTCAGTTAATCGAAGCTAATTGCATTTCACATTTGTATCGTAACACATGCACACATGAAAAGTCTTTATGTTGTTAACGCTTACTAGCCTATTAAGGCTTTTACATATAAAGTTACTTTCTTTTCATTCTCTCACTAATATGGGATGATCCAATTAATTATTGAACTCCTCAAAAGATTCTCATTCAACTATCATACATTGGTAATTAATTTCTTATTCATCTATTGTCCGTTCCGGATGTTTATATATGAAACGGATGTATCATGGTGGAAAACACAAACATATAATCATATACCGATTTGAAGTTTGAACAAGGATTTATATCTATTTACCAAAATAGGAAAATACTATTTTTCTTGCACCAATTAACCTTTGACCGGTTTGCAATATATCTTTATAATTAGAAATTCTAAAAATTTTGATGCATCACATTTGTTGCTCTTATATTTTTACCAAATTTGAATTTTGAAAATGATTTTTAAACAACTGAAAGATTTTCATCTACACAAACTTGTGAAAAACTAGCCTTTGGGATAAGAGCCTAGTGGTTGAGGTGCGGAATTCCACATAGGAGGTCCACTGTTCAAATCTTAGTACATCTAAAATATCACTGGTGTTCTACGATTGACCACTCACGTGAGCTTTAGAATAGGTTGATGTAGATCGTTCAGATGATACGGTTTCTCATTAAAAAAAATGCTAACTGCAAACGGTAATACAATTGATTTTTTGAGCTAATCAACCCATGAAAATGGGTTATTTGATATAAAATGCAAACGGTAATACAATTGATTTTTCGAGCTAATCAACCCATGAAAATGGGTTATTTGATATATAAATGGAAGTTATACATTATTTTGTTCTGGTTTATAAACAAATATAAACACAAGCATAGGACACTATAATATCGTTAAAAATACCTCTGACCAAACAATTTGCGATTGTGACGAATATAACATATATACCAAACAAAGTGATCAAATCTACTGATACAACATAGCCACAAAGCTAGAGGCTTTTGGTTGTGTGTATGAATCAGATCAATATTTTTCATCTTGTGTGTTAATATATTTTTTGTGATATATGGGTCAGGCGAGTGGGCTACGTATGAATGGTTGTGAAAAAGATTTGAAGATATTTCTCAAAAAAATTGGAGCGGGGGACGCTTTTAAATGAATATTTTATCGTTAAATGTTCAAAGATTGGGAGGTAAAGGAAAAAAACAGTGGATTCAAGATTTGTGTAGAGTTCATAAGGTGAATTTTTTGGCTATTCAAGAGACGAAGAAGGATCGTATTTCTCCTGTGTTGGCTAGAAGGTTATGGGGTAATTCCTTTTTTGAATATTCAGTGAGTCCGTCGAGGGGAGCTTCAGGGGGTATAGTTTGTATTTGGGATAAAGGGGTGTTCAAGTGTAAAAAACAAGTGATACAGGATGCTTTTGTGATGTTGGAAGGATGTTGGGGAGGAGATGAATTTCCTGTTTTGATCATTAATATTTATGCTCCTCAAAGTGCTAATAATAAAAAAGACTTGTGGCTTACTATTGGTGGGTTTTTGGATTTGTGGGAAGGTGAGAGCATCGTGATGGGTGATTTTAATGTGGTTCGGTTTGAGACTGAGCGACATGGTTCGTGCTATAATAAAAGACAAGTTGATGATTTTAACGATTTTATTCGTTCGGGTAGTTTGGTTGATGTTCAACTAAGGGGTATTCTTTTACATGGTCGGATAAGGTGGCGGGGAAGATGAGTAAACTAGACAGATTTTTGGTTTCGGAAGGTGTGTTGTCTTTTTTCCCTAATCTATCGGGAATTATTCTTGATAAGCATCTTTTGGATCATAGACCGATTTTTCTTAGAGATCGTGATCTTGATTATGGCCCTACGCCGTTTCGTCTTTTCCATTCGTGGTTTTTGGAGGAAGACTTTGTGCAGGTGGTAGAGGATTCTTGGAGTAATGATGGATGTATTCACGTGAATGCCATGGTTAAAATGAAGGAAAAGCTTAAAATCTTGAAAAAAAATTGAAGATATGGAATTGCGATAAGTTGCAAAAACGAAATAAAAGAAAAAAGGAGATTCAAAAAGAGATGGTGGAGATAGATAAGAAAGCTGATATTGGGGGTGGAGTTAGTGGAGATATGGAGAATAGATTGTTATTGGCTAAAGAATTGACGGATATAAATAGAATTGATTCTCTTGATGTGTCTCAAAAAGCCAAAATGAAGTGGGCTATTGAGGGGGATGAAAATACAAAATTTTTTCATGGCATTCTTAATAAAAGAAGAAGGAACACGACTATTCGTGGTGTTTTTTCTGATGGTCGTTGGATTGAAGAGCCAAAGTTTGTCAAAGAGGAGTTTAGAAAACACTTTGCGGAGAGATTCGCTAGACCTGATTGGATTAAGCCTCAGGTGGAACAACCTTTTCCTTGTGTTTTGTCGGTTGACCAGTCGGATGAATTGGAGTCTGAGGTCTCGCTGGAGGAGGTAAAAAAGGCGGTCTGGGAATGTGGTTCTGACAAAGCTCCGGGGCCAGATGGATTCATTTTTGAATTTTTCAAAAAGTTTTGGTATTTGGTTAAATCAGAGGTGGTTGAGGCGGTAAAGTGTTTTTTTGATATGGGAAATTTTGCTGGTGGTTGCAATGCGTCTTTTATTGCCTTGATTCCTAAAGTACACCAGCCTAAATTTGTTACAGACTATAGACCTATTAGCTTGATCGGTTGTCAATATAAAATTATTGGCAAACTTTTAGCTAATAGGTTAACGAGTGTTATTGATGGTATTGTTAGTAAAGAGCAGTATGCTTTTATCAAAGGAAGGCAGATTTTGGATGGTCCGTTCATTCTTAATGAGTTGGCTTCGTGGTGTAAGTATAAAAAGGAAAAAGCTTTTGTGTTTAAGGTTGATTTTCAAAAAGCGTATGATTCTGTACGGTGGGATCATTTGGATGAAGTTATGTTGCAATTTGGTTTTCGTGAGCGGTGGCGAGGTTGGATTTCTAGCTGTTTGCATTCTGCCACTTCTTCGGTGTTAGTTAATGGTTCCCCTACTGATCAGTTCCAGCTCGCCAGAGGACTCAGACAGGGAGATCCTTTATCTCCTTTTCTTTTCATTTTGGTGATGGAGAGTCTTCATATTATGGTACAACGGGTTATGGACAGAGGATTGATGTCTGGTTTCAAGTTTGGAGGGTCTAATCAGATTTCTATTTCTCATCTTTTCTATGCAGATGATGCTATCTTTATTGGGTCATGGAATAAGGAAAATGTAAATTCGTTAGTTTCTCTTTTGCATGTTTTCCATCTTCTGTCGGGTCTTTCTATAAATCTACAAAAGAGTAAACTGTTGGGGCTGGGTGTTGCGTTTGAGGAGGTGAAACATATGGCGACTAGTACAGGATGTGAGCCGATTAGATTACCTTTTGACTACCTTGGCTTAATGGTGGGAGGTAATATGAATCGGTTGAGCTCTTGGAAAAAGGTGGTTGATAAGGTTGATTCTAAACTTTCAAAGTGGAAAGTTAAAACATTATCTGTTGGGGGTCGTCTTACTTTAATTAAGTCGGTCATGGGTGCGATTCCTACATTTTTCATGTCCGTTTTCAAGGTGCCTGACGGTATTTTAAAGAAGTTAGAGGCGATGAGAAACAAATTCTTTATTGGGGCGGATGTTAATGAGAAGAAATTGTCCTGTGTTGCTTGGAATAAAGTGCTTGCTTCAAGATCTCGGGGTGGTTTGGGTGTCAATAGTCTGTTTGCTTTGAATCGAGCTCTTCTTTTTAAATGGATCTGGCGTTTCTTGTCTGAACCTCAGTCTTTGTGGGCCAAAGTCATTTCTGTGATTCATGGTTCTAGAATTGGAGTTAACTTGCCTAGATCTTCTCATAATTCTGTTTGGAAATACTTGGTTGGTTCATTGGAAGATTTGAGAAAAAAAGAAGTTGATCTTTTTCAATATTGTGCTATTAGAGTGGGTAATGGTAAGCACACTAAGTTTTGGACTGATGTTTGGTGTGGAGATGTTACGTTTCAAGTTAGGTTCCAAAGAATTTTTTAATTTAGAAGATTGCAAGGAGGTTACGGTGTTTGACAAGTTAGCGCAAGAAGGTTGGATTACCACTTTTCGGAGACTTCCGAGGGGAGGGGTTGAGGCTTTGCAATGGAGTGAGCTCGTTGAGGTTGTAAACAAAGTGTTGTTTACAACCTCTAAAGATAGATGGAGGTGGACGAAGGAGGGGTCGGGATGTTTTTCGGTGGCGTCGGCTAGGGAAGCTATTGATGCAGTATGTCTTCCTAATGGCGATTCGGTGGTTAAATGGTGTTCTCTTGCTCCGATTAAGCTGAATGTGCTTGCTTGGAAGATTGCGGTTAATGGGCTTCCTACTAGATGGAATTTGTCGAGAAGAGGGTTTGATATCCAGTCTATTCCGTGTGGTGTGTGTGACAAAGGTGGTGAATCGATTGACCATCTTTTCTTTGGATGCTCTTTTGTGACGGATCTTGTTACGGGTGTTGCTAAGTGGTGGGGGATAAATATTCATTTCCTTGCGAATCATGCAGATTGGTGTTTTTGGTTTGACAATCTTTGCATGTTGGATCATAAGAAAGTGTGTCTCCAAGTGGTTTTTATGATAGTTTGGTGGTGTGTATGGAGCTTCAGGAATGCAACTGTTTTCTTTTCTGAAAAGCCTAAGAAGTGCATGTGCTGGGATAGTGTTGTTTCTTACTCGTATTTGTGGATTAGAAATCGTTGCAAAAAGTTGTGTCTTAGATGGGATGTTTGGCTTTTAGATTCCAATTTAGCTATTTCTGTTATTTAATGGTTTCTTTGTACTTTTGTCTAGCTTCTTGCTAGCTGCGTTTTGCTTTTGTCAATATATGGCTGCTGTTCTAAAAAAAATGATACAAAATCTTACAATAATTAAAAAAATCCATGACAATGTAGCAAGACTAAAATTAGACTTGAGTGTTAAAAATTAAAATTTTTGAGGTATATAGTTAGAACAAAATTAAAAAATGGTTATTATTTAATAAAGTAATTGCAAATACGTCGTTACATCGTTGACTAGACATATAAAAATAATAAAATATTAATTTCTACATTAAAAAGGTCAAAGATTTAAATGTATTTTATTTTTTATGATTACGGTAAAATTTAATCTATAGTTAAACACTTTTTGTGTTAAAATATTAAAACATCCTATAAAAAAATGTAGTCATGTTTAATAGAGGGACTATGGAGCACCACTTGGTAGAAGTTTTGACCTTTTAGACAAAAGGTATATGGTTCAATCCCTATAAACATTTAGCTAACTTGGATATACTAATTTCTAACCACTAACTAACTGTTAAAAAAAAAAATGTAGTCATGTTTAATAGAGTGACTAGGGAGCACCAACCTTGCCTTACCAAAAGTTGGGTATTATTTAGTTTTTACAATCAAATTGGTGGTGATCACCAGTAAATGTGGTGCAAGTACCCAACACCCTTCACGCGATAATTTTTTTTTGTTTTCAAAGACGTCTTTTCATTCTATTTTTTCAAACATGTGCCTGGTCCATATATTGTATCAACGATGACAAATTCAATTCAAGCAATTTAGGTACGCATTGTTATATCAATACTTATCTAAATGCGTGTCACAATAAGAAAAAACAGTTATATTACAAACAATTTTTTTAAGTGACAAATTTCACATGCCATTCATCAATAATGCATTTGTCAACATGTTAGGGTGGGGGAGTAGATCTTTCTCATCCCACTGAACCCACGCGCCACGTCAGCTTTTCTCTCACCTCTCACTTCCATTTCCCCAATCTTTCACCAATCTTTCACCCATGGAACCAGTACCCACTGAACCCACTGAACCCACAATGCCACATCATATATTTGATATTTAAATTCATTTATTAATTTAATAAATGATTTTTAATATTTAATTTAATATTATAAATAATTATAATATGCAATTAATAAAATAAAAATCACAAATAACATTAAATTAAAAACTACACCATTACAAAAATTAAAAAGAAAAGTAATACGTAGAAATAAAATCCTAAATACGGAATAATAAAACCTAAATAACGGAAATGAAATACTAAAAACGTTAAAACACCTAGTGATCCAAAGTAGCTATGTATGTATGCTCGATGTGGTCTACAAGATCCGCAAGAAGTTTTTGGTGAATTCCTTGATTGCGTATTTCGAGAATCATGTCAGGGCTAACTTCTTGTTCGTTTGGGGAATCTGGAACATGTATCGGACATATAGCCCTACCTTCATCCTGGATGATCATGTTGTGTAAAATTAGGCAAGCGTACATGATATCTTTACATCGATCGACCTCGACGGACCGTGCAGGCTGTCTGATAATAGCCCATTTTGCTTTTAGAACGCCAAAGGCTCGTTCAACGTCCTTTCTTGCCGCTTCTTGGGCCGCCTTGAAACGCTTCTTTTTGGGGGTAATAGGGTGTGAAAATGATTTCACAAATGTTGCCCAGTTAGGGTATATCCCATCAGCAAGATAGTACCCATGCTTGTATTCTTCCCCCTCCAAAACAAATGAACATGATGGTGCTGTACCAAGAATGGTATCATTGAATAGCGGTGATTGGTACAACACATTTAGATCGTTGTTGCCCCCGGCAACACCAAAATATGAATGCCATATCCACAAATCATATGATGCTACTGCTTCAAGTATAATTGTAGGATACCTGTGATCACCTCTTATGTACTGGCCTCGTAGATACGTTGGACAACTCCGCCAATCCCAATGTGTACAGTCAATGCTACCCAACATACCAGGAAAGCCATGTTTGGCTTCGTGTGCAGCATACAACAGTTGAATGTCACTGGTTGTTGGTCTACGCATGTATTCTGCACCATATAACTGAACAACACCAGAGCAATAGTTGTAAAGGCTTTCACGGGAAGTTCGTTGTGACATATTCAAGTATTCATCAAGTGAATCGGGGGTGCTACCGCGCCCCAATTGGCGGATCGTTGATGTGCATTTCTGCAATCCAGTGAACCCTTTAACTCCACCGGCATTATAAGTTGTCTGGAAAATTGGATAATTCATTTCTAAGTCTTGAGCAATCCGCACAAACAGCCGTCTACTCATTCAGAACCTATTTCTGAAAATAACATCCCCAAACTTTGAATTGGGGACAAAGTAATCTGCCATAAGCTGCTGCTCAGCAGTTTGTCGATCTCTGTGGAGAAAAGTTCTATGACGAGGAACGCTAGAACTTGCAGTATTTTGGAACATGAAATGTGCAGCTTCAGCAATAACCGCGATCGTATTCACATCGGTATCGTCATCAGACGATGACGATACCAACGGCATAGGTTCATCCAGTAGTTTGCTGTGAACATACGGACCGGAAGAACTGGAAGAATCGGAAGAATCAGAAGAACTCATTTCAATTTAAAATAAATTTGAAATGAGGGTTTTTTTTGGAAAGGGGAAAATAGAGTTAATGTTGAGAGGAAGAACGAAGGGTAAAGGTGTGAGTTTTGAAGGAGTGATGATGTGGTATTTATAGAGTTGAGGAAGGATAATATTTGGAAGATTAAATTTTTTTTTTTAAATAATAGTGGGATCATCGGCTTCACCAACCCAAGCCTCACCCCTCCACACCCGAACCCGCTCAACCCGAAGGAGAAGGGGCAGTGGTACCGGCGGTACCGCACCCTATTTTTCCTATCCCGCTGCGAGCCCGAACCATTACTCCGTGCACCCTTATATTGACAATGCCACGGTAGATGTAGCTTAGCGCTGATCATTTGTGAATTAAGCGTTTTTAAAAAAAAATTGTTCGAATTCAAATCTCATATACTTCAGTTTTGAAAGATCATGTCGTTCAAAAAACACATGTTCTATTATCAAGATGAAACATGTAAATCATATTATTTTCAAAGTAAAAAATATATATCGTTTGTTTAGATCTGATGTTCCATTTGTGGATTGTCACTAAAACATGTACATTTAGTTTAGTTATATATGATTTGCTTTGAAATGTTTGGCAAAATAGTTTTTGATTTGATTGATCCAAATGTTAACAAGGCTAATCAAGAAAACCTATAAAATGCAATGATTGAACTATTCAATTTTTGGCTTATAATTTTCTCTCATTTTTTGAACTAGGTTCTCAAAAAGATTTGGCTCTTTTTTTTTTTTTTTTTTTTTTTTTTTTTGGCCAGACGAGAGTTTGATCGATAAGATTGATTAGTAATGTTATGTATGATTTTTGAGTTGAATAGATGGATTTTTGACAATAAACTTTAAGATGAATGACAAATTTTCTTTGGCTTTGCATGAGCTATCCGACCAGAAATAATGAATTCCTAGGTTTGCAAAGCTAAAAAGACAAAAGGTGGAGTTTGGTTACAGAATGTTTTATGAAGAAATTGATACCTCTCAAAGAATTGAAATCTATCAGGAACTAGAATCCAGTTTCATATTCAGTTTGGTTGGTAGGAAATGAAATTTGTTTGGTTGGCATGAAAGAGAATTAGAATACATGAAATAAGGTTAAGGAGTAGAAAATAAGGGGGAAGAGGAATAGAAAGTTAGATGCTACGATGATTGGAAGGAAATCGTGAAAGTGAAGATGGCAAGGGCAACTTGGGGTTTTTTTTTTCCGTTCACCGATGGTTGGAAGTATGATTGGTTCAGAGGAATTAAATGGGCCTCTTCATCGATCATGGGTTAAAATGGATCAAATCAAACGTTTTGAACGGGTCAGATCCTCTTAATCATCAGATTAAGATGCAATGACATACACACTTCATGAACCCTGATCACTTAGTGGATTGTGAATATTAACATTTTAATAAAATTTCTAACAAAATTTTATTCTTTTAGTACAATAAGCCTGTATGGCTTGATATCACATGTGAAAGTAGAATAACATTTAGCCATTTAAAAAATGATGCTTCGCGAATAAAAAACCGATTCACTTACTTTTAAAATTCTTTGTGAAAAATTGTAATTTATATCTATTACATTATAGTTTTTAAGTTAATATGTACACAATAAGCATATATTCTTGATATGATATTTGAAAATGAAGGTTTGGAAAATCTTACTTCGCGAATCAATAATAACCTATTCACGAATTTCTAGAATTCTTTATTTCTTTGTGAGATGTCTTGATTAACCGGTTTACTTATTTTCTACCACATATTGTTCTTCTTAACATTTTTATTATAGGTGACAAAAATTGACAAGACACGAACTCGACACGAAATAAACGAGTTTGGATAAGAGATTTCAACTCATTTAATTAAACGGGCTAACAAGGCACGTCACAATTATTAAACGGGTAACGTTAGGGTTGAAAGTTTCAACTCAAAAATGACACAAACATGACTCGTTTACTTATATATGCAAGTTTTTTTTTTTTGTTTTTTTGGATAAGTTGTAGAAACCGAAAACAAAACAAAATATAAATGAAAAAGTTTGAGTCAAATCATTTTGTAATATATTAACAACTTTCTCTTCTAAGTTAAGACTTAGTTTTAAGTTTTTTTTAACTAATATACTTTACAGTCTTACTCAGTCTTTTTACTTTTCCTTTCAACTTGCAATGGATTTTTCGTTTTCGTCTCTCAACTTCTACTCTTTTCAGTTTTTTTTTTTTTTTTCATTTACGTCTCAACAATTTTTACTCTTTCAACTAATTTAGTATTTTAACATGATACGACATTACGCATTTACAAGGTCTAACCTCCAAACCCTTTAACCCAACACGAAAATAAACGGATTGACACGGCACAACACGTTTATTAAACGGGTCAGATTAGGGTCAAGCTCTCTCAACCCGTTTAATATTTTGACTCGACACGACACGACACATTTGTCGGGTCTAATTATTATGTATTTTCTATCCACATTATAGCATTGCCTTATATTTTTAACATAAGTTTTCAATTCCAATCAAATCAAATATACAACAAAAGTAACTCGTTGAGTAATTTCATTCTTTAAAATTTCAACCACGAATGTAACAACTAACAACCACTATCGATTACCAGAAAACATGATAATAATAAACAAATAAATGAATAATCAAGGGCACTTGTCTCGGCCCTTGGGGTTCTTCAGATCACGGTAGCAAGGGCACTGAGCCTTGTCGGCGTAAGGACCTGAAGGCACGCAGCCCTTACATTTCTCGCAGCAGATCCCGCAATACTTCAGACACCTGTCTTTCCAACCGGATCTCGAACACCTGTACGCGCACTTCCCATCGCAATATCCCAATGTACCTGATCATTCAAATCAAAATCTCTATATCACTAAAACACCACAGAAATTAACGAAGAAAATGGTGAGGATTAATTCACGAATTGATTACTTGTGGTTGGAGATGGAGCTGGGGAAGTTGCGATGTTGTTGAATTCAATGGCGGTAGCGGATGAAATCAGGAACAGGGTGGCGATAAGCAGAGCTGCAAATGGAAGCTTCATCTTCTTGAATTACCTTGGTGTGGTGTGGCGATTGGAGGGTATTTATAGTGGTGGTGGATGACGGTGATGCATGTGAAAATCTGGGTTTCACATGGAAATATTAAATTAAAGGTAAATGAGCTACGATCCAAGCGTCATCTCTCCACTTCAAATGTGTTCGGTCATTTGCCCACCTATGTTCATGGTATCTAAGTTGATGGTTGTATTTGTTCAATATTTTGGAATAATATATGTAAGAAAATATCGCTTGTTGAACAGTATAAATATTAATAAACCATACTACTGAAATAGTACCTCAACTAGGTTATTAACTTCTCAATGATAATATTTAGACTACGGGATGACAACGTTATAACATTGATTAAGTCGGTGCATATAAGATTATTGATCGTACAAAGAAGCCATAATTAAAATTTTAAGAGTTTATGATTTGCTGTGTTTATATTTTGTCAGTTTCAATTTTTTTTTTTTTTTTTTGTAAAATAGGATCTTTAAACTTTCTAAATTTATATTAAACTAGTGGTGTACCCGTGTAATACGGCGGGGCGCTAATGGGGGGAGGGGAGCAAAGTTAGGCGATTTGTTCGTTCGATGTAATCAGAATCGAACGAAAGAAGTTTTGGTTAATAGTTTCCTGTTGGTGTATAATTTTGTTTTGGAGAATAGTTTTCTTATGATGAATAGCTTTCTTTCGATGAACAGTTTTATTTCGAAGATAAGTTTCCTTTCAGGGACTATAATTGTATTCTTATTAAAATTCTTGTGAATTTGACAATTTTTTATTAGCGATTAAAACAAATACCACAAGATAATATACATTTCATAAAATAGATCCTTGCACATTTTTTTTCTAAATAATATTTTTCATTTCGCAATAACAATGTGTTCGATAAAAGAATAAGGTTTGGTAACGAACGCCCTGGGGTTGAAGGCGAAGGCGAATGCATCGGGGTTTTGTACAATTTATTTTCGACTTATAGTTTACTTTCGGCAGACGGTGAATAACTTTTTATTTGTTGATTATAGTTTTGGGTATATGGCTTCAGTTCGGGGTTGGGGGGGGGGGGGGGGGGAGGGGCTGTAGGTGTCGTGCTTCGCAACGATGAATAGCTCTTAGATGACGATTAGTTTCTTTCGGCATTTGCTATGCAGGTCCTTTTGCTCATCGAGTCACTTTGATTTTGTTTTTATTTTAAAATCATGATACATAGTCAATAGTTTTACTTTAGCAATTGATTTTTTTATAAAATAAACCGAACTTATTTTTATTATGAACATGTAAGATATTTGAACGCGAGGTGCATAGGAAAATAATAAATCATCTAATTATATAATTTATTAAAAAAACACCCACCTCGCTTTTGTTTTTAATATAAATAATGATTCATATTAGCGATTAATTTTTTCAATAAAATGAATCACACTTATTTCATTACTATAAAAAATTCACGGGTAGAGGTGTTCAAAAAACCGGTTTATGATTTGAAACCGGTTCTTAAACAGAATCTGATCATCTTCAAAAACCGGTTTTGCTGAAACCAGATAGGTTCAGATCCTAAACCACCGATTTGGTTTTTTGAAGCACAAATCCGGTGTGAAATTGGTTTCGTAAAATCTAGTTTGTCGACTGGTTTGGCGGTCCAATCCGGTTTCAATCCAAAGTGTGTTTGTATGGAATATATGAGATGTGTGTATTATATATGTATAATATATATGTGTCGTGTGTGTTAGTGTTTAAATAACCAAAAAGAATAAAGAAAAAGAAAGAACCGACAGAAAAAGAAAGCAGACACATACACTAAACCATTAACAACATACTTACAAATGGGAAAGTTAATAAAAATGAACATACATTTTATAAAAAGAAAGAAAAGGGAATCAGCAAGAAGATGAGCAAACCACAGAAAAATAAATGAATCAGAAGACATTTACTAAAAGAGAATGTGAGTTGTAATTCCAGTGTCTAGCAAAGTTGTAATTCCAGAAATGCCATTTACACTTGAGTTGTAATTCCAGAAATGCCCCTTTACACAAAGTCGCATTCACCAAATCCACAGTCACATACATATGCTATTCTGCAATACAATACAAAACATAGATGAAATTTAAATGCCTTTTTGTGCTTTCAAATTTTTATCGTTTATATCAAAACTAAACACATTGCTTTTTTGTGATTTCAATTATTTAGATTATTTCATTCGTTAAACATTACACACACATACATACATACACACACATCCCTACAACCTTTCATACACTCATACACAGAAGTACATCCATGCACCAGTTCCAGACCACTTTCTTGCTTTAGTTACTGTTCTGTGAACCTGCAAATTAAGTCCAATCATCATGAAATCAGGAAAAAATTGACTAATTTCATACATTGAGCAATACCGTTTTCTCGATTTATGATTCATCATAGAGAATAATTATAATAAGCACCTAAGCTGTAAAATTTTTGGGTCAACTGAATGGTCCCTGTTTGGCAATAATTAAATAAAACATCCCAAGATGTCAAAAGGTTTCAAATTTGGACTAAACATAGTATAAATCCAAAAGGACGACCATTTTTTGAATTCACTGAAAAATATTTTGTAAGATACACATAATATCCTTTCTACCCGCACCAAGAATGCTAATATCCATTTTGAAACCCCGGATTGGAATCTCAGATTCCAATTCCCGAAAACATAAATAAATCATACCAGTGCAATTACTCTAAAAGAAACCAGATTCGACCATACTTTTAACCAACTAATCAAACTTTAAAGATTTATGCATTAGTAACATGCAGTTAATAACCTTAACAGTTGTCTGTAACTATCTCTGCACCTGTAAGCTTAGTTTCACAAACTCTTTTGCAATTTTTTATTTCTTCAAGTGGATGATATCCAATTTTGCAAAATAACTTGATGATTCAGGGACAGAGAAGCAATAATTTGTAGGTTCTAGTTCCAGTCACATTTTGACTTTAAAAATGGCAAACAGAAAACATGTTGACTTTACAAGTGAACACTGAAATACACGTGAACCAAATTAAAGAAAATAACTTCAATATAATCGATCAAAGCCAAAAAAAACCAACATGATACAAATAAGATAAAGCAGTGAAACTCGAAGAATAAATCCAAACTGATTTGAATCTAAAATTTTCTCATCATTCTATGAATATGATCTAAAGAGTTCATGATCAGAAAAAACTTACAGTGACAACTCATTGACATGGCTGGATAAATTGGACAGGTTGAGTATCATATGAGTGTCATATAAGTCATTCTGTCTAGATTAAGTTAAAAAGAAACATCTATGTAAAGTTATCCAGATTAAGTGCTTAACCCATTAAGCTCATTTAGTAAAAAGAAACAGCCCCTAATTGTGATTATTTTCATGAGTGCATTTATTGAACTAACCGCTTGCATTTCTTGAGCATATCTACCGGTCATCTCTGTGAATTGTGCAAGAACCTGTCAATATACAAACATTAAATACAAATAAAAACAAAATATATGCCACTTTAAAAAACTAACCAACCTGTTTATAATTGGATTCAAACTTAGAAAGCTCCAACCGTTTTGACAAAATCTGAGCTTCAACTGTTCTCAAACTCTCATTTTATTCCACAAAAGCTTCTGTGCACCCAACTTCTATTGTGTAGCTCACACTTTTAAAGAAATTATCACCTACAAAGATACATATATTTGATTAATAGCCAAACATTATCAGTAAACCATGTAATCAGTCTTGCTAGTCATAAATCTAACCATAAACAGCAAATATAATGTATGCATGCCGACTTTTAGTTCCTGTATTTCACATGGCTGAAACCCATCAAGTTTTTTTAAAGAAAGAAGCATCCGGATCCTTTATAGATCCCATCTGGATAAGAAATTAAAACGGGTTAATATTATTAAAAAAAAGCAGGAATTTAATACTTTAATCATGATAATTGCATAACTCACTAAATTAGATGTTGGATCCAATCGGTAAACTGGGAAACCAAGAAAATACATTCCAGTTGAATTCTGAATTTCATCGAACGGTTGGTGGGCAACTGTTAAATAATTGGACCAGACATACAAGCTTAATTAGAAAAACACCCAAATGTTGTTTCATTTATCAACGACATAAACATATGATCATCTAATCAGTAGAATGACATAGATATGTAAATCTAATAAGTACAATGACATAGATACGTAAATAAAAAGAAAAAAACAGAGGAAGTAAAAATTAGAAATGTACCTCCAAACAACATATGCGACTATCGTGATGAGTGATTAGAGGTGTGCGGTGGCTTCAGAGGCATGCTGAAGGTCTCACATCGGTGTGAGTGATTGGTGGTGGAGCTAGATGGGTTAGAAAGTAGATGGGTTCAGAAGTTCCAATGGTGGTTGTGGATGAGATGAAGATTGTGGCAGGAGGCGGTGGTTGTGGAGGAGATGAAGATTGGGTTCATCGAATGGTTGGTTGGTAGCATCGTTCACCGTACCTCGAAAGCAAAAAAAAGGAGTTAAATTCAAATAAACCCAATTGAAGATAAAATAACCTATCTTTCATATGGCTTCAACACCTAGATGAATTACAATCCTAAACAAAATCAGATGCCATTGACTTAATGTTGATTCCACCGGTATTCAAATTGAGGCCACCGATATCATGTTGATGTCGTCGATTTCATGTTGATGCCATTGGGGCTTCGTCGATTAACCTACCTAATAATGAGTTTCCTGCTTCATCATCGGGTACTATATAGCTGAAGGTAGAAGATACAACCGAACTTTGGGGCTTCAACAAATTGAGTCAAAGCATAACTAAAAGAAGAGAAAAAAGTGGGATCAAAACAATAAGCAGAAAGTTTGGATTAAAAAGTGGCTGCTGATCTGTATATGCATAATAATTTGTATGCTAAGCTTAAAGATGTGTATCTCTTAAATGATCAAAACAATACGCAGAAAGTTTGGATTAAAAAGTGGCTGCTGATCTGTATATGCATAATAATTTGTACGCTAAGCTTAAAGATGTGTATCTCTTAAATTTAAGAGTTTTCATAATTGGAAACCATTTTTCCTTTTTAAAGTAGTATATATATGATCGGCTATAACATGTTGCTTGCCGGCTAGAACAAAACGGTTTAGATAACATGTTGCTTGCCGGTTAGAAAAAAAAGGTTTAGAGGGAACAAATGTGTATAACAAAAGTTGAATATTAATATATAACTTTAGGGTAAATTGCAAAAAGACACTAAGTTTACATAAAATTATAAAAATTTGTATATACTAAGAAAATTATAACTTTCTGAATGTTTTACTAAAAAAGATTATACTAAACGGAAAAAAACCACATATGTAGCAGTCAAAAACATATTACGAAATGAAAATAAAAAACTTATTTATGTTTCTAAAATTATAGTAATACTTTTAAAAATATAATTTTACTTCTAAAAACGTAAAAATATATTTGTACTTTCAAAATCGTATACGTTTTTTATGTTTAATACCATATAAATCGGCAAATATGGTTAAAAAAAATGTATTTTAAGCATTGCTAATATCATTGTATAAGAAAACATTGCTAATATCATAGTATAATAAACATTTTTTAGACATATTTGCCGTTTATACAGTTTTAAACATTAAAAAAACGTATACGATTTTATACACGATGTACAAGTTACAAAAGACACTAAATTTTTATAAATATTCGATTTTGATATTGTTGTTTCTTTTTTCGCAAATAAGTCACAACATTTTATTTTTTGCGATTTTGATACTGTATTTTTTGCTGTATTTTTTGTTGCAATTAAGTCACTACAGTTTATATTTTTTCCGATTTTGACCTTGTGTCAAGTCATCATGTCATGTCAACGCCATTTCAGCAAAAACTGACACGTCATCATGCCACGTCAGCAGGCAACCTGTTTGACCGGTCAAATGGTCAAAATTGCAACAAATTGGAAAACTTAGTGACTTAATTGCAAAAAAAAAAAACGCAATGACAAAATCGAGATTTTCTATAAACTTAATGTCTTTTTGCATTTTACCCATAATTTTATTATGAATAAATATACTTTTTGTTACCTTCCAAATTATATTATTTTTTAGATCATATATCAGAAAAAATACAATGTATCATATGCTAATAACCAGAATATTAACTATATAAACTTAGGGCACGTTTGTTTCAAGTTTTTTAATGGAATTTAAAGGAAGTGGAAAGAGAAATTCCGTTCAAAACGTGTTTGGTTAAAAATGGATGGAATAGAATTGTGTAAGATTTCATCAAATTCCATATATAATTGAATTTATCATTCATTTGCATAATGCCAAATAATTCGAATTCCATTGATTATTTTTTTTCTTATCTCCAATTAAAATGACATATTTAACCTTATAAAGGATAATTTAGTCATTTTATATACTTTATATTTCAATTCTTTCGATAAAATTTACAAACTAGCAGAATTCAACAAATAATTCTATTTCATTATCTGTCAACCAAACGCGCTAGGGATTCAAATTCCTTCGGATTCCAATTCCTTCAAATTCTCATTCATCTTAAAGATTCCAATTCCTTTGTAAAAATTCTGTGAACCAAATGCCTCCTTAGGGTCTATTGCCGGAATATTAACTATATAAACTTAGGGTCTATTGAACCTTCCAATAACTTCAATACATACAAAGAAACCCCACCATTTATTAAAACAGAACAACTTATTGACTTTGTTACTATTTAGAGCCACTTATAGCTTTTTAATACAACATTGGTTGTTCTATTGTTAAGTCTACTGTCGTTGTCTAAAATTAATAGTTTTAATCTATTTCTACTTTTAACTATGGATTATGGAACACAGAACTAGAATGAGTGAAAATTGGTTGTCTTAGAAACAAACTCACATTTGATAGCGACTACGATTGACTCTTATTTGTTGTCATGACAAAACACAGAGCTAGTGGAAGTTGTCTTCTTTGAAATTTGAAAGGAATTCTTTTCGTTAAAGGAGTCAAAGACATTCTTGGACTAAACACACAGTTTCCTATATTAATTCGAGCTTTTATATTTGTTTCTATAACACGGTTACCCAATAATATAATCGTAGCTTGGTTCCATTACAAAAACCACATTTCTGATCAATATTCCTTAGTAACATAATAAGAACACCAACTTATGATTTGGTAAACCAGAGAGTTTAGGACCATTTAGAACATTTGGAAAGTATAAAATTTCATCAAAGTCATCATGAATATAATATGAATGACAAAGAGTATCTAAACTCAGGTATTCTTTTTCAGCTCCTGAAAAAGTGATAATAAACGATCGTTTATTTGTTGAAAGACTTCATTTTTATGTGCAATGATTGCCCTTTCTTGGAAAAATTGGATTTTTGGTATTTTAAAGAATAGAATAATATACAAATTCAATTAATGAACCAATAGGGTCAAATTAATTAGTAACGAGAAGATCATTTGGTATATGAGTATATCGATAATTGACTCGCCATCATTTAAACCACCAACCTTTCCTTCTCCTAAATCCAAAAGCTAGTTTGCAAATATCATTGTTTATTCCATATGAGATGTTTGAACACTTAATGTCATGTTTTTCGTTAATCTAAGGACTTTGCATCTTGCCCAAATATAGGAGGAACTTTAAGACGCATTCACAATGTCTTGCCTTCTTTTGTTGGGAACAAGTAGAATTTGTCTGAAATCTCCTCCAAAAAGAAATTATGAGTTGGTGGAACTATCACAAGTCAATATATCATTCAATGTTTGATCTAGAGATTCAAGTGCATGCTTATGAACCATAGGTGCCTCATCCCAAATAATTAATGACATTTTTTAACAACTTGACAACATAATTATCTAGCTTTATAGAACAAAGAGAATCATCATTAAAAATTAAAGGTATTAAAAACCGAGAGTGCGAGAGTGTGTTGTTCTACCTCCAGTCAATAGCAAAGAAGCAATCCCGCTTGAAGCAACATTTAAAACAATTTCACATTTAGATCTTATTGTTGCAGATAATGTCTTCCAAATGAAAGTTTTCCCGGTTCCACAAAGTCATGAACAACAAACACACCTCCTTCATTGTGTTGAACATCTGTCATGATATTGTTAAGAAACACATTGTTGTTCATCTGTTAATGAAGCAATAAGTTGATGACACTCATTTTGTAGATTCGTCATGTCATAAGCTAGCTCCTCAGTCATCAAACGATTGTTTGAAGAAGATACAAAATCATGATCAATAAGATTTAATTTCTAGTTTGACACATAATCTAACAAAAATATCGAAGTATAGACAAAACAATTTAATGTAGTAACCATATGATGATGTTAAATGAACCCAAAATGAAGGGACATATGTTGATGTGTGGATTTACATACACATATTTCCTTTCAATAAAAATTTATTTACTATCACCTTTTAGAAAAATATGAATTCTAAAATCTTAGCAAAGTAATATCCAAATTATAAGAAAAAAAAATTTAACTACGCCTGTGAGCTGTGACCCTAGGGATGACAAAAACCCCCGTGGGGCCCCGTTTCCGTGGGACCCCGAACCCGTACAAGGGGTAAGGTTATGAAAAATTCGGGGGTGGGGGCGGGGGCGGGGGCAAGATTACCCCCGTTTTGATTTCGGGGGCGGGGGGGGGGGGGGGGGGGGGGATGGGCAACCCCGTCCCGAAACCCCGCGGGGGCCCCGTTAAGATATATATATATATATATATATATATATATATATATATATATATATATATATATATATATATATATATATATATATATATATATATATATATAACACCCAAAAAAGTAAATTTTCAACCCAAAATTGATTCTTTTTAGCCAAAAAAAGATTTTTTTAGTTTAAAAATCGGGGCGAGGAAACGGGGGCGGGGGCGGGGAAAAGTCTAGGGATTCGGGGGCGGGGGCGGGGGCAAAACTTCCAAGGGATTCGGGAGCGGGGGCGGGGGAACGTGGGAATTTCGGGGGCAGGGGCGGGGGAACCTATCCCCGTCCCGTTTGACCCGTTGACATCCCTATGTGACCCCGTGCTAAGAAATTTAACTTAACTCCAATCTTACTTTAGATACTTCTTAGTTCAGATTCAATATCACTAAAATATGACAAGACAACACCCCATTAATATCAGTATTTGTCTTTTTATGTATGCTTTGTCGAATAATAGTATTTTTTTTTTTTTTTTTTATAAATCATGTTCCATCAAGGTTAATTCTATATGGGATATTTTGATCGGGGGTAAAACAGTTGGAATGCACTTCCCATTTCATTTATTTATGCCCCAACATTACAGCCTGTTTCTTTGTTTGCATCCTCAAAAACAGCATCATTCATTTACCATAACATTAAAATCTTGCATTACCTACTACAGCCTGTAATCCATATTCTACAACCTGTAACGCATCACTCTTTCACCTGACTAGTTAACTGCCATCTTAATAATCAAACTAAAAAAACCAAGGTTTTTTAATAAAAATTAACCTCAAGGAGTTACTTTGTGTTTGGTTTTGGAACAATCCTAAAGATTTTTAGCAAACATAACCATAATTAACAAGCCTTAAAAGACGATTGATGGTGGAAAATCAATCTCGGATCATAATTGCCAATTTGCCAGCGACTTGGGCAGTGGGCTCAAATGAGCCAGCCGAATGCAGAGTCAGCTCGTGGCCCAGTAGGTCAAGTTTATAAAAATTTACCTTTCCCACTATGTGGGACAACTTTATTTCCACCACGTTTATCTTTTATTTCAAACACCTCCATTTAAGAGTGGATATTTCATTCATAATTAACTTTGATTTGCACATGTAATATTATGTCATGAAGCTGTCTTCAAGAAGAACGCAACCCAATTAAATATTACATAAACAGACCACAACTATCATATTTACACGTGTGGAAAGTTGGCAAAACATTATACTTTTTTAGTAAAGAAAAAACATGCTTTTCCAACTCCCATCTTCTAAAATATTTACTTGGAGTCATACTTTCCACAAAACTAGTCGAAGGTACAACATTTCTGTGCTTACGGTACAAAGTGCCAAAGCAAGATTTTTTTTTTTTTTTTTGGTAACCAAGGACCCCACTCGACCCATCCTTTGGATGACCCTGATAAAGCAACCTCGGGGCCCACACACACCTGGCAGCAGGGTGGTCCGGGTCAATCACCTACGGGGTAGAGAGGTGGCCAGTGGCCATCCCCTGATTGAAACCTAACACTCCCTATGGGGAAAGGGAGGGAGTGAGATTAGAACTTGGAACCTCTTTATGGGGGAAGAGAAAGAGTCCTAAGCCTTATCCACTAGGCCATCAGGGTGATGGTTAAAGCAAGATTTTTATTATTATTATTTTTTTAACATTTCTGTGCTTACGGTACAAAGTGCCAAAGCAAGATTTTTTTTTTTACGGTACAAAGTGCCAAAGCAAGATTTTAGTTGCCAAGCCTATACGAAGGGCAGAGATGTTGGCCTTTATGATTAGGGGTGCGAGAAAAAACCGAAACCAAATAACCCGCCCGAACCAAATAAGAAATGGGTTAAACGGTTCGGGTTATTCGGGTTTCGGGTGGCTTATTCGGGTATACCCAAACCATTTAAGAGAATGTGGTTCGGTTATCGGTTAAGGTTATTGATTTTCGGGTTACCCGATTAACCCGAATAAGACTTGTTAATAAAATAAATTATATTTATTTTGGATCAGCTTTGACTGCCTTTGACCAGGGGTAATATAGTCCAAAAATCAAATCAAGTTCCACCCTAATATCTCCATCTCGCCTGAAGCAAAGCATCGTATTCGACTATTCCGCTATTCGTATGATCGTGTCTGATATCTCCATCTCGCAAGGCTAAAAATGGAATGATTTTGTGTTTGTGAAATTTTGTTGGAATGAAATTGCATTTGAGCGGATAAATGGCTAAAAATGGTTACGTACTTCTGTTACCCAAGTAACCCAAATAACCCAAATAACCCATACCTGCATTACCCGTAACCATTTAACCCGTTACCCAAATAAACCGTACCCGAATAACCCACACCCGAATAACCCGAAAACCGAATAACCCGAACCTTATACGGTTCGGTTTTGGTCGGTTAACCCACCACCTAAATATCCGAATAACCCGAACCGTATAACCCGAAAACCGTATAACCCGCCCGAATAACACCCCTACATTCATTAATATAATGTAGTTTAGCTTTTCATTTTAATAAATTCAAAACAAAATCGATCATAACATGCATAAGTTACCTTGATGATTTCCCATAGGGATGAGCAAAACCGAACCCGGAAACCGAGAAACCGAAAAAAACCGACAAAACCGAAAACGAAAAACCGAAACCAAAGCGGAAACCAGTGGTGCGGGTTTGATTTTTTTAAAACCAAAACAGTCGGTTCGGTTTCGGTTTCCCATGTCAAAACCAACCCATAGGAACCGAACCGACCCAATTTGTATGTAATACATTAAAAAATACGTTATACGTATATATATAAAGGAAGTCTGTGCATAATAAACAAATGTGGCGTGTTGGCTTGGCGGATAAGGCGTTTGATGTGTGAACTAAAGGTTTCATGTTCGAGTCTCAATCACTACATTTCGCTTTTATTTTGCTGCTAGCGTGAGAAATCTATCCCACATCGATGCGTGTATAGAACTAAAACAATTATCATCTCTTATATAGGATAACTTTGGATGGCTTTGTATACCGAGTATGAGGAGTCCCACATTGCCTGTGGGATAGAAGATACGGCCTTCTCTTCCTCTATATAAGAAATCTTCAAGGATGTCATGTTTAACTTGGTTTGCTTTGTGAGTTTCGGTTTGAAACCCATAAAACCGAAGCCGACCCGGGAAAAAACCGAAAACCGAGACTCCGAACCGATCGGTTTGGGTTCAAAATCTTAAAAACCGAGCTATTCGGTTTGGGTTCTGTTTTTGGGTCAAAACCGACCCAAACCGACCCATGCTCATCCCTAATTTCCCACTTAGAGCTAGGCCGCACGTATGCCGCCAAAATCGCCATGTGAAAATGCTGTTATCAACAACACAAATCACATTTCGTCAATTCGAAATGTCAAAACTAGACATTGAAGAAAGAGTTATTTATATTGTTGGTCCTCGAGTATAGCTGATTTTAGCAATTTTGGTCCGAAAAAGTTTTATCTTGCAAATTTGATCTTGATTTAAGTTCTTGTAACTTTTTTGGTCCTGATCCAAGTAAAGTGACTAATTTTGGCCCCTAAAATAGTCATTTTATTTGGAACAGGGAAGAAAAACGTTATGAAAATCTCAAAAGGACCAGCATTGCAACAAAAGTTTTGAAAGAATAAACTATACTCAGGGACCAAAAATGTAATTTAATCTTAAATAAATTAACTAATAAACTTACTCTAAATGGATCTCCTCTTAGAGACTGCACAAACATCAAACTCCTCGCGTTTTGACCCTGAATAATAAAAGCCACCCAATTTCAAAAAAGCAAAAATAATTCCAACTTATTAAAGTTTTACATTAAAAAAAGGTACCTCCAAATAAATATCCCTTAATCGCCTTCCAGTTTGAGCACAGCAAACACGAACAACATGTTCATCACAACTCCCACTAATTATATAATCTCTCCCATTCATATAATACGACCGTGTATAATTTTGAGCACTTCCTGTTGGAGCTATATCAAATTTCGTATGAACCCTCCCATCTACAGCCAAAAGTTGCTTAACCTGCCACCAAGAAATAGCAACGTACTTTCTAAACTCTTTTACTCATTATAAAAACTGATTAAAATTACCTCATTGTCAACAGCTGATACGAGCAAATAAAGGTCATCAGGTTGAGAAACAGACCATCACATTTCCACTTGAACTTGAAGCCGTGTAACATGGATTTATAAGTTTTGTTCTCAAATCCCACATTTTGATATTGTGATCAAATGATGAAGTGACAAAGAGAGAGGGGGAGTGATGGGAAAATTTGGCAACGTTTATGGGCTCTTTATGCATGTCACTGAAGAAATGAAGGCGTTTTCCGGTTGAAATATCGTAGATGGCGACTTTTTTTGAGTAACCACTTGTAAGGATTTGATCGTCTGTTGCATTCACGTGAACGGAAGTCAAATGGTGAAAGTCAACGAAAGGGACGGTAGTGGAACTGCAACAGGCGTTGGTAGCTTCCGGAAGTGTGTCGTTTATGTCGTATAATCGTAAGGATCCGTTATCGTAACCGACAACAAGCTGTTGTCACAGTAGAAAAAGTTGGTGAAATTATAGCATTGTACTTTTGAGTGGGTGGATTAGACTTTAATAATTACATATTCAAAATATAACGGTTTAAATGCAAGAACTAGTAATGTATTTAATTTTTTTATTATAGCATTGTACTTTCATTTGTTCTTATTTCATCATTGTACTTTCGAGTTATCTCTTATTAAGGCATTATACTTTGAAAAGTCTACCCATTATAGTAATGGGGTAACAGGTTTTGATGGTAGCAAGTTACCCATTGCTATAATTGGGTAAAATTTTCAAATTACAATGCTCTAATAAGAAATAATTAGAAAGTGCAATGTTGTAATATGAATTAATGAAAGTACAATGCTATAATAAGTTAAATTTAGAAAGTACATTTCTGTTGTATATTATAAGATAAATTAAAATGCTATTATAGCATTGTATTTTTAGTTTTTTTCTTAAAACATTATTCTTTAAAATTATTTCTTATTAGGACATTGTACTTTGAAAAATCCACCCATTATAGCAATGGGGTAACAAGTTTAAAAGGTAAGAGGATGCCCATTGCTATGATTAGGTAATTTTCTCAAAGCATAATGTCCTAATAAGAAATCATTTAAAAGTAAAATGTTGTAATAAGAACAAATGTAAGTACAATGCTATAATAAATAAACTTTAGAAAGTACATTATTATTTCTTGCATTTAGCTGTTTAAGAGTCGTCCTAGAACATAAAACATGTCTTGGATGGGTATCTCTTGAGCCAACAGAGACCAAGAAGACTCTTATACGTATCAAAAGAAGGCACATAATTAAAAAGATTCCATGTCTCATGATTAATGACAACTACTTCCCCTTCTAGAGTCCTAAAAGCCATTAAACTTGGGTCCGTTTGATGATACTCAAACTGCCTTGGTCTCAAAATCTTTCCTTCTTCTTTCAGTATCTGACTAATATTATAAATCGAATGTAAAACAGGCCATGCAGATGAACCAAGTTTAGCAGCACAAAGACACCTCGAATAAAAACTTTGACTTTTTCTATTACCGATGTCCCCTTTGAATTCAAAGATCTACGGTTGACCACACTACTTTTTCCCGTTTCTCGCATGTGCAATACACTAGTAATACTCTCTTTATGCTGTCTTGTACTCGATAACAACTCATAGAATCTTGATAACACAATCTTGGCTCTTTCTCTATCAACTTTTCCTATTCGACAGTTGTCCAAAACTCCTAATCTTGGCAATGAAGCAATCATATACTCTCTGTAATGTTTTTGAAAACACATAAGTGAAGGATGATGCGAGTTGTACTTTTGTGAAACGTGTTTATCAATGTACAAACATGGAACAACATATCATAACGTAATATATCAAGAAATTAAGTTCACGAAAGTATGTGATAAAAATTGAAAATAATGTTTCTGACCTCGATTTCTTTGGTGGTGTTTTCATCTTTCAAATGACATGGTGCGGTGTCCTTGCAACATAGACAATTTTGAAACCGTAGTTCTAGTAATGAAAGGAGTTTTGATAATGCAGCAGTGGTAGTCTAAATATTGGAGATTCTTATGGCACACATTGATAAACGTGTGAGATTAGGAATGTGAGTGAAGCAATCTTTCTCCATGGTAGTAAGAGAGGTGCAGAAATCCAAATTGAGGGTATGCATATATGTAAATTTTACAAACATGTTGAGCTTTTGAATCTCGGTTGACTTTAGGTTCAAAACTTGGCAGTGAAGACTAGTCTCAAAAAGATCCCTCGAAATGTTTAAATCCATACATTGTATAAAAATACTAGTTTACTATGTATAATTGTACAATTTAACTTCTAATGTTGTTTTCCTTTAAAGGGTATATAATGGTATTTATGTGTATTTATGTATGAAGATTATGGTCAATCTGATGGAAGCCAGTAAATAGACCTCGAGACATCTTCCTTTAATGGCATATCGTGGATGTTAACAACGCGCAACCTTGTGTTGATAGCATGCATCAATGACAAAAGCGTGTATCTGTTTAAGTCACTCTTTGATTCATGAAGCAAGTCGATAGTGTCGAGGGCATTTGCATCATTTTAGTGGAAAAGATCCATGAGGGGAAACAAATCGGTGTTGGTAAGTTCGTGTAGTAGTATCACTATTGTTGATTTTTAAAACAATATGGTGTCAACCACCGAATTGTTACACCATATCACCCGCAGATGAGCGGTCAAGCCGAAGTATCAAATTGCCAAATCAAAGAGATTTTTCAAAGACCGTACGACCAGACTAAAAGGATTGGTCACTCAGACTCGACGATGCACTTCAAGACTCGAATGTATAAAGACACAATTAACCAAACTAACACTTTGATTAATAATCAGAAATATAACTCAAAACTGATTCTGATGCTTATACAAATCTGTGTTTTAAATGAATTGCTAGACATATCCTTAAATACACATCTAGGATCACACCACATTCCTAGTCATAATCACACTCACTTGGTTAAGATTGGATCTTGCTTTGAGCATGTGGTCTAGGGTGTAAGTTGTCTCCTCCCATGTGACTTAAAGATTCCAACAATCACCCTCGAATCTCTAAGTCCTTCTAGAGACGTCTCTGTTCCCGATCAAGTTCCGTATTTCTTTGAACTTGATTCTCGACTTTTTCCGGACGTCCGACCTCCACCTCGGTCACATCCAAAGTCTTCTTTAGCTCAACAAATTTTAATTGTTCACAACACTTGTAACATGGCATACCGTTGGACACATTCATTAACATCACAACTTTTCCCGGACCGACGGCCTCTTCCCCGGCCACACCCAAAGTCACCCGATTTGAACCGCCACCGCCATAATGGTCACGCCGTGTTGTTTCTCTGACTTCTTTATTTTCGGATCACCCTTGTTCAAGGAGACATCTCCACCGACCAAGAAAACAAAGCTACCCGCTTCTACCATTTTCTTTCACCCGCAACACGAACCAAATCCAAAACCACCTGCTTTGACGAATCTTTTCCGTTCGTTTTCACGCACCTACGCCGGTCTCCCCTTATCACAAACAAGCCGATCAATGACTTATTTCTTCCACCGCTCAAGAAGACAAGGTCACCACCACCTTTACCGTCTTCTATTTCCCGCAACACGAGCCGAACTCAAAGCCACCTGCTTTGATTTCCTTCCGCTAGTATTTTCCGCGGTTTTTGACAGCCCCAACCTTTTTCGATCCAACCCGTTCCCATCGAGAGTCCTCTTCCACCAGTCAAGAATAACGAGCTCATGCTTCTTCTGTTTTCTTGTACCCGTGAGCAAACCAAATCAAAACCCATATGTTCTGATTTGTTTCCGCTGCCCTTCACCGTTTCTGGTTAAGCTCTCATTAACCTGGAACACGGATCGATCAAAGATGGAGACTACTTTCAAGTCTACAACCTGTGATCAAACCATCACAACCCCTTAAAACAAAAACCCGGTTCCCTGCTACTGCATTTACCATCCCGCAAGCAAGAGCTACGCCCTTTTCTTGAAACCGACTCTCAAACCCGCCCTTCAAACGATCACCGCTCTGATACCAATTCAAGACTCGAATGTATAAAGACACAATTAACGAAACTAACACTTTGATTAATAATCAGAAATATAACTCAAAACTGATTCTGATGCTTATACAAATCTGTGTTTTAAATGAATTGCTAGACATATCCTTAAATACACATCTAGGATCACACCACATTCCTAGTCATAATCACACTCACTTGGTTAAGATTGGATCTTGCTTTGAGCATGTGGTCTAGGGTGTAAGTTGTCTCCTCCCATGTGACTTAAAGATTCCAACAGCACTGTGGGTGTATATGATAGCTTTCAAGACGCCAATTGGTACCACCGTATGGGTTAGTATATGGAAATGCAAGTGGAGTTGACACACAGAGCTATGAGCTATGTGGGCTGTAAAATAGGTAAACACAGACTATGATACAGCTAGAAAAGAGCGGAAACTAGAACTTGGAGAACTTCAATATGAGGCTTATGATAGTGCAGCCACGTACAAATCCAAGATGAAGAGCTTCCACGATGTCAAGCTGAAACTAAAAACCTTTGAAAGGGGACAGAAGGTTTGGCTGTTTAACTCACAGATTAAGATTTTCCGCAAGGAAACCAAAAAGTAAGTGGACGGGCCCTATGAGATAGTCAATGTCATGACATACGGTTAAGTAGAAATCAAAGACGATAGAGAAGGAACACCCTCTATGGTAAATGGTCATCACCTCAAGCCATACATCACATCAGGCACACACAAGGAACTACATGTGGAAAGGCGGAGCTTCTTCGGGAACAACCTGTGTAAACTAAGTAAAACACAAAAGGTAACTGTCTGGCTGAAGACGTTAAACTTAGTTCTATTCGGAGGCAACACGTACTTTGTATAGTGCGTAATTTTATCTTTTCAATTTTTCTTGTCTAAAGTAGATTAGGACTGCTTCAATTCAAGTGATCGTAGCAACCCACAAGTGTGGGGTGGCTCGTGGTGAGAGTGGCTTGGAAGAAAAAGAAATATAGGTAAGATCACTTCCGCCGCCAAGCATGCTTGTTAGCGACTCGAAGTTCAGCAGATTCGCGTTCTTGGATAATCCTAATCTCTTTGTTCGACCCGCTAAGGTAAGTACTTCATGCCGCTATCATGTTTAAATTCAAAATGAGATAAACAGGAGTTATCTCTACCTGCTGATCAAACCCGCTTTTTAAGCACACCATTAACTCTCGAATTAATCACCTACAAATCACTTATCTATTTACATATTTATATATCTTTTAATTTGAAAGTATGCATTTTTAAGTATGTCAGATTTATAATTGGTTTTTATTAAATTCTTTTATTTTATATATATATATATATATATATATATATATATATATATATATATATATATATATATATATATATATATATATATATATATATATATATATATATATATATATATATAGATGTAGGTTGAAATACATTTTCTAAATATTGTGTGATTGTAGGACTAAATGTGGTCCAATTAATTCATAGGGCTAATTTCAGAATTGTGATTAAATCATTATCTCTCTCTTCTCTCTTCCTAACGCTCGTAAATATCTTTTCTCTCGTCTCCTCTATTTTGGCGATTCCCACCTAAACAACGACTGCTTCTTTTCTAGAACCCTAACCATCGCCGGCCACCATTACTCGTCTACATTCGTTGATCGCCAGCCACCATTACTCGTCTACACTCGTTGCTAGATCTAAATCGATTGCCCAACTTACACTCGTCTACAATTGATTAAAGCATATGGAGGAATCGGAACACAAGACCTGCAATCAAAAAACCTAACTCGTCGACATCATCAACATCATCAGATTGGGTACGCTCCTCCTTCTGTCTCTCCAGCATCACTTCTGATTTTCTGGGTTTCTAACTACTCACCTCCGCATCTTCTCTCATTCGCCTCCTAATCTGCTCACCTTCGCATCAAGCAATTAGTCGGATCTGATTTTCTATACGATCCAGTTCAATTAGTCGCATTAAGCAATTGGTCGTGAGTTTTGTATTTGGAATTTATGATTATGAAGCTTGATTACAGGATGCGGTGATCAAGGATACATTGGAGAATGTAAGAGAACTCCATCTGAATCTGAGTGCGTATCTTCGTGGTGCCTATATACATCCCGTTTTAAAGGGTTTGAGGTTGATACATCGATGGATGTTTATGAAAATGATAATGGTAGTGTTGATACTTATATTCTATTAGAATTAGTGTGTATTTTTTTTGTTTTTAGTATCACATTCTCTGGGAGTAAGCGTTAGTTTTTATTAGTTTGTGTTTTAGTAAGTCCATTATTTGAGAATTGGGTGTTCGGCTTTATTGGTTTTGTGTTTTAGTAACTATATTCTCTGAGAATGGGTGTTAATTTTTTATTGGTTTGTGTTTTGGTAAGCTCATTCTCTGAGAATGGGTGTTAGTTTTTATTGGTTTTTTGTTTTGGTAAGTCCATTCTCTGAGAATGGGTGTTAGTATTTTCAGAGAATAAGAAAAAATAACAACATATGCATAGCATTTTCAGAGAATAGGAAAAAATAACAACTGTACGTTCTTCTGTGATTGTAATCCTATGTAACTGACATTCCTAAAACTCGCCACTTCCTAACATCCTTAAAATACGCTATTTAATTAAAACCAAAAAGTCTGATTTAACCTTCTGGCCATTTTAATTTAGAAAGTAATTAATTTGTTTCCTTTTAATTATCATCATGCCGTTGTTGATCATAACCCTCCATTTTTTTGATCTAATGTCCCAAAATTGTTCCTACATTCACACAATAATTACCAAATGTATTTAATACTATATATATATATATATATATATATATATATATATATATATATATATATATATATATATATATATATATATATATATATATATATATATATATATATATATATATATATATATATATATATATATATATATATATATATAACGTTATAGTAATAAGTAAAGAGAAAAAGACTAATATAGCCTAATCCCAAAAGGATTTTCCTCAAAACAGCCAAAATTTAGGGGTATACCTCAAAATAACCAAGCAAAACGCAGTTCGCAGCAAGGATTGCGTTTTCGTCATAAGGATTGCGTTTTGCTCCCATCGTCTGCGTTTTCCTCCCAGCCTTGCATGGATTGCGTTTTGCTCTCATCATTTGCGTTTTCCTCTCCCTCGCCTGCGTTTTCCTCCCACATGTTCTTGAGGTTCTTGGTGGTTGATGAGTTTAGTTGTAATTTTTGTCCAACTTTGAACCCTCGTTGTTTGTTCATACAAACTCCGATTTAGTTGAAATTTTTTTTACCGTGAAGTGTATTACCAGATGTGTTCACAAACATGATTAACAAAAATTTATGATGTCGGAAAGTGTTACTTTTGAACATCTAAACAAGGTTGTCGGTAACGTTTATTTGTTTTTTGTCCAACTTTGAACGGTCGTAGTTTTTTCATACGAACTCCGATTTACTTGAAATTTTTTTTAACGTGAAGTGTATTAGTAGATGTGTTCACAAACATGATTAAGCAAATTATTTGATGTCGGAAATATTTACTTTTGAATGTCTAAAAAAGGTTGTCGGTAACGTTTATTTATTTTTTGTCCAAATTTGAACGGTCGTCGTTTGTTCATACGAACTCAGATTGAGTCGAAATTTTTTTAAGGTGAAATGTATTACTAGATGTGTTGAAAAAAATGATTAACCCAATATTTTGATGACGGAAAGTGTACCTTTTGAAGCTCTAAACAAGGTTGTCGGTAACGTTTATATAGAAAGTGTAGATATTAAAATTTAGTACTGATATTAAACAAAAACAAAGACAAATATTATAAAAGCATATCCTAATCAAAAGGTTACATGATATAGAAACATACGCAATAGGTCTAATTACTATCACATAAATCTGAGAAATCAAGAGGATATTTTTTTTTCTCTGCAAGCACCCAATTGTTTTTTCGTTTTATTTCGTTGACCTTAATTTGCAGCTCCAGCTCGCTCTGTTCAACAACCTCATTTTGTTTTTGCACCCAGATAGTTGCTTGTTTGATATATTGTTGTGTCTTTTTGACCCATTTTATTTTTTTGACAACCTCTTCCTGCATTTCATCCAACAGTTTTTTTTGGTTGCCTAATAGATCTGTTTTGAGATTCAATCTCCTCTTCTTTCTGTATAAATAGTTTTCTAAGGTCTTCAGGCATGAGCTAAGGTTTTCCTTGTCGGTTTTAGGATGAAGCAGACATATTTGGGCTACGATATTTTCGATGAGTGATAATGGTTTGGTGTGAAGATTGTTAAGGTGAAATAAGGTGTATATATATATATATATATATATATATATATATATATATATATATATATATATATATATATATATATATATATATATATATATATATATATAGAAAATTTAGAAATGGTTTGTAGGTTGGAAGAGGGGGTTGATGTGACATTAAATATAAAGATACATAGAATACTGAGATACAAACAATAAACGACAAATAAGTACTGAGATCCTAAATACTAACCTTGAAATAGTATTAATTATCACCTACGAAATTGATACTTAAGAAAATATATATGATAATACAAAATAGAAAAACTAATCTTTAATTTGCCACTCAGGAAACTCATATGGATAGTTTTTTTTCATATTAGCTATCCAAAATTTTTTTTCAGTAATTTCTTGACCAAGTGACAATACATTATCCATCTCTCGATTAATGTTTGCTTTGGTTGACTTAATCCATTTCTCAGCTTTTATTACTTATTGTTTTTTGAAGCTATCCAAATTTTTTTATCGTCAAGTAATCTCCGTTGACCCTCTAAAAATTTAGTATCTTCAACAATTGATTGAATTTGTTTGTTGACAGGAGAATTGTTTTCATTTCCTCTGGCATCCTATCATCAATAGTAGGTGGAATTGTTGATGTAGAAGGAGCCTTGCGTTTTTCCAATACCCGTTTTAACTTCTGAGATTGACCAGACATGTTTACAAAGAAATAAGAAATACGAAATTTGATTGATCGTGTAGATGTGATACTTGGAGATACGTAAATTGATTTATATAGAAATAAGTTTCTGCATAGGGAATTCGCATTTATGAGTATCTGTTAGTTTGAGTACGAAAAAAGTGGGTTTGACTACAAAATGCAGTGAAATGTCATGTCTATAGGGTAGTGTCCTGCAATAAGGAGCAGTGTTTTGTCTTGTCAACCTCATTTTCTGCATAGGGAAATCGCATAAATGAGTATGTGTTAGCCAACCATTTAGCAGCCCAGCTAGAGGAATTCGTAGCCCATCTAGAGGAAAACGCAGCCCATGGGAGCCCGTCTAAAGGAAAACGCAGCCCATGGGAGGAAAACGCAGGTCATGGGTTTGACTACGAAATGCAGTGATAATGTCTTACATAATGAGTTGACAGATCTCGACGAACGTATAAATAGATTGGTTGACACTCACGTGTTATTCATGACCAGGGCTTTTCGGCATGTCCAAGAACAATTGGAGGAATTTGATTTCCAAATAACACGTATGATACCAGATGAGCGTATAAAGTTAGCGCATTATAATTTGCAAATGCTTGTGATCCAAATGCCTATAGATATTTAACGTTTTATCTCAACAATGTCTACAATCAATCAATTATCCGGGCCGCAATCTACTTTACAAGAGCGAAGTAAAATTCTTCGTAATGCAGTTTGTCTCATTGAACAGTACACCAGTCTGTTTGAATGTCACAAAGACACTGCCCGCTTGCACCTATCTCAAATTCTTCCGTAAAACATTTGTTTACGTTTATGGTATGGTCCTATTTTATATGTCTTTTTAGTTTTTATGAATGTTAGCAAATGACGGATGTCAGGTACTT
This sequence comes from Cichorium intybus, assembly GCA_023525715.1. Classification (NCBI taxonomy): domain Eukaryota; kingdom Viridiplantae; phylum Streptophyta; class Magnoliopsida; order Asterales; family Asteraceae; genus Cichorium; species Cichorium intybus. The sequence goes on along the minus strand of JAKNSD010000060.1, from coordinate 619,333 downwards.
TCTATGACTTTGTATTGTTTTTTTTGTGTGTAATGAAGAATTCTACCTAAAGCGTTTTGTAGATGCAAGTTTTTAGAAACTTATAACGACATAAATACTCAAAATTATAACCTTTACATAAATCGTCTACAAATTATTTCCACATAAATCGTCTAATAATAACTTGAACGGGAACCCCAAAAAATACGACCCATACGTTCACGAAACACCCTAGCCATATAATCTGTTTTGGGTCCCCCTGTACAATTTGGGTCCCCCTATACAGGAAGCCGAACCCGGATATACCATACTTTAACAATAAACAAGACCAAACACCACAATCTCCTAATGGCCCGGAGTGTTGAGGCACCCATGCTTCGATGATGAACTCCAAATCAACCTATCTTCTAAGGATGCCTCGTTGATTCCAATAATTTATTGAATCCAACAGCGCAACAATATCGGTTTTGAACCTCTGGATTTGCCCTTCTTCTACTAGGAGATTATAGTAATCACTCTGTAGTAAGCTATCGTAAAGGTGGATTTTCATGGTGTCCAAATGTAATTCCCCTAACATCCAATGTTTATTTTGAATGTTTACATGAAAGAACACCTACAATAAAATCGATTAATATTAACGACCTTTTACTTATATATATATATATATATATATATATATATATATATATATATATATATATATATATATATATATATATATATATATATATATATATATATATATATATATATATATATATATATATATATAAACACAAACTTGTAAATATCATGTGCGTACCCTATCCACTTTCCACCAAGCCGGACTCATATGGGTTTCACCAACTAAACCACATGCCACTCTACTCCAAATTCGAGGTTTAGCATTAGAGAAGAAATTTGAAGGCATAATACACCGGTTATCTCCTTCAACCCACTTCTCCAACAAAAGTTGGATCCAAAGAGTAACATGCTGCAAGAAAAATCAAAATTTGTCAAATTAATAAAATTAACAAACTAACAAATACTAAATTTATAGTTTAAATTAATACTAACAATGTATTGCAACCATCCACTTTGTGCATGACTCATTAGTTCTCGCCAAAATTTCATATCAAAGGGTACGCTAAACAGTCTATGATTAATCAACAGTTGCGGACTTCCAATTACATACTCATACGCAAAATCTTGACCATATGGTACATATGGCTCAAGTATGAGTCCCGTTCTAGGCTGTTCATGAACCTTCTTTCGTCGTCGCTGTTTAACTGTTGAATCTTTGATCTACAAATTTAAATTGTATATTAAATTAAATAATAAACCGTAAACATGTTGTCTAAAACATAAACAAATACAATACATGCGTAAAAAGACTCTTAACGTACTGGGAAGGCTTTCTTGTCCTAGCTTTGAAATTTTGCGGCGAAACTACACTCACAGTCACCTCATCATCGTCTTCACCATCATTCAGGTTTTCATAATTTTCTTCCTTGTGGTTTCTCGGTGTAGCATTATTAAAAAAATCCTGTCATATAAAATTCATTATATATATATAAACATAAATAAATATATATATATATATATATATATATATATATATATATATATATATATATATATATATGTGTGTGTGTGTGTGTGTGTGTGTGTGTGTGTGGTAGACTATTAAACACATTTGATTTTACCGTTCCACCCCATTCTTGGTTGACGGGGTCAAAGAAATCATCATTCATTACCGCTTCCTCCACAACCTCTTTTTGCTTTCTCATTGTCTCTACAAGTTTCTCAAATTTTTTGGACAAAATTTTCTCAACTTTCTTCAATAAATTGTTAATATACGTCGGTATAATTGGGTCTCGTTTGCGACGAACTGAGCCCAACGGCACATCACTTGAGCAAGAGGTACTCGACGATGAAATTTCTTGTCGCCTAAATTCATCGCGAACGTGCGAAGAAATTTGCGGTATAGATGACATAACATAATCCACATATGAAGCATAATATTGTGAATTTGTCTCCTCTCTCGTAAGCTTCATAGTCAAAATTGGGGGTGGTTTGTATAAAGGTTTTCGGATAAAAATGAATACAAACTGTCTCATTTCCTACTTTATAAATACTAATAAATAATAACAAAATAGCGAGATATTTCATCAACCCATTTTTGTTTAATAAAACAAACCATTGGAGGGTAATTATAGTTTGAGACTAAATGAGTCTTCACGTTTACGGACCGTGTAGTTTGTATAAGTCAAGTTTGGAAGTAGCCATCCTTTAAAGAAAACGTAATAGCTCACTGGTTTTCGGATAAAAATAAATACAAACTGTCTCATTTCCGACTTTATAAATACTGATAAATAATAACAAAATAGCAAGATATTTCATCAACCCATTTTTGTTTAATAAAACAAACCATTGGAGGGTAATTATAGTCTGAGACTAGATGAGTCTTTACGTTTACGGACCATGTAGGTTGTATAAGTTAGGTTTGGAAGCAGCCATCCTTTAAAGAAAACGTAATAGCTCACGGTCTAGCTCCATGGCACTGAAAATGTATCAGAGCGCAAATGATTCACCGAAGCAAAGAGACCTTAAGATATGGATTTGGCCCAAACTGTACGATAGATTCTCATGCGTTACGCACCCGTTTGCCACTTTGCTCTCAACTCTCTCACCTTCTGGGCGAGACAAGCTATCAGTTCACCATGGAAAGCAAATTTGATCTTATAGTCGTGTTATTTGCTCGAGAATGCGCAGTGGAAAGGGCTCTTACAAAGTGAACACTGTCTTATTCTATTTTTAGACATATGATCTTTTTCATTCCCAAAGGGAAAACGTCTCTTCTTCTGCTTCAGTTGATCCTAAAGCATATCTTTTTTCGACTTCCTTCCTGTTTGGGATTTGAAAAAGAGCAAATAAACCCTGTTTCGTATCGATAATGATTCAGCTAACCTCCCCAAGCCTGCCTAACCTAATTGTGTGTGAGTAATCGATCATGATAGAGTCAAAGAGAGATATGGAATATGAATGTGAAAGGGGTTTTCTTTGGGACTCGAGAGATGAAATAAATAGGGCCCACAAGTTTTGAATTCGTCACTGGTCTAGACCAGCATATTTAAACCAATTCGGGCCGGTTTAGAAAATAGGCCGAACCAATATTGGACTTGTTTAGGACCGATGAGTTTCAAGTCCTTCTAGACTGGCGGTCTGGATTCCGTCCTCGATTTCAGAACTCGACTGTCCTGATATAAGGCTAGGGGGAGCAGTTCGCTCAACCCCTCGCCAAACCTATTCGCTAACCGCTCGCCAAAGTCGCCAAACTGCACCGCGTCCCTCGCCTTCGCCTTCGCCGATCCCGCCCTCGCCAACATCTCAGCGAACTCGCCAAGCCCTCCAACGGCTAGTCCAACGGCTCCTTTCCCATTTTCCAAACCAATTTTTTTTAAAACCTTTACAAAAACCTTTATAAAATTCAAAATTTTTTATAAAAAAACTACCCGTTTTTTTTTAAAAAAAACTAGCCGTTACATCCTCCCCTATATAAACACTACCATTCTACTCTTTTATTCACACAATCATCCCCTCTCTTCTTCCAAAATCACTCTCAAACTTCATTCATCATGTCTTCAAGCCAAAAGAAAAATACCAAATCATCCAAAGCTACCAAAAAGAAATCTGCTACTACTTCGATTGCAACCCCTCCGACCGGTTGTTATGTACCTCAACCGGTTGACCCTTCGATGGCATATGGTCAATATGTACCGAATTGGGGTATGCAACACCAATATGTCAACAATTGGTTACACCAAGCATCTTCACCACAACCATCTCCAACACAACCAACACCACCACAAATGTTTTCACAACAAATGTCTCCACCACTAGAATCACTATCCCAATTCGCTCTCGACTCCCAATTTTTAAGAAATGCACCACGCCGGCTAGAACAAGAAAACTCCGATGATGAAGAAGAAGAACCCGAACAAGCTGAAGAAGAAGAAGAAGAAGAAGAAGAGTCCGGGCCAACTAACAAAGGCAAAGCCCCTAGAATCGCTTGGCATGATGATGAGGTCCGAGCTTTGGGCGAAGCATGGGTCGATTGTTCGCAAGAAGCTGAGACAGGGATCAACCAAACTACAAACGTCTTCAAAGTGAAGGTGTGGAATAGTTGGTGTAGACGAATGGGTTCCAGCTACCGCAATCCCAATTCACTTTATTCAAAGTGGCGCACTTGCAACAAACGTGCAATGGAATTCCAAGGGTGCCATGCCGAAGTTGAGAGGCAAAGACAAAGTGCAGCCAATGGTGACGATGTTATGGCTCAAGCGAGGCTCTTGTACCATGCCCAATATGGTACTCAATTTAATCAAGAGTTCTTTTGGCGTGCGGTCAAAGACTACGAGATGTGGAGAGAGCTAGAGTCCTTTGACCAATTTGTTGTCCACTTATCAAAGAGGCACAAAGTTTCTGAATCCACACAATCCCCTTCCTCGGATCCAAGTGTTGGCTTCAACCTCAATAATGATCCACCACGTCCCATGGGACGTGATGAAGCAAAGCGAAAGACAAGAGGCAAAAGCCAAGCCACTAACACTAGCACAAATAGTAGTGTGCATGAAGATATAATGACTTTGTCCAGCAATGTTGAGGCGTAGAAGGAAGCTCAAATGATCAAACAATCTAACTTGAAGATCAAAGAGACTATGCAGCTACGGAAAATCCTACAAGAAGACATATCGGGCAAGACTGGGTTCGAGTACCAAATCGCGCTGGAAATGAAGAAGGATGCAGCAAGGCAATTGGGATATCACTTCAATGAGTAGTTTGTAGTTTAATTTTGTTTGTTTTAAGTTTTAATTTATGTTTTTAATTTTAATGTAATGCATTTTAATTTTAATGACATGATACTTTTTTATTTTATATTTGGTTTTAATAATATAAATAATTTAAAAAATAGATTTAAAAAAATAGTTTAGCATGAAGTTCAGCATGCGCTGGCTGCTACCACCATTTTTGATCAGCATGTGCTAAACTTGTTGAATGCTGACGTGGCAAGTTTAGCATGTTCAGCATGCGCTGACTGCTCCCTCCAGCCTAACCAAGGATGTAATCTCAGGTCGGATCTTAGTCCTAAAAAAATGGCCTAAATCAATCTTAAATTTTTTGTCTGAACTATAACTAAAACTGGGTTGAACCTATACTAAAGCTTCTCTTTATATAGGAACTTCCATATTCCATTCTTTCTGAAATATACATGTAATTTGAAATTTTATAATTATATAACCTTAATTACAAAAGTTTATAAACATAATGATAATAACGTTTTACGATGAGGATGCAAATTATACATGGTATATTAGATAAATCGACTGTTATGTTTATCTACAATGCATATTTGGTAAGTTTTTAAATTTGTTTGTTAATTGCCCAATAATCATTAAGTATAAAAATTATTTGTTCATTTGCTTGTACATTACTTTTGCAAAATAATTTCCGTTTGATACATCCTATCCTAATAAATAAGTAACTCAAAGTGCCGCATGTCATCTTCTAAGCCCTCTTGTACACATGTCATTTTTATAGAATTTCTGATTTTCTTAAAATAAAAATTTGTTTGTCAGTTACTCTAAACTCCTTAATTATCTTGTAACTCCTCAATTAAGTGTGGATAATTGTAACGCCAAGACATGTTTTATTATATAATTATAATAAAAGGGCAAATTGGTCATTTTACCTTAGAAGGGTAAATTGGTCTTTTGGACAGAAAAGTATTTGGTTTGAAATAATATTTTGAGTTTTGGACTTAAAATGTTATAAAAACAGATTTTGGGTCGTTTTACCGAAAAAGGGCATTTTGGTCATTTGACCATGTGAAAGACCAAATATGAAAAATATTGTTGGTTGTGGCAAAAATGTAAGAAATGAAAGTTTTATTGAAGTAAAACTTGATTTTGTGGTCAAAGTTCAAGAAAATGAACTTAGGGACCAAATTTGTAATTTTTGGAGGTATAAATAGAGAGTTTGACTCTCTTCTTTGACTAGCCATTTGTGCAGCAACGGGAGAAGGCTTGGAGATGCGATTTCTGCAGGAAATCATGAAGTGAAGCAAGAACTTGAAGCTATTGTTAATAGATGGTGATTTCCAAGTCAAATGAGGTTAGTAAATTGACTTTTTAAGTCAATTCCTTGAATGTGTTCTTGATGAGTTTTGTAGCAACTCAAAACTGCATTTGCAGTGATGATTATGTTATTAAGTTGATGTAATACTTCCATTGAGTCATGCTAATAAGGACTTAACTAAAGAAAATGGAAGTAGATTGCTATTAGTGATGAATTTGAAGTTTTGGGGTTTTGGGACTAAGAACCCTAATTCTTCATTTTGATTGATTTAGTTGTTTTGAATGGTTGAAAACCTTGTTAAAGTATAAGGTTTTAGCCTAGAAACAAACCCCAATCGATTAAGGACTGGATTAAGGACTTAATGGGCAAAAACTGCTTGCTACAGTGCATAAATTGCGGCTGGACAGGAGACCTGCGCAGGCGCTAGGCGCGGTGCGCCCAAGCCAGGGCGGGGTGCGCCCAGGCGCAGTGCGCTCAGACCCTGGCGCGGTGCGCCTCCTGACAGGGGACTTCAGATTCGCTAACTTTCGTTTGGCTTGTCCGTTTTAGCTCAAATTTGGACCATAGGCTCGTTATGGTCTGAAAAGTTTGGGAAAATTATTAAATTGAGTTTCCGACCCCTCGGGGGCACTGTAGATCGACTCGAATGCCTCGGTGAATAGTAAAATTCACAAAAAGTTAGTAAACGGAAAGTTTATTAATTAGGCATTGTCTATAATGATATTGTATTGAACTCTATTGTATTAGAGTTAATTGGAATGGCTATTAACCTATTATCATTTGGTATATAAATGATTATATAGGTGTGGGACAAAATGGTTGTGGTGCACGCAAAGGCAAGAAATGACCGGAATATAAATGCAGCTAGCATCCAGGTGAGTAATCTCACTGATATCACATGTGATATATGATGATTGAATTGTTACAGGTTGAAATGGCTTCGAGGGACGAAAATGACAAGTGTAAAAATATATGTAAAAGACAAGACCAGATAAGCCGTGAGTCATTGCGATGACAAGAACGGAACTGTGAGTCAATACATATATATATATATATATACACTATGATATGACAATACCAGATAAGCCGTGAGTCTATAATAGACAAGAATGGAGCTGTGAGTCAAACTTTTATTGACAAGACCGGAACCAGCCGTGAGTCAATAAAATGAAATGACAAGACCGGAACCAGCCGTGAGTCAATAAAATGAAATGACAAGACCGGAACCAGCCGTGAGTCAATAAAATGAAATGACAAGACCGGAACCAGTCGTGAGTCAATAAAACTTATATAGACAAGACCGGAACCAGCCGTGAGTCTAGGCAACAACGGGATTTTCCCGTGAGCCACATATTTTAGGCAACAGCGGGATTTTCCCGTGAGCCACATATTTGAGGCAACAGCGGGCTTACCCGTGAGCCATAATTTAACAAACTGTTAATAGATGGTGCGGCCTTCGGGCTATGATTTTGGTACGGCCTTCGAGCTATGATTTTGGTGCGGCCTTATGGCTATGATTACGGGTATGGAACCCAAACTGGTGCGGCCTTCGGACTATGATTAATATGCTGAAAATGTTCTAGTGTAGCTTGTATAGCCATGACAAATGATGCGACTGAGATAGTCCAGAAAAATGATAAAGTCAGATATGACTAAGAAACAGGGGACAGAAACGGTGTGGCCTTGATGGCAGACAGAATTGATATGATTGGTATGCAAATAACAGATTAGATATGATAAATTGATTCGGAAATCACATGATATACGTTTTAGCCCGTAGGGCTACGAAATAGGATGCGAAATCCTATAATATATGATCGGCCGGTAAGGCTAATAGTTTGGATCCGATATCCAGATTAATATGTACTGCTAGTCAGAAGCGACTATCATATGGAATTGATTTGAAAGGAATGATTAGAAAGATGATTGTCATATATAGTGAGCTATATATGAATGTATTTCTAATTTGTGTTATTTGCAGATATGATTACTCACTGAGCTTTTTAGCTCACGATATTTGTTATTGTCCCTGCAGGTTAGCATTATACTGATAAGGGACAAGATAGAGTCCGTGACTTTGGAATGAGACTCTTAGATGCTGTCAGTAGCAGCCCGGCTTTAAAGGAGATTTGGTATTTTATACTCTCCTTGATACACTTGTACCCGTTTTTATTAAAATATACCCCTTTGTTATAGTTTATGTATTAAAATATTGGTTTTAAATGAAAAATTTTTCAGGGGTGTTTTGTTTTAAAAGCCGGGTGTTACAATAATTAATGACTATAATGACATATTATGAATAATCAATTAAGTGTGGGAGAAAAATTGATTGATTTGAGAAAGAGTAAATAAGGCTTTCGAGTTTTTTAGTTATTTTAAAATAGGATTAATCAATCTGAGTTAATGTCAATGAAAGAAATAGCATTAGACTTTGTAAAAAAATTCATTAATAACGTCATATATTTAAAATAAAATGGTTTTCTTAATATATAATTTTTTTAAATTCGCCAACCAACTAAGATAAAAATGATCTGCATATACATTGAATTTTGTATGAAACATGACATGTTTTTGAAAAAAAAAATATTAGTCATAGAATCCAAACTATTAGCCGGCATGAAACTATTTGCTGAAAGAAAACCATTAACGATTCGTTGCTATGAACCTTAAATAAAATCCCTAAATTGTAAATCTGAAAACCTAAACCTAAACTCTAAAAGAAACATTTTGCATATAAGTTGCATGCTCTTTATAATATTACATTTTTTTAAACAAGCTGGAATTTACACATCGACCGTGGTATCACTACAAACAAAATGACATTTAATGACACAGAAAAGATGCCACTAAATACCAAGAGAGTGCCACCAAAAGCGTTGTGACTAAAATTATATAGTGACACTATTTTATTGTGTCGCTGCAACATTGAATATTTTACCCAATTATAACATTGTACTCTCAGTTTTTTCTCTTCCTCATATAAAGTTTACTACTTTTAATTATTTTCTTATAGAAATATTTTTTTTATGAACATTAACTTTTACATATTCATAATTTATATATTTTTATTTTTAATCATCCCGTGTAATACACGGGTCTTACAACTAGTTAATTATATATAGTTTTAGTACAAATGTAAAATAGTTATGTTTTATCATTTAGTCAGTTTAGTTATAATAATATAATATTTTGTAGTTTCTACATGAGCAATATATTGTTTTTTTAAAATCCTATTTTAAGTTATTATTTATTTATTTATTTATTATATTTTAATTTCATTGTTATTTGACGTAAGGGTGGTGATATCAGCAACGATGCAGACCCTAGGAAGTATCTCTTTACGTTTTATAAAAGATGCAAACCGTAATAGGGATTATCTAGGTATTTTTTGTGTTCTTGTTTTTGGCTAATTGAGATCATCGATCATGCATCATTTGGTATCGAAGCTTTCAGTGCTCAAGATGACGGGAATCTCGTTCTTCATGGAAACAAAAGACCTCGAGGCGCCAACCGTGGCAACAATGCAAACAAATAATGATATCCACCTGACATATAGATCGAATGACTCAACAAAACAAAGTATGCAAGACCTGGAACTGCAAAAACGTTAGATGTGAAGCGAGTGGATGATTATGAGTAGGAGATTATTTGACAACCCTCTTAAAAACATCAAACGAGGGCTGAGATTCTCGAGAAAGACACATCTTGATGAGTTCAATAGATTGCATTTTTGGTTTTCGCGACATTATAGATCAGTCAAATGTCAAGTTAGTTACCATGAAAATTTAAAAATATGCTTTAATCAGGTGGGACCAGGTAGGGGTGAGTGGATGGACCGTAAAAATTGAATCGAACCGGATCGGACTAAACCATAACTGATTTACATAATATGATTCGGTTTTCGGTTTCGGTCCATTCAGTCCCTGTTTGGTTTCGATCCAATCTGAGGACCATACTGATCCCTAATTACACAACATCATCAACTTTGGTCCTAATCCAGTTTGGACCGTAAGAACTGAACCGAATCGGGACCAAACACCCCTAATTGGTTCGGTTTTGGTCCATGATCAAGTCCAATTTGGTTCGGCCCTAGTTCGATTTTGGTATGGTTCAGTCCAGTCTGTGGGCCATGTCAAGAAACAACACAAACAAAATGGAAGATGAAAAGTAGACTTGTAGATGAAGATGAAGAGTTATCTGTGAGGAAAGTTTCCATTGGTCAATCACATATTGGAGACATTTTTGGATTATCACAACCTATATTAGTGTAACCAATCGGGTAAGGATTTCATGAAAGAGTCCGATAGGATCCATATGTGAGGCGATACAGCTGAAGAATAGGAGCATATAGTTGTGTGATTTTTAGATGGCCTTCAACCTAAGATTTTATAGGTGGTTGAAAGTTTCCAACAATAGTGGATTTGTGCAGATCGTGTCATTTAGACTTAAAAGTATAATAACAATTAAATACTCACAACGAATGAATACGAGGCCATTTTACACCGAGTACACGCCAACCCCTGACGATCAGTCCTAAAGTATCTACATCAAAATTTGATGTCCCAACTTGCAACATGGCTACTCCAAATGTAATTTGTTGTTTCAAGTTCTAAGGAATTGGTCATATAGCTCAAGAGTGTCCGGATAAGCAACTAGTGACATTAGTATAAAAAGAAACAATCCACTTATGATACCGACATCATAGAAATAGCAATGAACAGAGAGACAAAATTGGTATATCTCGATCATGGGAAGCATTCGTAATCCAACAAGCTTAGTAGTTATTGTTTCAAACACTTTTGATGATGATTCGTGGGATTAGAATAATATACTTTGTACCAAGTATCCAAAGGAAATGTATATGTATGATCATCGATAGGGGCCAGGTGAGAAGATATGGTAGCAAAAAGCATGGTCCAAACCGTTAAGCTGAGATTACAAACGTTCAATGCATATATTTGACCTCAAACATTTTGATCGATACGTATACAGTTAATAGTATACGTAAATTGGGGAAGTGATTGGTTTGCAACTTTGAACCTTTTGAAATTCAAATTCACCAAATCTCGCGTCTCCCCTTCCTTATATACCGGTTGTTTCTATCTCCCCCTCTCCCCTCTGTAGTCTGATAAGACGTCGTCCGGCACCTCCACGAACGGCCTTCACAAACGACCACCACTGTTCAACTGCCTTCATCGCACCTATGCTTTTCTCTCTCTCCCCGACCGTCGAAGACTCTAACTGCTTCAACTGCTACAATCCCACCTCCCAAACCTTAGGATCTCACGTCTTTAACTCCTCCCCCGATCTCTGCTTCTTCATATCTTCCCTCGCTCACCTAGATATAAACACCACTGTCACAGATGATATCTGCCCCTGTATCTCATCAAAGCCGTCGCACCATCTCTCGAAACCCTAGCCGCCACCGTCGGATTTGCAAACACCCAACCACCCCATCGAGAACCGTCTACAGATGAAAGCGTGTATCGAATCAAGGTATATTTACGATTCTAAGTTCGATTTTCGGTTCTTTTTATTTCTACGCATCTTCATCTGATTCTAAATCACGTTTTTATACATCACTTTTGGTTACTGATTTCTAGATGATTTAGAGGCTGGATGTGAATTCCAAAGAAGAACCCTAAAGGAAACATGGGTTAGATATCGAGTTATGTAACGCCAAAACATGTTTATTATGAAGTTATAATAAAAAGGGCAAAATGGTCATTTTACCTTAGAAGGGTAATTTGGTCTTTTAGACAGAAAGGACTTGTTTTGTAATAATATTTTGAGTCTTGGACTTAAAATGTTATAAAAATTGAATTTGTGTCATAAATTATGTAAATTGTGGCAAAAGTTTAAGAAATGCAACTTCAAGGACCAAAATGTAATTTCTGGAAGTATAAAAGCTTGGAAGCTTCTTCCATTTTCGGCAGAATTTTGGCACATACGGGAGGAGTTTCCTGTGCGATTTTCTGCAGAGGATTTGAAGAAATCTTGAAGATTTAAGTTGCATAATTGGAATTTAGCTTCAAATGGTAGAATTGGAGGCATAGAAAGTAAGTATTTCAAGTTCTTGACTAGTTTGTTCTTGATGAGTTTTGTAGAACTCAAAAACTGCATTTGCAGTTATGATTGTATGGTTAAATTGATGTAATACTTCCATTAAGTCACACTAAAAAGGACTTAATTCAAGAAATGGAAGTAGGTTGCTATAGTTCAAGAATTGGGATTTTGATCAAGAACCCTAGATGATGAGTTCTTGTGATAAACATGTTTCTAATGGATTAAAAGGAGTTCTAGAGGCTATAATGACTGAAAGAAATCATTAGAAGCAAGTAGAACTCAATAATTTCGTTTTTGGAGCAAAAATGCAAAAACGGGAAATTTTATAAATGGTTTGAATTTGATCATTTTAGGGTTTAAAACTTGTTATTAATCAAAGGTTTTGGTCTTGGAACATTTCCTTTTGATTAAGTCGAGCATTAAGTGCTTAACAAGAGGAAAATGGGGTTTTTAGCACCAAAAACGGATCAAACTGCCTAGAATCGCAGGGATCGCGACCCGACCCAGGGGTCGATCGCGACCCGACCTCGCGGCTGAAATGCAGTTTTGCCTCTGTTAAATTTTGATGAATTTTTCAAGTTGGATTTCAATGCTAGGCTTATCCGATTGACCTGAAATTTTGAACATAGGTTTAATATGTTGTGAAACTTCATGGAAAATTATCGGAACACGAATACGACCTCCCGAAAGTACTGTAGCAGAATACGCGTATTTCGGGAAGTGTATTAAATTTTTATACCAATGGTTAATGCTTGGAAATTGTCTTATATTAGACTCTTGTGCACTAGAACCAACTGAAATGGTAAATTAACCTATAATCATTTTGAAATGAATGGAATTATAGGTACGGGACAAAATCCTACGGATTTCATTTCGATGCTAGAAACGACAAACGCTAGTTGTAGCAAACCTTCAGGTGAGTAATCTCACTGTTATCCGATGTGATATGTGTTTAAAGAGCAGCTGCAGATGGAAATGATTTTGGGGACAAATTCCGACAGATTATATGATTCGATTTATGACAATACCAGATAAGCCGTGAGTCTAAAATAGACAAGAACGGAGCTGTGAGTCAACAATAATGACATGACAATATCAGATAAGCCGTGAGTCTGTTATAGACAAGAACGGAGCTGTGAGTCAGTCAATTTTAACGATACGACAATACCAGATAAGCCGTGAGTCTATAATAGACAAGAACGGAGCTGTGAGTCAAACTTATATAGACAAGACCGGATAAACCGTGAGTCATTGCGATGGCAAGAACGGAGCCATGAGTCTAGGCAAAAGCGGGATAATCTGTGAGCCATATATGATTTTATATTACATGAAAATACGTAATTGATTTTGTATAGAGAATTTTATTCTTATACATGTTATACTTGATTGATTACTCATTGGGCTTTATAGCTCACAGTTTATTGATATGTCCCTGCAGGTGAGCGTGATCCCGCCAAGGGAAAGGATAAAGTCCGTGACTGAGGACTTAGTATTTTGGTCTGACGACCCGGCTTGAAGAATGTATAATATTATGTATTGTACTTCGTGATACTCTTGTACTCGTATTGGATTAACTAATACCCCCTACTTATGGTTTTATTTGTAAAATATTTGGTTTGAAAAATTAAAAAAAATTTTGGGGTGTTTTGTTAATAAGTCGGGTGTTACAAGTTGGTATCAGAGCCGTGGTTTAAGTGAACTAGGTGTCTTAGACTAGATTCCTGGACTTAAACCTTGAGAGAAAAACATACAAATAGACTGTTAGATATATATAAGTTGTTATTATATATGTAATCTAACGGTTTGTTGAAATTTTGAAGTATGAGAAATACACGAAGCAATCCCACTGGTGCGAATTCGCGTGGAACTGCAAGAAGTGGACCAGCTCGGTCACGCGGCTCTGTTGGGCGAAGAGCACCAGCACGGGAACCGGTGGGACAAAATCCACCCGATATTCAGACGATAGTGGAAGAAGTGGTTAGGCAAATGATGCTTGCATTAACGAATAATCCCAACTCGAGTGGCAATCCTAATTCGAGTGTCAATCCTGATCCTACTGAAGAGGCTGCAAAAAGTGTTCATGACAGGCAGCCGGAAGATGAAAGCCAGGGAGAAAGCCGTGCCCGGGCAGTAAAAGAAACTCAAGGTGGGGAAGCCTCGATAAAGAAAGTTGGGTGTACGTATAAAGCCTTCCTTGGTTGTAAACCAAAGGAATTCTCGGAGACAGATGATCCAGTCAAAGCTATGGAATGGATCATGCATATCGAGAAGGTGTTCCGAGTAAGCAAATGTGCGGATGATGATAAAGTAGAATTTGCTACGAACCAACTCACCAGCGGTGCACTACACTGGTGGCAGATTTATTACAAGTCTTTGAATCTTGATCCAACCCAATCAGTACCGTGGGAACAGTTCAAGAATAAGTTCAATGAAGAATATTGTTCTGAAGTAGCAATAAAGCAATTGGAGGATGAATTCCTGCATCTGGAACAGGGTTCCCGATCTGTTCAGGAATATACCCTTAGCTTTCTGGAGAAAGCTCGGTTTGCGGAACACCATATCTATACTGAAAAGAGAAAGATCGATAAATATGTTTGGGGGTTGACGACCAGAATTAAGGAAATCGTACAACCGTTGAAACTACCTACTTTCCGGCAAGTGGTGGATCGAGCCACAGAAAGAGAAACAGAATTAAAGCGACAAGAAAATGAAAAGAAAGTTTTGGAAACGAAACGAAAGGCGGAAGACCAAGGTTGGATGCCTCAGAAAAAGTCGCAACAATCCGGGTCTAGGGGAAAAGGCCAGAAAGATGAAGGCAAGTGGTGTGAAAAATGCAGAAAAAGGCACACGGGCAGTTGTCGCAGTGATACTGGGTCAGTTAGCTACCGAAATTGTGGAAAAATGGGTCATTCTATACGGGAGTGTCAGGCGGAACGAAGATGCTACCAATATGGAGCTACGGATCACATTCGTCCGAACTGTCCCCAACTGAAATCTGGAGTATACAGTGAAAGACCCAGGGATGATCAAGTGGGAAAGAAAGAAGAGTCGAAGAACAGGGGACGACCAGTGGCCTCGCGAGCTTTCCAGATGACTGTGGAGGAAGCCCGTGAGAAGACAGATGTGGTGACAGGCATCTTCACTCTTAATTCCATACCTGTATATGTTATTTTTGATCCGGGGGCTACACACTGTTTTGTGTCGGAGTCCCTGATGTCTCGCTTGAATGTACCGTTAACCCCAATGGATGAAAGCTTGGAAGTAGCTGTAGCAGACGGTAGATATGTTTGGGTATCCGAACACCTGGAAGGTTGTCAGCTTAAAATCTACGGGACCGTTTTCCCTATAGATTTGAAGCCGATGACTACCAATGAATTTGGTGTGATTGTGGGAATGGATTGGTTGGCAACGAATTATGCTAACATGGATTGTAGGAATAAAAGCCTCACAGTGCTGTCACCAGATGGGAAATTGATAAAGATTCAGGGTGAACGACCTCGATTGAGAATGTCAGTCATCTCCTTTGCTCAAGCCCGAAGCTGTGTTAGTAAAGGAGGGATTTCTTATTTGGCTTATGTATCGGTGGCTAAACCGATTAAAGTGGGGGTAGCGAATGTGAATGTGGTGAACGAGTTCCCAGATGTGTTTCCAGACGAACTTCCAGGGTTGCCACCAGATCGACAGGTTGAGTTCACGATTGAACTGATTCCGGGAGCTGCACCTGTTGCTCGAGCTCCATACCGTTTAGCACCTTCAGAGATGGTGGAACTGCGAAAGCAACTGGAAGAATTGTTAGACAGGGGTTTTATCAGACCGAGTACATCGCCTTGGGGAGCCCCTATCTTGTTTGTTAAGAAGAAAGATGGGTCGATGCGCATGTGTATTGACTATCGGGAGTTAAACAAGATCACAGTGAAGAACAAGTACCCGCTACCCAGAATAGATGACTTGTTTGACCAGCTGCAAGGCGCGTCATATTTTTCAAAGATTGACCTGAGGTCGGGTTATCATCAGTTGAAGATAAGGGAGTCAGACATTCCGAAGACAGCTTTCCGAACGCGATACGGTCATTATGAGTTTTTGGTGATGCCTTTTGGGTTAACTAATGCTCCAGCCGTGTTCATGGATCTTATGAACCGGGTGTGTCGACTGTTCCTTGATACCTCGGTGATAGTGTTTATAGATGACATCTTGGTGTATTCGCGAAGCCAAGCCGAACATGAAGTGCACTTGCGACAAGTGTTGGAGTTGCTTCGCCGGGAGAAGTTGTATGCAAAATTCTCCAAGTGTGAATTCTGGCTAAGAGAAGTCCAATTTCTTGGCCATGTAATTAATGTCGAGGGAGTGAAAGTAGATCCAGCAAAGGTTGACGCCGTGATGAAGTGGGAACCGCCCCGGAGTCCAACTGAAATACGGAGTTTTCTTGGTTTGGCAGGCTATTACAGAAGATTTGTTGAGAATTTCTCCTCGATAGCTGCTCCGTTGACCAAGTTGACCAAGAAAGGTGAAAAGTTCACGTGGGCTGAAAAACAACAAGAAGCATTCCAGAAGTTGAAACAAGCTTTATGTGAAGCACCGGTGTTGGCTTTACCACAAAGCGGAGAAGAATATGTGATTTACAGCGATGCTTCTAGAGTTGGTCTTGGGTGTGTGTTAATGCAGAAAGGTCGAGTCATAGCCTATGCGTCCCGCCAATTAAAAGATGCCGAGAAGAAGTATCCAGTTCATGATCTGGAATTAGCTGCGGTGGTTCTAGCATTGAAGTTGCGGAGGCATTATTTATACGGTGTAAAGTTCGTTATTTACACTGATCATAAAAGCCTGAAGTACCTTTTCGACCAGAAAGAGCTTAATATGAGACAGCAAAGGTGGATGGATCTGTTGAAAGACTTTGATTGTGAAATTCAGTACCACCCTGGCAAGGCGAACGTGGTGGCAGATGCTCTAAGCAGAAAAGAAGCTCCTCTGAAAGTTACATCCGCATGCATGGGTGTAGTAAGCCGGTTACAAGAATTGATTCGTTCAGCACAAGAAGAAGCGTGTAAGCCTGAGAATGTAAAAAGCGAAAGAATAGTTGGATATTTGAAGCATCTTGAAGAAAATGCTCAGAAATTGAAGACCTTCAGAGGTCGAATATGGGTCCCAAAACAAGGAGAGGCGCGGAATATACTTCTAGAAGATGGCCATTTTAGTCGATATGCAGTTCATCTGGGCAGTACCAATATGTATCGGACGCTAAAACCGATGTATTGGTGGCCTGGAATGAAGAGGGACATCGGAAGATACGTGGAAAGATGTTTGACTTGTCTACAAGTTAAGTCAAACCATCAGAAACCGTACGGGGAAATACAACCATTGCCGGTTCCAGAGAAGAAATGGGACCATATTACCATGGATTTTGTGACAAAGTTGCCGCGGACACCGCGAGGTTATGATTCTATATGGGTGATTGTTGATCGATTGACCAAATCGGCACAATTTATCCCATATAAAGAAAAGTACAGGGTAGATCAACTGGCGAAAATCTACATTGATGAAGTGATATGTCGACATGGATTACCAGCATCGATTGTATCGGATCGAGACAGTAGATTTACTTCCCATTTTTGGCAAAGTCTTCAAAAGCAATTGGGTACAAAAGTACTTATGAGTACAGCATACCACCCGCAAACCGACGGCCAAAGTGAAAGAACGATCCAAACTTTGGAAGACATGCTGAGGACTTGTGTCATAGATTTCGGTGGAAGCTGAGAAGATCATTTGCCTTTAGTGGAATTCGCGTACAATAACAGCTATCATTCGAGCATACAGATGGCCCCGTACGAAGCCTTGTATGGAGCACCGTGCCGTACTCCG
This sequence comes from Cichorium intybus, assembly GCA_023525715.1. Taxonomy (NCBI): domain Eukaryota; kingdom Viridiplantae; phylum Streptophyta; class Magnoliopsida; order Asterales; family Asteraceae; genus Cichorium; species Cichorium intybus. Next base: position 601,315 of record JAKNSD010000060.1, on the reverse strand, counting down.
ACCTGCTGGACTGAAGTTGGGGAAAAGCCGTTGGCCGGACCTGAAATTGTAGCACAGACTGAAGAAAAGATCAAACTGATACGAGAAAATTTGAAGGTAGCTCAGAATAGACAGAAACAGTATGCGGACAAGCGGGTGAAACCGATAGAATTCCAAGTAGGAGATATGGTAATGCTCAAAGTATCCCCTTGGAAAGGCCTAATTCGTTTTGGGAAGAAAGGGAAGTTGAGTCCTCGCTTCATTGGACCTTTCCGTGTATCCCAAAGAGTTGGAGCCGTCGCGTAAGATTAGAGTTACCTGATGAACTTCATGGTATACATGATGTATTCCATGTGTCCCATTTGAGGAAAACTTTGTTTGATAAGTCTCAACATGTACCTCTTGCTGAAATTGAAGTGGATGAAAAGTTGAGATATCCGGAACAACCCGAGAGGGTGTTAGACCGCAAGATAAGACAGCTGCGAAATAAGAAGATCAGCATGGTGAAAGTGCTTTGGCGTAATCACAAAGGTTCCGACATGACGTGGGAGACCGAAAGTGAAATGAGAGAAAAATATCCTCAACTTTTTGTATGATTTCGGGGACGAAATCTCTTAAAGGAGGGGAGAATTTGTAACGCCAAAACATGTTTATTATGTAATTATAATAAAAAGGGCAAAATGGTCATTTTACTTTAGAAGGGTAATTTGGTCTTTTGGATAGAAAATGACTTGTTTTGTAATAATATTTTGAGTCTTGGACTTAAAATGTTATAAAAATTGAATTTGTGTCATAAATTATGTAAATTGTGGCAAAAATTTAAGAAATGCAACTTCAAGGACCAAAATGTAATTTCTGGAAGTATAAAAGCTTGGAAGCTTCTTCCATTTTGGGCAGAATTTTGGCACATACGGGAGGAGTTTCCTGTGCGATTTTCTGCAGAGGATTTGAAGAAATCTTGAAGATTTAAGTTGCATAATTGGAATTTAGCTTCAAAGGGTAGAATTGGAGGCATAGAAAGTAAGTATTTCAAGTTCTTGACTAGTTTGTTCTTGATGAGTTTTGTAGAACTCAAAAACTGCATTTGCAGTTATGATTGTATGGTTAAATTGATGTAATACTTCCATTAAGTCACACTAAAAAGGACTTAATTCAAGAAAATGGAAGTAGGTTTCTATAGTTCAAGAATTGGGATTTTGATCAAGAACCCTAGATGATGAGTTCTTGTGATAAACATGTTTCTAATGGATTAAAAGGAGTTCTAGAGGCTATAATGACTGAAAGAAATCATTAGAAGCAAGTAGAACTCAATAATTTCGTTTTTGGAGCAAAAATGCAAAAACGGGAAATTTTATAAATGGTTTGAATTTGATCATTTTAGGGTTTAAAACTTGTTATTAATCAAAGGTTTTGGTCTTGGAACATTTCCTTTTGATTAAGTCGAGCATTAAGTGCTTAACAAGAGGAAAATGGGGTTTTTAGCACCAAAAACGGACCAAACTGCCTGGAATCGCAGGGATCGCGACCCGACCTCGCGGCTGAAATGCAGTTTTGCCTCTGTTAAATTTTGATGAATTTTTCAAGTTGGATTTCAATGCTAGGCTTATCCGATTGACCTGAAATTTTGAACATAGGTTTAATATGTTGTGAAACTTCATGGAAAATTATCGGAATATGAATACAACCTCCCGAAAGTACTGTAGCAGAATACGCGTATTTCGGGAAGTGTATTAAATTTTTATACCAATGGTTAATGCTTGGAAATTGTCTTATATTAGACTCTTGTGCACTAGAACCAACTGAAATGGTAAATTAACCTATAATCATTTTGAAATGAATGGAATTATAGGTACGGGACAAAATCCTACGGATTTCATTTCGAGGCTAGAAACGACAAACGCTAGTTGTAGCAAACCTTCAGGTGAGTAATCTCACTGTTATCCGATGTGATATGTGTTTAAAGAGCAGCTGCAGATGGAAATGAATTTGGGGACAAATTTCGACAGATTATATGATTCGATTTATGACAATATCAGATAAGCCGTGAGTCTAAAATAGACAAGAACGGAGCTGTGAGTCAACAATAATGACATGACAATATCAGATAAGCCGTGAGTCTGTTATAGACAAGAACGGAGCTGTGAGTCAGTCAATTTTAACGATACGACAATACCAGATAAGCCGTGAGTCTATAATAGACAAGAACGGAGCTGTGAGTCAAACTTATATAGACAAGACCGGATAAGCCGTGAGTCATTGCGATGGCAAGAACGGAGCCGTGAGTCTAGGCAAAAGCGGGATAATCCGTGAGCCATATATGATTTTATATTACATGAAAATACGTAATTGATTTTGTATAGAGAATTTTATTCTTATACATGTTATACTTGATTGATTACTCATTGGGCTTTATAGCTCACAGTTTATTGATATGTCCCTGCAGGTGAGCGTGATCCCGCCAAGGGAAAGGATAAAGTCCGTGACTGAGGACTTAGTATTTTGGTCTGACGACCCGGCTTGAAGAATGTATAATATTATGTATTGTACTTCGTGATACTCTTGTACTCGTATTGTATTAACTAATACCCCCTACTTATGGTTTTATTTGTAAAATATTTGGTTTGAAAAATGAAAAAAAAATTTGGGGTGTTTTGTTAATAAGTCGGGTGTTACAAGTCACAAGGAAGCGTTCAATATCCATAAACCATACCATCCTCCCTCTATTGATTTTTCATGGTTTTTGTCGAGCTAAATAGCTTTGTTCTCTAATTGCAGCACTAAAACTACAGTTCTGGTCACTGAGTTTATCGAGATGGGTGCTACTAAAGATACACCCTAGATACACATTTAATAAAAGTCAAAGCATTTTCAACCAATCATATTTGATTTTTCCAAAAAACAATGCAATATCAACAAATAGAAAACCATTGACTTTGAATATGGTTGTATTTTTAGTGAAATAAGGGTGTATTTTTGGCAATTCTCTATCGAGATATCGAGGGACACTCAAATGAGAAACCTAGATCTGATAATGAGAATATGACAAGGTAACAACTGTGTAATTCTTCGGTATTAGGTTTGTTGATATGATTTCAGTTTGTGTATTGGGTTTGCTGAGAATATGGCAACCTCCATGTCTAATTTTGTGTATTTGCATACGTATTCTTGCCTGAATTTGGGGATATCATTCTCCCAATGTATTCGTGTTACTGATTTATCTTCTGTCAATATATCTTACAGGTGTTAAAGCCATCCTCATTTATTTTAATTTTAGGAGAAGCTCTCATAATTTGCCAGGTATTAAAGTCATCTTCATTTATTTTAATAAGCTTCTCGGATTGATTTAAACTAATGAGAAATTTTAATTATTTAAAGTTGACTCCGGAAGTGGATGAGGGGATTCACCTTATGGTGGTGGAAAAATGTCTATGGATCGAGGTATATAGTGATTGGTTGATATATGTGGGCACCATTAGCAAGATGTTCGTGATGGATTTAAGAAGCACCCGAATTAAAATGTGAGTGATTTAAAAACGGGTATTGGTAAAAAAAACTTCTCATCATTGACTTATGATGTCCCATCAATTTGGGTTTATATATATATATATATATATATATATATATATATATATATATATATATATATATATATATATATATATATATATATATATATATATATATATATATATATATATTAATGATTTTTTTAAAATTATTTTGCTTTTTTTAATTTTATAACTATTATTAATTGTTTTTATTTAATATAAATACTTATTTTGGTATTTATAATTTAAATATTATTCTAAATTTTTAACGTTTAGTTCGAATATGTTTTCTAATGTGTTTTTTTTTAACGTTTTGTTCGTTGGTATCATTTAACGTTATAATTTAGTACTTTTTTTCTAATTTTTGACTTTTTTTTTAATACATTGTTATATGCTTTGTTCGTTTATATCAGTGGAAAGTTATTAAATAATATTGATTAGACTTATGAGTTTGCATTATCTAATTTTTGACGTTTTGTTTGGAAATATTTTTATATGGTTTATTCGTTTATATGTTTTGTTCGTTTCTAATTTTTTATGTTTAGTTTGAATATATTATCTAATTTTTATAATTTTTGATGTATTAATTTTCTAATTTTTTAATTTTTGACGTTTTATATCAGTGATAGAAATGATGAAAATTATGAAAATTGTGGTTTCCACCGATATAAAACGTCAAAAAATTAGAAAATTGGAAAATTAATACATCAAAAATTATAAAATTAGAAAATATATTCAAACAAAACGTCAAAAATTAGAAACGAACAAAACGTATAAACGATATAAACGAACAAACCATATAAAAATGTTTTCAAACAAAACGTTAAAAATTAGAAAATACAAACTCATAAGTCTAATCAACATTATTTAATAACTTTCCACCGATATAAACGAACAAAATATATAACAAGGTATCAAACAAAATATCAAAAATTAGAAGAAAAAACTAAATTACAACGTTAAATGATAACAACAAACAAAATGTTAAAAAAAAACACATTAGAAAACGTATTCGAACTAAACGTCAAAAAGTTAGAATAAATTTTAAATTATAAATAACAAAATAAGTATTTATATTAAATAAAAACAATTAATAATAGTTATAAAATTACAAAAAAAAAACTAAATAATTAATATATATATATATATATATATATATATATATATATATATATATATATATATATATATATATATATATATATATATATATATATATATATATATATATATATATATATATATATAAACCCAAATTGATGGAATATCATAAATTAATGATAAGGGAGTTTTTTTAAGATGACCCATGAACTTGCACAGACAACAAATATCCTATCTATATTCATAGAACACACATAAATCTTTAGTTTTCCAACTTTTTAATCAAGAATTAATTTTACCCCACATGGAGGACAGACACACGATTGTTCTAATTGTGGTATTGTCTTTTTTTTTTTTTTTAACTTTACTCATATTTTTACGGATTGCTTGCTCATCTGGATCTTCGATTGCTATAATGACTACTGCGAATGACAAGGAGATATCAACGTTAATCCATGTGGTCCTACTTAGGCTCCTTTCAGTAAAACCTTTCTGTAGATTTATGTACTGTACTTGATCACTTAAGTTCCCTTCTCTAGATTTATGTACTATACTTGATCACTTAAGTTCATTGATTAAGCTTCGCACAATTTTTCCATGTTACGTGTAGTTGAAATTCTACACTTACTGAACCTTATATTAGATACTGGCATGTGACGTTTGGATCTAAATATGTTCTCATGCAATTGTTTTGCGATCTTTTCAAATTTCAATTATAAATTTACAAGTCAAGCTTAGAACCTGGATTCTAGATTCAAATTATTTCTCCATAATGTTGTGTGTTGAGCGATTGACATTTGAAGTTTGTACCGCTAACTAATCTGATTTAGTTTTCTATTGGGATTCAAACAATTTCTTCAAATTATTTCTCCATAATGTTGTGTGGTTGAACTCTTACATTTTTTTCGAAATTTAATTGAGCGATTGACATTTGAAGTTTGTACCGCTAACTAATCTGATTTAGTTTTCTATTGGGATTCAAACTATTTCTTCAGGTTATTATGAATTTGAATTCTTACTTTTGTTGAAATTTAAAATAAAAATTAATCAACATGTGAAGTTTGGATTCAAACATGTGAAGTTCTTCAACATTTGCAAGATTTTTTAAAATGGTATCATTTCCTACAAACCAAAAGACAATAAGAAAAACAAAAAAACTTTTAATTCTGGTCATTATGTGATGCTAAGTTATATCCCATATTTTTTCCCACATTTCAATACATTGAGCTACCATTGGATGTATATTCTTGTGCATTGTAGTTTCGTCCCGTAAGTATTTGATTTGTGCTTTGCTTACTATTTAAAATAGCAAAATAAACTTAAATCAACCACAAATAATAATAATCAAGTTTATCATATTAGTTTTTGTTTTGTCTAATTTTATTCATCAAGATTTCTTTTCCAATAAGCAATATAATAATTTCATTTTCTATGGTAAATAACTAAAATAAATTAATAAACAGATTATAAAAAATGATTTAATTATCTCATGCCTAAATATTATGTCGAAGATAGTACGTAGAGGGGATTGGAGATATGTATTTTCAACATAATCATCTGAATACTACAACATTAAGTTGCTAAATATCAGTTTTACAACATGTTGAAAAATGTTTTGTATGTGACCATCATTGAAATAAGATGAACTGTTTTTATTTTGTCTAATAATTATTATCAGTCTATTTCAGGTTGCGAGAATTCGAGTTTAAACGAGAAAAATAAGAAAAAGAGTTTTAAAGCCAAAACAAATAAAAATATAAAAGAAAATTAAATTAAATCTATTTAAAATGAATTTTTGGAAATATATTTTCTAAATAATTTATTTTATTAGATTTAATTAATTTTATAAATTAAAATAAATTTTTATAATTTATTTTGATTTATTTCGGATTTTTAAAACATTTAAAAACAATTTAAAACAAAAAAAACCAAAGGAAACCGGGCCAGCCCAATTTCTGGCAGCCCAGCCCAATCTCTGGAGCCCAAGATCCATCAGCCGCTCCAGATCCGGAAACCGCCATACCGACCCGGATCCGACCCACTACCCGAACCGTCCGAACCATTTCCACTCACATCAGGGTCCGCGCGTCGACCCAGAATGCGACCCACGACCCGACCGGCGGTTTTAGCCCCAAATAATTACATTTTCAATCCCTGAACTTCCGAAAACCTTCAAAAACAACCCAAAACCCTTTAAAATTCATATATAAACCATTTCAACACCATTTCTTTCATTTTTACCACCAAAAATTCACCAAATCCTCTCCAACTTCCACCATCTTATTTCCAACTTCCAAACACTCTCCAAAACACCAAGAACACACACCAAAAACACCAAGAACACCAAGAAAAACACCAAGAACACCAAGAAAAACACCAAGAACACCAAGATCAACACCAAGAACACCAAGATCACCAAGATCATCAAACAAGAACAAATAGAGACACATTCTATTAGAAATCCAGTCCAACCCTAAGCCAGTTCAGTCAATTTATTTGACGAACCTACTTGATAGACCAGTCGTTCCACAGTCCTGTTATAAACCAGTTCAGTCAATCTATTGACGAACCTACTTGATATATATATATATATATATATATATATATATATATATATATATATATATATATATATATATATATATATATATATATATATATATAATTATAGTCATTTATATTATTTATCGTTTTATGTCTTTTAATTATAGTCATTTATATTATTTATCGCTTTAAGTCATTTAATTACTGCAATTTATATTATTTATATATATTTCACACAGTAAACGGTGCAAACCTTTATTTGTGGCGATCAGATTATATATTTTTATTCTGCAACTCTTATTATTTATTCCGCATTTATCTTTAATATATATATATTTGTCACACAATAAACGGTGCAAACATTTATTTGTGGTGATCATATTTTATATTTTCAACAATTGGTATCAGAGCTTGTGTGATTTATATTGAAATTTTCGTTGAAAAACTTTTGGTTAGCGTTTATATAAACCTTCCATAAGCGTTTCTTTGAATATTTCATTTTAATATAACTTGTTAAAAAATCCTTCTTTTTAAATTAAAATTAAAAATCTTAAAAACATGTCTTCTGCTAATTACTCCAACATGAACTCAGTTTCTATTGCTAACAGTTTAGGATCTGGTTCACGGGCACCCATACTTATTCCCGAAGAGTATAATTCGTGGGTTGGCCGTATGAATCTTCATCTTAACTCCATAAGTGAAAATGTTTGGAAATGTGTAGAAGGAACATATATTGCTTCAGAGGATTTGTCTACCCTTGCTACAACTCAAGCAACTCGTGTTGAAACCGAGAAAAGGTTGAATCTCCAAGCCAAAAAGGAGCTTGTGTCCGGAATTCCCCACAGTATTTTAAGTCAAATGGATGACATAATACTGTTGACTGCGAATCAAATTTGGGAAAACTTAAAAAACCGTTTTTGTGGAAATCAAAGAATTATTGGAAATAAAAGAACATCCGTTTTAAATGAATTCGATAATTTCAAGATGCTTTCATCAGAAACCATCCATGATGCACATGATAGGTTCAATTTTATCATGGTACAATTGAATAACTTGAGCATCAAAAAGACACAGCACGAGATCAATCTTAAATTTCTAAACAATCTTTACGAAAGCTGGAAGATGGTTAAACTCATCATTCAGGGAAATCCTGCCATTCATACGGAAACTCTATACAATTTGTACGGAGAACTTCAATCGTATGAATCCTCGATTGACCCACCAACCTCTACTGCTTTTGGAGGACCATTTGCTCTCGTTTCCACATCAAACCAAAACCAAACACTTTTTCATGAACAAAACTCCAATCATTTTAATCAAACATCGTTTCAAAATCAACCATTTTTGAACAACTCTTTTGATCAAACTGATTTAAATGATGAAGCAGACTACCAACAATTATGTGCTTTGGTTGCAAATACAAATCTCCAAAGATTTATTCCAAATTACGGTCAATCGAATTTTAAACCAAATTTTCAAAACCGACCACAATTTGGACAAAATAATTATGGATTTCAACCAAGACCACAATTTGGTCAAAACAACCAAGGTTTTCAACCAAAACCTCATTTTGGACAAAATTCGCAACGACCCTCTTTCCAAAATAACTCAAACCAGGGATTTCAAAACAATCCCAACTCAAATCATCAAAACAATAACCAAAACAACGGTCTTCAAAACCAAAACCGGGGATTCCAAAATCAAGGATACAATAATCAAAATAATGGTTTTTCAAACAACCAAAATCTTGGATTCCAACAAAACTCCTCCCAATCTTCCCAACAAATCCAAACTCAAGCACCGGAACGACTTCTAATCAAAAGTCAAAAGGAAGAAAGTGATGAAGAAGTGATTATTTGTCACAATTGTAAAGGAACTAATCACTACGCAAGAGAGTGCCGAGCCAAAAACAAGACAAAAATAAAAGACTCAGCATACTACGCTCAAAAAGCCGATGAGTTAAAGAAAAAGGAAAACCAAGAAAACCAAAGAGCTTTGATGGCAATCCACGAACCAAATGTGGAATACTGGCCAACCTCTGAAGACGAAGCTGACAATGAACCGACACAATCCAACTTCTGCTTCGTAGTTGGTACAACTTCAAGAGGTCCAAATGTCATAGAACAGGTATGGACTATGATCTCTGAACTCGGTTTTTCTAAAATAATTTTTGAGTCCCATATATCCAAAATTGAGAAAAGTTTAGAAGCTGATCTCAAGAAATACCATGACACAGTGGTTAATTCTGAAATCTTCAAATGTGAGTTACAAACCCTACAACTCAAATTTGCAGAATTAACCAGAACAAGGACCAAATTGGAAAGAGACGTTGAAAGAAAATCAGAAGATTACAATCATGTCTTTGAACAATTAAATCAATCTCTAATTCAGAAAAAGGAATTGGAATTAAAAAATCAATCAGTTATTTCTTCTGAAACAAAAGATGTTTTAGAAATGGAAATCATTCAGTTGACACAAAACTTTCAAGAGTCAACTGAAAAACACAAAATCTTACATGACAAACTGACTGATTCTTTAAACCAAATCACTTTTCTTGAATCTGAAAACAAAAGATTGATACAGAATGTGGAATCTATCAAAATTGCCAGAAAACTCAGTGATGATATATTCACCAAGGCAAACACCTTGGGTACTGGAAAATTTGATACGAGTTACAGACCAGGAATTGGTAGAGAAACCTTTGAAAAAGAACTAGAAAATCAAGAAAACATGATAATTTGTGAAAACTCTGAATCAACTCTACCAGATCTTTTCACATCTGTTAATGAGGAAGATTCAGATGACGAAACAGTTATCAACTGTAGCCCAGATGATACTGATTTCAATGTTTCCAAATCAAACTCTGCTAGTTCTTCAAATCAACAAATCAAAAATACCAATGAAGCAATCAAAACCCCGCTTAACAAACCAAAAGTTTTTGAAAACAAACAAAAGAAACCTCTTCAACCTAACGTCATACCTCAAAAACAAGTTTCCAAACCAAAACATTTTCAAAAACATTATGAAAATCGCTTTCTTGATATCACCTTTAACCGTTCAAATAACTTTCAAAAACATTCAAATCAGAAAGTTCTAAACAATCATAATCAAAAAGCTTTTCAAAACCGCCCGTCTCATCCTACACATGAAAAACACTTTTCAAACACATCTTCACATCTAGGATATTCATCACCAAATCACAGATTTTATCAACCCACTGGTTTTCAAAAACAAATATCATTTTGGGAAAACTTGATAAATCAAATAAAACCTCAACCATTCTATCCCAATAAACCAAAGTCATTGAACAACAAACCCAAAATAGCAAAAGCTAACAAACCAGGACCCATTCAGATTTGGGTACCTAAAATTTCTGTCTAATTGCAGGGATCTAATGCTGGAGAACCCAAGGATGATACATGGTACATTGATAGTGGCTGCTCCAAGCATATGACAGGAAACAGAAACTACCTTCGTGACTTCAGACCCACCCAAACCAATCAAGACGTTACCTTTGGCAACAATATGACTGCAAAAATCAAAGGTTATGGAAACATAACTAATGGTAACTTCACCATAAAGAAAGTTGCTTATGTTGATGACCTGAAACACAACCTCATCAGTGTTTCTCAACTCTGCGATAACGATCTTGAAATCCTATTTACCAAACAAAGAAGCTTGATCATGGACGCCAACACCAAAGAAATCATTGTTGATTCACACCGTGCCGGAAATATGTATCCACTAGACATGGATCTTATTTATGGTAAACCCGATATTTGTCTGCTATCCAAAGCCCCAGCAGATATTAGTTGGTTATGGCACCGCCGCCTTTCCCATCTAAATTTCTGGTACATCAACAAATTGATCGGCGATGATCTAGTTCGAGGACTGCCACTTCTGAAGCTCGACAATGAAACTCTTTGTGCCGCTTGTGAAAAGGGAAAACTTTCCAAATCCTCTCACAAAAGCATTACAGAATCTAGTGTATCCGAACCACTAGAATTGCTGCACATAGACCTCTGTGGCCCCGCCAAAATCCAAACAATACAAGGGAAGAAGTATGTCCTTGTCATAGTTGATGGCTTCACTCGATTTACATGGGTCTTTTTCTTAAGACTAAAATCAGAAGCACCAGAAGAGATGATCAACTTTATAAAACAGATCGAACTAAAGCTCAAACGACCAGTTCGAAGAATCCGAAGTGATAATGGTTTAGAGTTCAAAAACATAACTCTAGACTCATTTCTTAAAAACAAAGGCATCGAACACAACTTCTCAGCCCCTTATACTCCTCAACAAAACGGCGTTGTTGAAAGAAGGAACCGAACTCTGTGCGAAGCTGCAAGATCAATGCTCATCTTTGCTGATCTGCCACAATACTTCTGGGCAGAAGCAATTGCCACAGCTTGCTACACACAAAATCGCTCCTTAATTCACAAAAATCTTCATAAAACACCATATGAAGTCATTAACAACCGAAAACCAAATATCAAATTTTTTCATATTTTTGGTTGTCGATGCTTCATAAAGAATAATAAAGACCACCTTTCAAAATTTGAATCAAGGTCGAACGAAGGAATTTTCCTTGGTTACTCATTTTCTTCAGCTGCTTATCGAGTACTGAACAAACGTACAAGAGTAATTGAAGAAAGTACTGATGTCCACTTCGATGAATTTTATGTCAGAAAATTGGATCGTGAACATTTTGGTTCACAAATGATAGATAATATTTTTCAAAATCCAATTCCACAAACACCATCTCCTGACATAGACATTGAAGTTGATATTGATTTACTTTTTGAACAACCTAAAACTGCTTATAATTCTGAAATTCTAACTACTCAAATTGATCCTACAGGAACACCCATTGAAGGAACTCCACAAAGAAATAGAAATGTTGCAGATCAAGTTGAGGGGAACCACAAACACATACTTCCTCATTAGAACAAACACCAAATCCTCCTTTAACCACTCCAAATTTAACCACCCCAGATTTTACCACTCCATCCTCAAATATCCAAAACAATCCCGATGCAACATTTATGGGGGAACCTTCAAACCTCTTCCAAGAAGAAACTACTGGAGAAGAACAATGGGATACTGAAAATCCTATTATTACAACGGAAGAAAATCGTTTAATAAAATGGACCAGAAACCATCCCACTGACCAAATCATCGGAGATCCTAATTCAGGCATCCAAACTAGAGCCGCAACTGCCAATGATTGCTTATTTGGAGCCTTCCTATCCATGACTGAACCCAAAACCATACATACTGCTCTCAAAGACCCAGACTGGGTAAAAACTATGCAAGAAGAGCTAGCTGAATTCAAAAGAAATGACGTATGGAATCTTGTTCCTACACCACCCGATGTTACTATCATAGGTTCAAGATGGGTATTCAGAAACAAGACTGACGATCAAGGAGTCGTGTGTCGAAACAAGGCACGTCTCGTAGTCAAAGGCTATTCACAACAAGAAGGAATAGACTACGATGAAACATATGCTCCAGTCGCCAGAATAGAAGCTATCCGCATCTTTCTCGCATATGCTGCACATAAGAACTTTAAAGTTTTTCAAATGGACGTTAAATGTGCATTCCTACATGGAGAGTTAGATCGAGATGTTTATATCCAACAACCACTAGGCTTTGAAGATCCCAACTTTCCTCATCACAGCTTCAAATTGCAGAAAGCTGTCTATGGCTTAAAACAAGCACCCCGTGCCTGGTATGCCACCTTGTCAACATTCCTCGAAGAATCAGGTTTCAAAAGGGGTTCAATCGATCAAACCCTCTTTCGAAAAATCTATAATAAACATCTCTTAATCGTACAAATATATGTTGATGACATTATTTTCGGTTCTACTGATGAATATTTGAGTGTTAAGTTTGCAGATCTAATGAAGAGCAAATTTGAAATGAGCATGATTGGGGAGATGACTACTTTTCTTGGACTTCAAATCAAACAGTCAACTGATGGAATTTTCATCAACCAAGAGAATTATGTCAAAAACCTACTCACTCGATTTTCAATGGACAAATCCAATACCGCAAAAACACCAATGGCTTTTGGATACAAAATTGATGCAGACTTAAATGGCAAACCCGTTGACCAGAAAAGATATTGTGGAATGATCGGATCACTATTATACCTCACTGCCAGCAGACCTGACATTATGTTTTTTACTTGTGTCTGTGCCAGATACCAAGCAAATCCAATGGAATCCCATGTCATTGCTGTGAAACACATCTTCAAATACCTAAAAGGCACTCCCAAACTTGGCCTTTGGTATCCAGCTAAATCCGATTTTCAGCTGAACGCTTTCACCGACTCAGACTATGGAGGATGCAAGCTAGATAGGAAAAGTACATCTGGTAGCTGTCAATTCCTAGGAGGTCGACTAGTGAGTTGGTCTTCAAAGAAACAGAGTTGTGTATCCACATCAACAACAAAAGCTGAATACGTCGCTGCCGCCAGCTGTTGTTCACAAGTCATATGGATGCAAACTCAACTGCGTGACTATGGCTTCAGAGTTTCACAAATTCCCATATTTTGTGACTCAACCAGTGCAATAGCCATTTCTCACAATCCCGTTCACCATTCCATGACAAAGCACATCGATATTCGATATCACTTCATTAAAGACAACATTCAAAAGGGTCATATCGAATTACACTTCATAAACACCGAAGATCAAATTGCCGATGTCTTCACTAAGGCTCTCGATGAAACAAAGTTTCTATACTTCCTAGGCCATCTAGGAATGTTAAATCCAGATATCATCCATCCTTAAACTTTTACTTTTTGTTTGTACAAAATTGTGTTTACTTTTATTCAAAAAGAAAATTCAAAAAAAAAAAATACAAAACTTCAAAAGACAAAAAGATTTTAGATTTTTATAATTTTCATATCTTTCCTTTAAAAAAATACCAAAAACATTCAAATAACCAAATTTCAAAAAAAAAACATTAAAAAAACAAATCTTCAAAAATACAATAAAAGACTTGCCATAATAAGCTTTTATAGAACCTTGTGATTAATCGTATCTTGACTTAATTTTTCAGATGCTTATGCTCGATGAAGATTTTAAGTCATATTGATTCCCAATTGGAGTGAAGGTTCAAATCTCCTACTTTTCATAATGTATATAACTTTATTTCCTTCGATTTTATTTCATTATTGACGATTTTAAACAATCAAGGGACATAAGGTTAGGAGGTTCAGATGAAAACAAAAACCCATGTGAGAATTTGTGCCTCGTCGATCTAAATCATTGTGGAATTCATTTCTTGTAAGCTTAGGTGTGTCTCTATTACTTTTAAGGTATACCCGATTATACCTTGTCACAGTCTCATTTTTGCTTAGATATCAAAATGACCAGGGACGATACTTTCATTTCTTACATACTAGACAAAGTGTCTTTTATGCCACCTATCCCTACCTAGTTAAAAGCCAACCAAAAATGAAGACAGCCTCAAAATGGAAAGACTCCAAACGACGACATATCCTTACAAGAAAACCAAAGGAGAAACAAAGATCTATCAACATACAATCCTCAAAGACGATTCAACAAGAAAGTCAAATCACTCACCGAAGAAATACCAAGTTAAACAAACTTTCAACCAAATGGTTATTTCAAAACAAACATCATCAAATCCCGCAATTTGTTTTTAACCATTTTTCAGAAAAGCAAACATCTCAATCACTCAAGACAAATACTCTTACAAAAACAAAAACAAAAATTTTGTAGCAACTTCTCAATGATAAAGCAAAATATCTTTTTACAATAAATCGATATTGATCAACAAACAGGATACCATCAAAGAAGAAGCTGCAACAACAATGGATTTCCCGGGATACTGTAGCCTTCATCACTAAATATTTCTTAGTTGCAAACTGCACTATGAAAATTACTAAACCCCTCTACATGTATTTCCCGACGGAGAGAGAGTGAACGTTAATGGCATGAATGAAGAAACCCGCTGAGTAATGCCGAAACCAGTCTTATGTGATTGATTATCTAATAATGAGACTAAGTGACTTTACAGGAAAAGCATAGATGAACACCTCCAATATGAGTGTGAGTTGTCAGAGAGAGATATCACTCATTTTTAGTGATCATTAACTTGTTCTGCTGCTAGAACAACCAAACACCCAAGTGAAGTGTGAGCTATATCTATGAGCGTTCATCTGAATCGACCTGTTAGACCACTTGTCGTCATAAATAATGCTATAAAATCTTAAGAAATTTCTTTAAATACATATATGGCTACCCTTTGATAACCGAACCCGAGACTTTGATTCGGAAACAAACATTCTTCAAAATCTTTTTCAAAACATAAGATATGTAAAACCAAGTCACAAACTTTCAAAATAATTACAATGGTTTTATATAAATATCTTATCATTGACAAAACTTTTATCTCAAATCTTCAATATTAAAACTTCAAATGTGATTATATCTGTCCTTATTTCATCAATGATCACATAGGGGGAAATTGTTGAAAAATGTTTTGTATGTGACCATCATTGAAATAAGATGAACTGTTTTTATTTTGTCTAATAAATATTATCAGTTTATTTCAGGTTGCGAGGATTCGAGTTTAAACGAGAAAAAATAAGAAAAAGAGTTTTAAAGCCAAAACAAATAAAAATATAAAAGAAAATTAAATTAAATCTATTTAAAATGAATTTTTGGAAATATATTTTCTAAATAATTTATTTTATTAGATTTAATTAATTTTATAAATTAAAATAAATTTTTATAATTTATTTTGATTTATTTCGGATTTTTAAAACATTTAAAAACAATTTAAAACAAAAAAAAACCAAAGGAAACCGGGCCAGCCCAATTTCTGGCAGCCCAGCCCAATCTCTGGAGCCCAAGATCCATCAGCCGCTCCAGATCCGGAAACCGCCATACCGACCCGGATCCGACCCACTACCCGAACCGTCCGAACCATTTCCACTCACATCAGGGTCCGCGCGTCGACCCAGAATGCGACCCACGACCCGACCGGCGGTTTTAACCCCAAATAATTACATTTTCAATCCCTGAACTTCCGAAAACCTTCAAAAACAACCCAAAACCCTTTAAAATTCATATATAAACCATTTCAACACCATTTCTTTCATTTTTACCACCAAAAATTCACCAAATCCTCTCCAACTTCCACCATCTTATTTCCAACTTCCAAACACTCTCCAAAACACCAAGAACACACACCAAAAACACCAAGAACACCAAGAAAAACACCAAGAACACCAAGAAAAACACCAAGAACACCAAGATCAACACCAAGAACACCAAGATCACCAAGATCATCAAACAAGAACAAATAGAGACACAGTCTATTAGAAATCCAGTCCAACCCTAAGCCAGTTCAGTCAATTTATTTGACGAACCTACTTGATAGACCAGTCGTTCCACAGTCCTGTTATAAACCAGTTCAGTCAATCTATTGACGAACCTACTTGATATATATATATATATATATATATTTATATAATTATAGTCATTTACATTATTTATCGTTTTATGTCTTTTAATTATAGTCATTTATATTATTTATCGCTTTAAGTCATTTAATTACTGCAATTTATATTATTTATATATCTTTCACACAGTAAACGGTGCAAACCTTTATTTGTGGCGATCAGATTATATATTTTTATTCTGCAACTCTTATTATTTATTCCGCATTTATCTTTAATATATATATATATATTTGTCACACAATAAACGGTGCAAACCTTTATTTGTGGTGATCATATTTTATATTTTCAACACAACATTTTGGTAAAATATATCTAACATCAATTTTCTTATTATTTGGGTCAATTAATCAATTTATGATCAACTTTGACAACATTTAAGAAAAAACACGAGTTTACCTATTGAGTATCATAGTTGGAACTTTTATATATATATATATATATATATATATATATATATATATATATATATATATATATATATATATATATATATATATATATATATAAAATAATAAATGCTTTACTTCGTTCGAAGATATGTACCATTCATTCTCTTATACTTTTTTTTTTCAATTATTCTTGATGCTTGATTGTGTATAGAACAAATCATAGAACGAATAAAGCTAATACTTAGGCGTAAAACACACACTGGTTTGACATATCGGTCACGCTATCTATACGAGTTTGCATTTTTACCTAGGTTTACAGTTAGAATTTGTGTTCCGCCGCATTACGCGGACACACACCTAGTGATTACTTAATCGTTTCGTAAATAAAGTTGTTTTGATTGAATGAAAAGGTTAATTAAATTAAATTTTGTAAATTGGAGAGAATTTAAAGATTAATTAAGGAAGAAATACGAGGAAAAGTGGAAAACAAAGAAATCTGGAGCCCAAAAAATGAGCCCATGACCAGCCAAAATTCATAGCCTAAATTACGGATTCCACAGCCCATAATCGAAGCCCGGGAAATTTTAATTACACCTAAAAGAACTATAATTGCATCCGATTTATGACATTTTGCATTTGTTTTTGGAAACGGTCAATGCATTAGAAAAAAAAAACAACACCCACGCTTAGCAAGCAACTAGACGGGGAGAAGAAAACAGGAACAAAGAGTTACATACAATAGAAAGGAGAAATACACCAACTAGACCAATTACAAATTCCCCATTTACCCCTATGCTTCGCCCACAAAAACACCGAAGACACAACCTCGTAAAAAATACTAGAAGCGGAGTCAATGTGTTTCTTAAAAACTCTGTCGTTCCTAGCTTTCAACAAACTCCAAAGAAGGCCATAAATAATCATAGTGAGGATTAGATGCTTTTTGGGACATCTTCCCAAATTCATAGCGAAGTCCAAGAGAGCCCGGGTGGAGGAGGGGGAGAAAAAAGAGATACCACACCATCTAAAAACCCAATCACGAACCTTGGCAGCCATCGGGCAAAAAATCAAAATATGGTCCGCAGTCTCAGCGTCTCCACACATACCACAAGAGACCGAGGAGACGGGAACACCTCAGGAAGAGAGAGCGTCCGCGGACGGGATCCTGCCATGAGCGGCCCTCCAAATGAATCCCAACACCTTGATGGGTATCTCCCGGCACCAAGTAACCACCGAGTTAACAGGAAGACCCGGATTCTGATCAATCTTCCGCCTAAGCGCCTCCACCGTATAGGAGCCGTCTGACGTTAACAAGCAGCGCCAAGACTCCATGTTGACAATGTTTGGATCTGCCTGCAATTTAAAAATGTCATAAAAATTGAGGTTAATTTTTTGAATGTCTTTTTTGGCCTTGGAAATGTTATTCCAGACACCGGCTAAGGAATTCCTGGAGATATAATGAGGGGGTTTCCCGTCAATCTTGTGAATACCCCTAATTATCTTACACCAAAAAGCCTCGGGGTTGCTTTTCAATCTCCACCACCACTTAACAATTAAGTCGATGTTAAGGGCATTGATAGTATAGGTCCGTCGGCCGACCTACTACTTTCAAGCGTGGACTTTCCAGCGTGGACTTTCCAGCCTGGACTTTCCAGCGTAGACTTTCCGGCGTGGACTGCCTTCCAGCGCTGGGCTGCTTTGCCTGTGAGCCGGCCCAGCAGTGCTACCGGCTAGCTGGGCCTGAGTTGGGCTGGCCCAAGGCCTGACCTAATTGTTCCCTATAAATAGAACATGAGGGAACCCTAATTCCAAAAGCGAACAGCCTCCACTCCTCTCCTGTAGACACCATGATGATTCTCTCTGGCCAGGAGAGATCATCTCTCATCGTTCACCGCACTAACCCGACCCTCGGAGCCGAGTTCGCATCATTGGCGCCATCCGTGGGACCTCGAGCAAAACAGCCATTGTTGCGTGAGGTTCAACCTCACCTTAACGATCTCTAAATATCCATCCTTCGTACTTCATCCCTTCAAAAAACTTCCGCATAACCGATCTTCAAAAGAACTGTTTCAATGGCGTTAAGCGGTGGGCTAAAGAAATTCATCCGACAAAAGATTTTCTCTCGTCAAACAGCTTCCCATCGTCGTTCACAGATCTTTTCTTCAGAATCTCCTTACCTACAAACGTATTCCTCTGTATTTTTTCCACAAATCCGTTTCTCTTCGCCTTGAAGGCTTGATTAAACCAAGCAAACCCTAATACTTTTGGTGTTTAGAACCCTGCACACACCAGATCTAGCTGGGGAATTTTATGAACTCGCCTTTCTCACGGTTTGCTCTCTTTAAACATAAATCGAGAACCGTTACTGTAAATCATTTGAACATTACGGTACAACTGAGCTTTATCGTCTCCTCTGCAATTATATCAAAAGCGAAAAGAAGGAGAAGGGGGTCTACCCTTGAAGCTAAGTTCTAAAGGAATTTTAAAGAAAAGAAATTCGAGCACGACATACAGATACGTCGATTTCGACTAAAGATAAACACAAGCTGGTTTCGAGATCTCGGCATATGTTTACCCTCTCGCCGCAAACGGTGGTAATCACATCTGAATTTGGATTTTATACCAGTCGCTGAAGACAATAAGATTTGTCCACGACTGCCCCATCATCGCCGTACCTCCCAATTCGTGGTTGAAAAACTTCAAAATCAGACTTTGGACCTTCAATTGAAAGCTGCGATTGGAAGCTGATCTCCATCTCAAAGTCGGAAGCACTATTTCCAGACAGGTGTTGGATACAACCAGCGACTATAGGAGCTAAGTGCTAAATCCCGACCAAAATAGAGCATGGTACAATACACAAAGCAAGAGGTACATACACTTCACATTATCCTTACCCTAAAAAAAATAATAAAAAAGGGTCATCTTAAAAAAACCCTTTCATCATTAAACATGATGCCCCACCAATTTGGGTTTTCTTATTATATATATATATATATATATATATATATATATATATATATATATATATATATATATATATATATATATATATATATATATATATATATATATATATATATATATATATATATATATATATATATATATATATATATATATATTAATTATTTTGTTTTTTTAAGTTTATAACTATAATTAATTGTTTTTATTTAATATAAATACTTATTTTGGTATTTATAATTTAAATATTATTCTAAATTTTTGACGTTTAGTTCGAATACGTTTTCTAATGTGTTTTTTTTAACGTTTTGTTCGTTGGTATCATTTAACGTTGTTTCGTTTAACGTTTTCTTTGAAAACATTTTTGACGTTTTGTTTAACGTTCGTTGGTATCATTTAACGTTGGTTCGTTTAACGTTTCGTTTTCTAATGTGTTTTTTTTTTCTAATTTTTGACGTTTTGTTTGGAAACATTTTTTAACGTTTTGTTTGTTTATATCGTTTATATGTTTTGTTTGTTTATAATTTTTGACGTTTTGTTTAAATAAATTTTCTAATTTTTATAATTTTTGATGTATTAATTTTCTAAATTTTTAATTTACATCAAAAATTATAAAAATTAGAAAATATATTCAAACAAAACGACAAAAATTAGAAACAAAGAAAACATATAAACGAACAAACCATATAAAAATGTTTCCAAACAAAACGTCAAAAATTAGAAAATGCAAACTCATAAGTCTAATTAACATTATATAATAACTTTTCACCGATATAAATGAACAAAACATATAACAATGTATTCAAACAAAACGTCAAAAATTAGAAAAAAAATACTAAATTACAACGTTAAATGATACCAACGAACAAAACGTTAAAAAACACTTGAGAAAACGTATTCGAACTAAACGTCAAAAATTTAGAATAATATTTAAATTATAAATACCAAAATAAGTATTTATATTAAATAAAAACAATTAATAATAGTTATAAAATTAAAAAAACAAAATAATTAAAAATATCATAATTAGTGTGTGTGTGTGTGTATATATATATATATATATATATATATATATATATATATATATATATATATATATATATATATATATATATATATATAAAATAAGAAACCCAAATTGATGTGACATCATAAGTTAATGATGAGGGGTTTTTTTACCGGGTCATCTTAAAAAAACCCCTTCATCATTAAACATGATGTCCCACCAATTTGGGTTTTCTTATTTTATATATATATATATATATATATATATATATATATATATATATATATATATATAAATTATTTTGTTTTTTTAAGTTTATAACTATAATTAATTGTTTTTATTTAATATAAATACTTATTTTGGTATTTATAATTTAAATATTATTCTAAATTTTTGACGTTTAGTTCGAATACGTTTTCTAATGTGTTTTTTTTAACGTTTTGTTCGTTGGTATCATTTAACGTTGTTTCGTTTAACGTTTTCTTTGAAAACATTTTTGACGTTTTGTTTAACGTTCGTTGGTATCATTTAACGTTGGTTCGTTTAACGTTTCGTTTTCTAATGTGTTTTTTTTTTCTAATTTTTGACGTTTTGTTTGGAAACATTTTTTAACGTTTTGTTTGTTTATATCGTTTATATGTTTTGTTTGTTTATAATTTTTGACGTTTTGTTTGAATAAATTTTCTAATTTTTATAATTTTTGATGTATTAATTTTCTAAATTTTTAATTTACATCAAAAATTATAAAAATTAGAAAATATATTCAAACAAAACGACAAAAATTAGAAACGAAGAAAACATATAAACAAACAAACCATATAAAAATGTTTCCAAATAAAACGTCAAAAATTAGAAAATGCAAACTCATAAGTCTAATTAATATTATATAATAACTTTCCACCGATATAAACGAACAAAACATATAAAATGTATTCAAACAAAACGTCAAAAATTAGAAAAAAAAATACTAAATTACAACGTTAAATGATACCAACGAACAAAACGTTAAAAAACACTTGAGAAAACGTATTCGAACTAAACGTCAAAAATTTAGAATAATATTTTAATTATAAATACCAAAATAAGTATTTATATTAAATAAAAACAATTAATAATAGTTATAAAATTAAAAAAAACAAAATAATTAAAAATATCATAATTAATGTGTGTGTGTGTATATATATATATATATATATATATATATATATATATATATATATATATATATATATATATATATATATATATATATATATATATATATATATATATATAAAAATAAGAAACCCAAATTGATGTGACATCATAAGTTAATGATGAGGGGTTTTTTTTACGGAAGATTTTATCCGCACTAAAAATTCCTTATATACACTAAAGAGTGATTATCTAATAATTGTGAATGATGTGATTTGCTATTATTTCTGATTTTAAGTTATAGAGAGATGATCTGTTTTAGTTTTCTTTTTTTTGTTTTGATACGTCAGTTTGTAACTTGCTTTATTAAACAAAAATGTATCAACTTAGATAGGATTTAATTAATTGTTTAATTTAATTTACTAATATCATATTACTTTTTATATATATATATATATATATATATATATATATATATATATATACTAGGTGCGTACCTGCGTGATGCTTCGGGCGGCGAATAGTTTTTCGGCGAATAATTTTCGGATGCCGATTAATTTACTTACAGGGGACAACAAATGTTTTCTTTTCGTTGAATGGTTTACTTACATCGTGTAGTTTTATTTTTAATGATTTTCACATTCCTTACCACCTGCACCACCTTCGTCACCACTACCACCACTGTTGTCGCCGCCGCTGCTGCCATCGCCATCTTTACCATCACCACCACTGCCACCGCCACCACTTTCGCCACCCCCTACCGTCACGCCACCTTGCCATCGCTACTGAACACCACCACCGATAATGTCACCTCCACCACTTCTATCACCATCACCACCACCTCGATCACCACCACCACTACCAACTTTACCACCACCTAGACTACCACCACTATCAGGACCACCTTTGCCACCACCCACCGCCACTTCCACCTCCACCAACACCACCACTGTACTAACGCCGCCACCACCATACTCATAATCTCTCTCGTCGCCGTGGAGCGGCACCGCCACCACTTTCTCCACCCCCTACCGTCACGCCACCTTGCCATCGCCACTGAACACCACCACTGCTAATGTCACCTCCACCACTTCTATCACCATCACCACCACCTCGATCACCACCACCACTACTAACTTTACCACCACCACTATCAGCACCACCTTTGCCACCACCCACCGCCACTTCCACCTTCACCAACACCACCACCTCACTAACGCTGCCACCACCATAATCATAATCTCTCTTGTCGCGTGGAGCGGCACGATGTTAGCGCATCTATTGGTCCAGATCTATATCTTATGAATATATCATTGTATTTTTTTAATTATATAGTTTATATCGATATGTGGTAATAATTTTTTTCTAATTTATATATTTTTATATTTAACTTACGGACCTAATTGTTTGATAAATTGAATAAAATCAAGTAAATATGTATCTATACATACAGTTAATAATAAAATTGATTACGGTTATTGTTAATAATATTAAGATAAATTTTGAAATTTAGTTCAATGAAAATATAAGATTACATACATCAAAATTTATAAAATATTATAATATTATGATAGTTAAAAACTTAAAAGATAGGTTTCGATTTAGGCTCTGTTTGGCATGTTAGCTGAAAAGCTAGCTTTTAGCTTATAAGCTAGCTTTTCAATAAGCTAACTTCAAGTAGCTTATGAAAAGCTAGCCTATAAGCTACTTTTTAAGATACAATAAGCTACTTTAATTGTTTTGCCAAACGCCAAAATACAATAAGCTCAAAAAATAAGGTAGCTTTTAAACTAGCTTATGTGCACCAAACACAGCCTTAACATACTAACTATATACTCTAATTTATTAATTTTATATAATATTATTATTTATATATTTTATATAAATACCTCATATGGTGTAATTTATTAGTATTATATAATATTATTATTTATATATTTTCAATAAATAATATGGACAGTAAGATAAATGACAATAATTAAAAGGTATAGTTTGAAACATCTTAAAGTAAAAGGTCTAAAGAAATTGGAAGACAAGAATTAAAGGGTATAGTTTGAAACTTCTTAAATTAAAAGGTCTAAAGAAACTGGAATAAATAATACGTGGCTTGAATGTAAGGAATAAATTTGTCTATTGGTCACATCATCATTATGTACGTATGATTATAGTAGTGCGAATAGGAGTACCTTTTTTTACCAATACCCTTTTTTACCAATACCCTAAAAAAAATCGGTTATCCATGTTTTTCTAAAACGCTGGTACATCGAAGATATTTCTCTAAACGGTCCTAAATTAATTGCACAACATCCCATCATCATGCAATATATCGATTCAACGCTATATTATATTTTAATATGTATTTCCAAAGTAAGTTAACATGCTCCTCGCAATGGTCAATGGTAGTAAATTTCCTTTTCACACAAAAGGAGCATATGGTTAGTTAATACTCAATAATAGAGCAAATGCGACTTTACTACTATTTAATCACACAAAAAACAATTGGAATATTAACTTGATTCACGCACTATATATGATAGGCCCTTCTAACGCGTCAATATCATCAATTATTATTATTATTATTATTATTTTTTGTAAAAAAAAAAAAAAAAAAAAAAAAAGGGGAGAGAAGATACCATACATAGCCGACTCGTGAATCTGAAAATGATTTAGCAATTCAATTACATAGCAAGAACGTGGTCGGCCAACCCGTGACAACATACAAGCATAACAACGGCATAAAAATCTATTTTGACATCTATAATTCATTCATTATTCTATGTATGTGATACAAGCCTTGGAAACTTACTTTTATATTGCTTGTGTTGACATGTACAAATGAGCGAGGCACAAAAATGTTTGAGACAACTAGGGACATAGCCATACACAAACCCACTCTCCTTTCAACATGGAAAACACGTTAATACCTACAACAAGGCGTAGAACACAGCATACTGTGATTCAAAATGACACTATATCGTCATAATTTATTATGTACAAGATCAAAGCCCTTACAATTCCACGCGGTGAAAAAGAACTACAAAGAAACAACGTACAGATAACGCACAAAATCATATTGCACGCAATGGCGTATTCCTAAAATACAAACTTACTATGGTGGAAAAGAATCAAACGGCTACAACGCCTCTCTGCATCCTAGCAGCTCCGCTGCTCAGCTCTCCAGCAGCTCCGCTGCCTGGCTCTCCCAGCTCTCCCAGCTCTCCCAGCTGGTAGTCACTGCCCAGCGCTAGCCAGCAGTCGCGGCCCAGCTCCAGCCAGCTCGCCGCCTGGCTCCAGCGTTCTCCAGCAACTCCATCGCCAATCCCAGATGGCAGCCCCGTGGCTTAGATCCAGCCAGCTCGCCGCCGTCTCCAGCGCTAGCCAACAACTCCGCTGCTAATTCCAGAAGGCAGCCTCGTGGTCCAGTTCCAGCCGTTTCAGACGGCAGCCCGCGGCCAGCCTCAGCCAGTAGCCTCGCTGTCCGGCTCCTACTCTAACTAACAACTGTGCCATCGAGCACTTGCCACCAAAAAGAACGCCTGCAAATGTGAAATGTAACAATCCATGTACAAACTTCCATATATGAGCTCCCACATCTTCTGGGGCGAATCAACAATACACAAAAACAACCCATACTCAATTGTACAAGACATAACTCCATACACTCATTATCCTCATTAAATCATCATCACCTCTTTCAAAAAAAAAAAAGGGGGGGGGGGGGGAATAGAAGGGTTGACACAACACTACACAGAAGTGTTATATCTATCTTAAGTTTGAAGATAAACTACATGACAAGTTGATAATGATAAAGTATTCTCGAGAGATGACATTAATACTCTGAACTCAAGCAGCAACCGCTGCCCATCTCCGGTCAATAGTCATTCTCCAGCTCCAGACAGTCATATTTTCCAGCTCCAGACAACTACGTTCTCCAGCGCCAGAAAGTCACTATTCGGCCAACAGCCATTATACCCAACCGCTTAGCCGGACAGCCACCACTCAGCCTCAGCCAATAGCCATGTTGTCTAGCTCCAGCTCGCATTTTCCACCCAGTTCCAGCAAGCAGTCCTGTCAACCATGCTAACTATGCTGTCTAGCTCCAGACAACCATGCTACCAAGCTCCAGACAGTCACACTGTCCAGCCAACAGCCATTATATCCAACCGCTTAGCTGGATAGCCGCCCAGACCGTATAACTCTTGACAGCAACACCACTGCTTGCTATCTCAACAACAACTATGTTACATGGCCTTAAAACAACAACCAAGTCGCAACTATTCCACGAGCAGACTCGCAAAGTGTTGGCTAGTATAAGCACAATCCTAACGGAGCTCAAAAGGCATAACATCTTCCTTGAGTCGCTCTTCATCAACTCAAACACTAAAATAAGAAGATTTCAAGGCTCTTGGCATCAACCTACAAGGCTTAGCGACTCCTGGTCCTAGTCTTATTGACCTTCAGGGCGAGAAATCCCCTGGCAAGCCTAGCGACTCCTGGTCCTAGCCTTAGCAAGGTCTAGCCGGGTGAAACATCCCGAAGAAGGCTTAGCGACTCCTGGTCCTAGTCTTATTGACCTTCAGGGCGAGAAATCCCCTGGCAAGCCTAGCGACTCCTGGTCCTAGCCTTAGCAAGGTCTAGCCGGGTGAAACATCCCAAAGAAGGCTTAGCGACTCCTGGTCCTAGTCTTATTGACCTTCAGGGCGAGAAATCCCCTGGCAAGCCTAGCGACTCCTGGTCCTACCTTAGCAAGGTCTAGTCGGGTGAAACATCCCGAAGAAGGCTTAGCGACTCCTGGTCCTAGTCTTATTGACCTTCATGGCGAGAAATCCCCTGGCAAGCCTAGCGACTCCTGGTCCTAGCCTTAGCAAGGTCTAGCCGGGTGAAACATCCCGAAGAAGGCTTAGCGACTCCTGGTCCTAGTCTTATTGACATTCAGGGCGAGAAATCCCCTAGCAAGCCTAGCGACTCCTGGTCCTAGCCTTAGCAAGGTCTAGCCGGGTGAAACATCCCGAAGAAGGCTTAGCGACTCCTGGTCCTAGTCTTATTGACCTTCAGGGTGAGAAATCCCCTGGCAAGCCTAGCGACTCCTGGTCCTAGCTTTAGCAAGGTCTGAATGGACGAATGTTCTTAACATGCTCAGCGACTTTAAGTCCAAGCCTTAACATGTCCAACGATATCTCTTCTATATGAAGATCGACAAAAGCAAACATGGTCTTCTTTCTACTTCGACGATCAATAAGTACTTCTCACGTCGTATCTCACTACAACAAAGTTATTCTACAATAACAACATTATCTCGGATGGCCTCGCTGCCCATTATCGTGGAGGCAGCCTTGCTGCTTATTATCCGGATGGCCTTGCCGCTTATTATCCGGATGGCCTTGCCGCTTATTATCCGGATGGCCTTGCTGCTTATTAACCGGATGGTCTTGCTGCTTATTATCCGGATGGCCTCTCTGCTCATTATCCGGGAGGCAGCCTTGCTGCTTATTATCCGGATGGCCTCGCTGCCCATTATCCGGGAGGCATCCTTGCTGCTTATTATCCGGATGGCCTCTCTGCTCGTTACTCGGGAGGCAGCCTTGCTGCTTATTATCCGAATGGCCTCGCTGCTCATTATCCGGGAGGTAGCCTTGCTGCTTATTATCCGGATGGCCTCGCTGCTCATTATCTGGGGGTAACTTTGCTCCTTATTCATCCGAACAGCAGCCCTCACTGCTCACTATGGCGGCAACGACATCATTAAAACAAAAATCAGGCCAACACTATTACAACAACTTTCCTCTATTCGCTTTAGTCTGATACGGATACCTATCAGCTACCCGCATCAGACTGGGGGGAAACAGGCTTGGTATCGCTTATACAAAACATTATTGAGACTATTCGCAAAACTCATGAAAAGAAGGCTATGTAGATGATTATTGGCGGTACTTCACCAAGACATAACGAGAACGTTACAACAATCCTTCCACATAACGATTACAGTAGCTTCGCTGCTACATCATATAGTCGCCTTGAGGCATTATCACGCCACTTCCATGTTGCATGATCGTCACAGTACACAGCTGTGACAATAACTATGCTGCGTCATATTGACCGAATCATAATCCGACGATGCAAGAAAACATTATCAAGCTAGCATCACGTTGTGTAGATCCAAGTCTACCTTGAAATCTACCACAACATACTACAGCTCCCATAGGCGAGGTTTGGTCGTTTCATTTTGAATATTGATGCACATTTACTGTATCCAGTCCAATACGATTGGTTGTAAACCAACCACATTGGACTAGGGGACTTGACAGCGTATGATCAATAGAACTGTATCCAGTCCAATGCGATCGGTCGCAAACCAATCACATCGGACTGAGGGGACTTGATAGTATAGGTCCGTCGGCCGACCTACTACTTTCCAGCGTGGACTTTCCAGCGTGGACTTTCCAGCCTAGACTTTCCAGCGTAGACTTTCCGGCATGGACTGCCTTCCAGCGCTGGGCTGCTTTGCCTGTGAGCCGGCCCAGCAGTGCTACCGGCTAGCTGGGCCTGAGTTGGGCTGGCCCAAGGCCTGACCTAATTGTTCCCTATAAATAGAACATGAGGGAACCCTAATTCCAAAAGCGAACAGCCTCCACTCCTCTCCTCTAGACACCATGATGATTCTCTCTGCCAGGAGAGATCATCTCTCATCGTTCACCGCACTAACTTGATCGTCGGAGCCGTTTCCCGGGGCTCATGCCATGGGGCGGTTCTAACGGTTTTGTTCTCTGATGGCAGCTAGGAACCG
Organism: Cichorium intybus; assembly: GCA_023525715.1. NCBI lineage: Eukaryota > Viridiplantae > Streptophyta > Magnoliopsida > Asterales > Asteraceae > Cichorium > Cichorium intybus. The sequence goes on along the minus strand of JAKNSD010000060.1, from coordinate 572,370 downwards.
AGTCGGGAACCAGCTGACGGCACCACACCAGATCCATGATCCAGATCCAACACCAAGACCCGACTCACGGGGCCGAGTTCGCATCAGGCATATATAGAACCGACTCCAAGCCCCCCATTATCTCTAGGCGCCAACACCTTATCCCAAGACACCCAATGTATTTGCCTTTTGTCCTCCGAACCTCCCCATAGGAAACGTCTCCTAATTCTTTCGAGCGACATAAGAACACCAGCCGGGGCTTTAAAGAGAGAAAGGTAATATATGGGCAGATTCCCCAAAACCAACTTAACCAGGGTGAGGCGGCCCCCGAAGGAAAGACATTTGGATTTCCAAGTGGAGAGTTTAGCTCCGAATCTATCAATAACCAGCTGCCAATTCTTTAAGCGATTCATATTAGCTCCAACCGGAACCCCAAGATACTGGAATGGGAGAGATCCCGAAACACAACCAAAAATATTCGCCCACTCGATAATTTCAGAACTGCTGGCCCCGATTCCAAAAACCTTGGATTTGGAGAAATTTACCTTCAGTCCCGAAGAGACATGAAAGCAACGTAGGATACGCGCAAGGTTCTTAATATTCTGTTTTGACCACTCGCCCATAAAAAGAGCATCATCAGCATAAAATAAGTGTGATAACGAGATGTCACAGTTAGGGATGTTAATGCCCTTGAAGATGACTTTGAGTTTGGCAGCCTCCATAGCAACATGAAGCCCCTCCATCGCCACGATAAACAGGAACGGGGAAAGAGGGTCACCTTGTCGAACCCCTTTTGACACATTGAATTCATATGTGGGGCATCCATTGACCATGACATTTTACATACGTCGCTCTAGCTTTGCATATTTTTAAGAGTAAATTACAATAATGGTCCATGTGGTTTGCAGAAACTTTTAAAAATTCACCATGATGGTCCATATGGTTACGATCTACTATCAAGAATGGTCCATTTCGAACATTCCGCCTGTTACACCGTTAAAATGCAGGCTTGTGCACAACACGTGAGGGTTAAATTTGACTTTCTACATCCTTTATGCACACGAACACAAATAACTCTTTGGCGGGTATAATAAATGGTGGCAGACTTCGAATATCACTTCAATGTAATGTATCTTGTCTTCCGTCAATACAAAATCTTCCCTCAAAGCTCCAGACTTTATTAGCGTAAATGGCGTCTGATCGGCGGTACCAGGTGAGTAATCGGACAAATGGGAGGTGGAAAATCAGAGATCGGAAAGTGGAAGGTGATGGCTACAAAGAATACGGTAAGCATTTGATTTTGCACGCGCTGTTATCTTTGATCGAGACGAACCCTAAATGTTATCTTTGATTGTAACACCCCAAAATTTGTCCCTTTTTTGTTTTTTAAAAAACAATAACGCCAAAAACGCATTTCGCCAAAAGCGTATTACGCCAAAGGCGCATTTCGCCAAAAGCGTATTACGCCAAAGGCGCATTTCGTCAAAAGCGTATTACGCCAAAGGCGCATTTCACCAAAGGCGCAGTAACACTAAAAACGCATTAATGTTAATCCATAAAGCATTATGACGCTATTACTTTAGCATAGTTGCTAACTTCATGTCTATAAGAAATGAATATCAAAAATACGGTTCAACAAAACATTTGGTTTACAAGTTTACAACCATGGGCGTTACGAATATATATATAAAAAAACAATAGCAAGCAGAGAAGGATTAAACCATAAAATCAAAAGATGAGTGCTATGCTTAGCTCCACTTCATCTAGTCTCCCAAAACGTATCTAGCATTTCATTTCGTCATCCTACTCTTGCGAACCTGGACCTGGGACACATGGCATGTAACATAAAATACGTAAGACAAAAATTTCTAGTGAGCTACATGGGTTTTAGACTCAAAACATTTAAAAGCATAACTCGTAAATTTTCCAAAACCTTTATGAACAAATTTTCATATAAAGACATTAATTGCCGAAACCTTTCTTACGTCATGTAGAAATATTTGCTTTTAAACAATCAAATGGTAAAGCTTGTAATGCAATACTTTTCTATTTCTTTCCTTTAGTTTGACTGGCATTTAAACATGATAGTATTTTTATACTTAGGGCCTTAATCACTCTTGGTGATACCCCAAGTCTGGACTGAGATGGTGAGAACATAATCAAACCATCTCAGCATCATATCACATGCTTTGACTAGTTTCTCAACATGTGTGTTTTTTATACTTAGGGCATTAACCCCAAGTCTGGACTAGGATGGAAAGAACATAATTAGTCGACCCTAGCGTCATATAGTTTTAGGAAATCTACTTCGCGAAGGGGTTGGTACCACCCCAGTAGACTCCTCTGGATTCCCTTGTGGGAACGTCATCCCCCGGGTACAAGAACATTTCCATTACTTTATATTGTTGTACATTTCATATCATAATATGTAATACCGTGTTATTAAATTTGAGAGATTTTAAGTTAATCTTAGTGTAATTAAGATTAGTTAGATTGTTGCATAAGTTTGGGTAGTTAGAATTTTATTTGGAAGAAGTTTGAGGTTGAAAAATGCTAAAAGAAGGTTACACGGGTCGTGTTGGAGTTACACGGGTTGTGTGAGAGATCTTTTTGGACTTGTTGAGCATGCAGTAACTTACACGGGTCATGTAAGTTGAACACGGGTCGTGTAAGGCATCCAGCACGGGTCATGTAATATGAACACGGGTCGTGTAGTTCTGCAGACTAAATTCCAAATGCATATCGTAACTTACACAGGCCGTGTAAGTTTAACATGGGTCGTGTTACGCGCGCAGACCTGTTTTTAATGTGCGAAATTCTTTCATTTTGGGTTAAAACCCATTTCGTCCAAAACCTTTCCAAACACTAGAAAATCAGTTCTAAGCCTCCTAAGTCGAGATTAGAGTCTATCTTTCACGAATTGAAGCTAGAGATTGATATTTTGAGCTTGAAAGGTAAACCTCTTCCATTTTAGCTTCGTTTCAACGGTTGGGTGGATTGATATGGGGTGGTTTCATGTAGTCTCGATGAAACACCTGTAAATTGATGATGTTAAGGTGGAATTGTTGGATTTGTAGGTGTAAAAAGAGTTTAATCTTAGACCCGAGTTAGTGATATTCTTATTATTGTGTTTATGAACTTGAATGGGTCAAAGTGGTGAAGTGGGGAGTTATAACTAGAGTGTTATTATTGTTATTTGATTATAACTTCATTGTATGATGCTAATTTGTAGATTATTGTCGATATTAATTGTGATTGAGGATATTAAGAGACTTGAGTATTGAAATTTAACTATTGTGTTACAGCTAAGGCTAGACAGGATCAGGCACGAGGTTCTGGAGTTCCACGTATCGATTCAACCTCAGGTGAGTGGTTATTATTAGATGAAATATGCTTGGTTGAGATGTTTATTGCAAATAAGAAGTATACCATGATGTGACTTGGTTGAGTATAACTAAATTGAGTGTTGGAAATAAAGAGATATAGTATGTGTGATATACTAAGGGCTGAGATAGTCCATGGAGATCAACTTAACAGAGATGTTGAATGATGAAATCTAATTAACCTTTAAATTTCTCACTAAGCTATTGTGGCTTATAAATTGTTTATTATTGTTGTTGTGTTAGGTTCTGGTAGTGGTGACCGCGGAAAGTATAATATGGATGGATAACTGGACTTGGAACTTGGAACTTGGAACTTGGAACCTGGACTTGGACTAATTTTTTGTTTTGAATTATATAGTAAACCCGGTTTTGTGTAAAAACTGTAAACACGTGTTGTAAATAGTTTAGAACTTAAATTATGCTTTTGAATCAACTTTGTAAACTTGTTACTTATCTTTGGGGTTACACCACTTAAGATATTATGTTTGACTAAACATTTTGGAGTATCCTGAATTTGAGAAACCGGGTGTTACAAGTTGGTATCAGAGCTGTGGTTTAAGGGAATTAAACCTTGAGATGGAGAAGTCCCAAAGAGTCCCGAGTAGCTATCCTCCGCGGTGTACTAAATGAGTTGATTATGTAACCATATCGAGTATAATGGTGACATACAAATTGAGTTGATTATACACCATATTGAGTATTATGGTGATGATTACTAAATGAGTTGATTTTCTTTTTTAGTTGAAATGAGCACTGGAAAAGAAAAAGAGCAAGGTGATCCATCAAGAGATAAATCGGGATCATGATGTTCGGGTAAATAGCGTCAACCCGAGGGAGAGCGACCTCCCGAGATACAGAGTAATATGCAGGCGATGATCGCAGCCGAGGTAGCAAAGGCGATCAAGGAGACGTTACCAACTTATTTGAAGCCTCAAGCGGAGGCTACAATTGGAGGTACTTCGGGACCAACCCCGGTCCAACCTGAGCAAAGAGAGGATCGTGGAGAGATCTTTACTGATGCAAGTAGAGCTAGAGTGCCCGAGAAAACGAGAAGGTGCACCTACGATGTTTTTCAAAAATGCAAACCATACGATTTATATGGGAAGGATGATCCCATAGCAGCTAAAAATTGGTTGACCCACGTTGAAAAGATGTTCCGCACAAGTAAATGTGACGAGGCGGATAAAGTTGAGTTTGCAACAAACTTGTTAAAGGAGGATGCACAGTTCTCGTGGGAGAATACACGTATGGAAATAGGAGAAAGCTTAGCGTATACATTGAGCTGGGGCCTGGGAACAATTCAAATTGAAGTTCACCGAATACTACTGTTCCAATAATGCTATGAAGGGAATAGAAGAAGAGTTTTTGAAGTTACAACAAGGATTGAGAACTATGCAGCAATACACACTGGATTTCAATGAAAATGCGAGATTTACACAACATCAAGTCGATACAGAGGAGCGTAAGATGGATCGTTACTTGTGGGGTTTAAAAACCCAGATCCGAGAGTTTTTGCCGAGTTCAAGATATACCACTTTTCAACAACTTGCCGAGGCAGCAAGACCAAGAGAAAGGGAGTTACAAAGACAGGAGGAGGAAAGAAGAGTTGAAAGAGATATATGAGGATCAAAGAGAAAATGGGAAGGTAAAGCTGGAGATACTTCTCAGAGATCTGCTACCACGGGTTCTCAATTCCGTGGCGAGCCCAAGAAGAATGAGAAAAGATGGTGTAAGAAGTGTAGGCGAAAACACACTGTGGAATGTGATTCCCGAACCCCACCATCAGTTTGTTTTCAGTATGGAAAGACGGGACATATGGTTCGTCAGTGTACCGAGAGTCGCCCCGTTTGTTTCAACTGTGGAGAGAGTGGGCATATTCGCCCCGATTGCCCAAAGATGAAGTCCGAGTCTCAAAAAGATTTCCAAAAGACCGGACGAGGAGGAGGAGGAGATCGAGATGATCGAAGAGACAAGAGCGGCGGACACGTGAAAACGTGAACTTTTCAGTTAACCGTCGATGAGGCACGAGATCAAACCGATGTTATCACAGGTATTTTTAGCTTGAACTCTTCTCAAGCACGAGTACTTTTTGATTCTGGTGCTTCTGTGTCTTTTATATCGATATCATTTGCTTCCAAATTGAGTATTTCATTAGTTGATTTATACGAGAAAGTGATAGTAGATGTAGCGGATGGGAGGTGTGTTTTTGTAAAGAGTCATTATGAGCAGTGTCGACTTGAGATCTATATGGTTACGTACCTTATTGATCTGAAGCCGATCACTAATCATGAGTTTGATGTGATTGTCGGGATGGATTGGATGAATGATAATAGAGGCCAAATGGATTGTCATGATAAAACACTTTCAATAAAAATGCCGAGTGGTTCCCGAATTTTGATATGAGGTGAACGACGTTCCCGAAAAGTACCGATAGTGTCACTTGCAATGGCTCGGAGATATATGGAAAGAGGGGGTGAGTTAATTATGGCACATGTGATTCAAGCTGAGTCAAAACACCCCAAAATTGAAGAAGTAGAAGTGTAAGGCATGCAGCACGGGTCGTGTAATATGAACACGGGTTGTGTAGTTCTGCAGACTAAATTCCAAATACATACCTAACTTACACGGACCATGTAAGTTTAACACGGGTCGTGTTACGCGCGCAGACCTGTTTTTAATGTGCGAAATTCTTTTATTTTGGGTTAAAACCCATTTCGTTCAAAATCTTTCCAAACCCTAGAAAATCAGTTCTAAGCCTCCTAAGTCGAGATTAGAGTCTATCTTTCATGAATTGAAGCTAGAGATTGATATTTTAAGCTTGAAAGATAAACCTCTTCCATTTTAGCTTTGTTTCAACGGTTAGGTGGATTGATTTGGGGTGGTTTCATGTAGTCTCGATGAACCACCTGTAAATTGATGATGTTAAGGTGGAATTGTTGGATTAGTAGGTGTAAAAAGAGTTTAATCTTAGACCCGAGTTAGTGATATGCTTGATATTGTGTTTATGAACTTGAATGGGTCAAAGTGGTGAAGTGGGGAGTTATAACTAGAGTGTTATTATTTTTATTTGATTATAACTTCACTATACGATGCTAATTTCTGGATTATTGTCGATATTAATTGTGATTGAGGATATTAAGAGACTTGAGTATTGAAATTTAACTGTTGTATTACAGCTAAGGCTAGACTGGATCAGGCACGAGGTTCTGGAGTTCCACATATCGATTCAACCTCAGGTGAGTGGTTATTATTAGATGAAATATGCTTGGTTGAGATGTTTATTGCAGATAAGAAGTATACCATGATGTGACTTGGTTGAGTATAACTAAATTGAGTGTTGGATATAAAAAGATATAGTATGTGTGATATACCAAAGGGTAAGATAGTCCATGGAGATCAACTTAACAGAGATGTTGAATGATGAAATCTAATTAACCTTTAAATTGAAGTAACCTAGACATGAAAATGAAGTAACCTTGACATGAAAATGGACAAAGAACAAGATTTTTTGGCTAACCGGCGGTAGCTAGGGTGAGCCAAGAAATCTTGTTCTTTATCCATTTTCATGTCTAGGTTACTTCAATTTCAGAATTTTTGAACTTTGGGACAGAAAGTGAAAGAGGGGAATAAGTGAGTCTTCAAACCCTAGTCCCCAAATCCGAAAATGTGCACATGCATGTTGAGTTTGAGCATGGATTCTTGTTTCTATCACTGTTATGAGTCAAAAGTCACATATGAAGTGGAAGTTTTTGAATATTGGGTTGAAATCCTTGATGCATGTTGAGTAAAGTTGAAAGGATGAAGAATTGATGGTCATATAACATTGGTTGTTGAGTTTATGTTGAAGATAAAATGTTTTTGAGTCGGATTTTTGTTAAAATTTGATATATTGAAACTTGAATGCAAGTTAGTAGTAGACATTGGAATTGGAAAATGGAATGGAATTGGCATGTTGGAATTGTAATCTTCTAGATCAAGAGTGTGTAAAGAACACACCATGTTCAAAGTCGGAATAATTGGTGCATAAAATTCATACTTTCTGAACTTAAGAACACAAGTATGCTACAAGTATAAAAGATTTAATAAAAACTAATTGTTTTGACGTTTAATTTATAAACTTGGAGTTTTTGGGTAAAATGAGGAACCAAGTCGTTGGTTTGACGGATTTGGTCAAACTTGACCATAAAAAAAAAATGAATTTTCACTAAAAAGTTAAAATCGAAAAGTATGAGATTATAGGACGTAAAAGAATGTTTAACTTATTAATGGACTAAAAATTGAATATTTTTATAATGATGCTAGTATGAACTCGTTTGATAAAGGTTGTAGGTATGAGACTTAGTTAACATATGTGGTATGTTAATACTTGAATATATTACTAATATTCTATATTATCAATATAGAAGTTAAGGAGTGCGCGGAAGCATGTAGAGGTAAAGGATAAGCGGACCGAGGTGAGTACATGTGGCATTTTTCCTCTTTGGGGTACATGGCAAAATGTTTTTATAGTTTATGTGATTTTCGAGTATGAAATGTTATGCAAGTTTATTTACCTATGACATGATTTTAAAAGTCTTATACTATGATTTGAAAGCATGTTTTGGCAATCAAGCCATAACAATTTGAAAGTTATTTGAAAGTATGTTTGGCATTATGCCACAACGATTTGAAAGCATGTTTTGACATCAAGCCTTAATGATTTGAAAAGTATGTTTTGGTATAAAGCCATAACAATTTGAAAGCATGTTTTGGCATCAAGCCTTAATGAGTTGAAAAGTATGTTTTGGCATAAAGCCGTAACGATTTGAAAGTACGTTTTGACAACAAGCCATAATGTTATGAAAGAAAGTTTTGGCATCTAGCCTCAATGTGTTTATAATGGACATGTATTATGATATGAAAATGTACAACCCAAGTAAACCTTGAGTAGTCATCAACTATCACAAGAATGTATTTCTTCTTCCCAATTGACTCAACTGCGGATGGTCCACACAAATCCATGTAGAGAAGTGAAAGGGGTTCGGTGATCTTGGGATTGATCACTGTAGGATGCCTTTGTTTTGTTTGCTTGTCATGTTCACAAGCAGAACAAAGAGAGTCATTATCAAACTTGAGAGCAGGCATTTCTCGAACCAAATCCATAGCCACCAACTTGATTAAATCTTTGAAGTTCAGATGAGCAAGTCTTCGGTGCCAAAGCCAGCTGACATCAGAGTTGGCTTTTGAGAGAAGACATAAGGATTGCCCACCGGTTACAGGCTTTAGATTCAAGGGAAACATCGATCCCTTCCTTTCAGATTTCAGCAAGACTTCTTTAGTTTCTTCTTTTGTGATTACACTCCCTTGGTTGTTGAATGTAACAGCATTGCCAGTTCCAACCACCAATTGAGATATGCTCACAAGATTGTGTTTTAACCCTTCAACAAATGCAACTCGGCTGATTCTGAATTGGCTATTTGTTATTTTGCCATAACCTCGAATTGGACATGTTTCATTATTACTAAAGCGAACATTTCCAGCATCATCCAAAGTTCTGTAGTCCCTGAGATATTCCTTCCTCCTAGTCATATGTCTTGAGCAGCCACTGTCCATGTACCATTTTGAATCTTACCGCTCATTTGACATAACCTGCAATCAATCAAGAAGCAGTTGGTACCCAATCAATCTTGGGTCCTCAGGGTAAGCAAAGGATTCTTGAATCTATTTTTCTACGGCCTCTTCAGAAATCTCATTAGCATTTAAATTAATCAGATTTTCCGAAGCCTCATGTGATGAGCAAGATTTCGAAGTGTCTGAGCAAGATTCTGAAGAGCTTTTATTCAAATTAGAGGAGTCCGAAGTGACTGACAAAATAGAAGACTTCGGAAACCATTTTTGGATGGATGGTTTTGACTTCGAGGTTTTTGATGTTTGCTTTTCGCTTGAAAATTTTGAACTCACTGTTGTTCTTGAGAATTTGGTTTTAACAGTGAGATCATCTTTTAAATCATTTCTTTTCCAATTCGGTTTTGATTTTTCAATTGTTGACTTCCTAGAGATTGAACTGCATAACGTAGAGGTACAAAGGTACTCTTCGTATGCCATTTTGAAGTCGTTTAGTGAAAGATTCTTATCTTTAAACAAATCCAAATTTTTGTCCAGCCACTGATGAAATGTATCTATCAAAATAATGCCTTTTGAAAACGTTTCTGTGACATCCGCCTAAAATGGATTCGGGTCAACCCAACCCAATTGGAAATTTAATAAACCCTACTCGAGATTTCTTGACGCTAATAGGACCAAAACCCTTACACTACGATATAAATTGACGTTAATAGCAATATAGCATAGTATAACGTTATAACTATAATCAAATTAAATTATGATACCATATTAAAATCAAATCAAAGTATGATGCTCTAATTAAATTAAAAAAATCAAACTTGAATGCTATAATTAAACTTCAAATCAAAGTAGATTGTTATAATCATATAATAACCTATTTTTTTTATAAAACTCTATTTTTATAAACACTACATTAAATTTTATAAAACTCTTAAGATGCTTGTGTTAGTGGGGAATTATGAAGACCACCAAAAGTAAAAGTTTATTCACATTGTCTCCCACTCACACCTCCCATCATCTTTCCTTTCATTTTTCTCCCAACACATTATTCTCATCACCATTCAAACCATTTCTATTCTTTCTCTCCCTATCAATTTCGAAATTCCTCCTAGAAATCTTCATTTTTCAACCAAGAACACTCCAATATACTCAAATCTCCATCCCTCTTGAAGCATTCATAAAGGTATGTTGTTAAAAGTCTCAAATTCATGAATGAAACAAATTAAATCCACCAAACTATCTAAAACTCATTTTATGCATAAACCTGATTTTTCTCAGGATCCCATCATTAAAATAAGAAGTTCTGGAAATTTTCAGAAAATAACTTATTTTTATTGAATTACTATAATTATTGCAATAAAATAGGGCAATAATTCACATAAAATATTTTTTGCAGTCAATAAATTTTGGGAAAATTTTGGAACAATCCATATATTTATTAAAGTGGATTATAAAGTTTCATGCATTTATATTACTGTTTGATGCTTATTTTGTATTTTATTTTGTTGTAGATAAATAAATAGCAAAATATAGTTATGTATGTTAAAAACTAGATTTTATATTTTTCACACCTTATTAACATTTTAAAGACTCCATGACAAAATGTACATATTTTTGTAAGAAGGTTTGCTTATTATTCTTTATTTAATGATTATTTAATGGTTTAAATTGATAATAAATAGCTACACATGTCCAAAAATTATAAAACCTTATCAGAATATCATATATAACATGTTAATCATAAATAAAAAGTTTAATGAATTTCCATTAATCTTTTACTATTATTTATGATTTTATTTCTTAATTAATAATGAAAAATATAAGAAATACTTCTCATAGTCACAAATATCCAAAACAGTTACAGTAGGCTCAATATAATGTTAGAAAACTATGCTTAAATTTCCATAATTTTTAGGGATCATTTATTATTTTTCCCGAATTTTGTTGTTGTTTAATCATTAAAATACTAAATAAATAAAAAAGAAGTTAAGAAAAATATGAAAATTTTATAGTAATTGCTATTTTATGAAATAATGATTTTTTGATAATTTCAGAATGTTTCATTACTTTTTAGTATTTAAAACCATTTTCCTAAATATCTAAGCATGTAAAAATGCATTTTTAATGATTATTTCATATAAATAATTGTTTATAATATATAAAATCTGTAAATACTTATAATTTGACTAGTTATTATTTTAATAAGAAATTATTAAAATCTTTCCTAAAGTGAAAATATAAATTAATTAAGCAAAGTAATTAATTCAATTTAAAATTCATTTAACATATAAATACATTAATATTCAAAACAAAATTTGGATAATTGTTAATTCATCTAATATAAGAATATGTGTCTAATTATTTTTATTAATACTATATTCCCATTTATCGATTCCTAAACCAAAACTATTAATTATAATAGGTTCCACGTCTTTTTGACCCGAGCCGTCTATCGTACAACACGCGTATTCCGTTTGGACTAATGTGAGTAATCTACCCCATATTTTATAATTTTCAATACTTTTGGGGTGTATCATGTGGTTTTAACATGTTCCAACGTCATTTTATTACTTTTTTCACCATTGAGACATTGTTGGGACAGTTATACGTGAATCAGTATTTGTATAACTATTGTTTGTTTACGCTACATGTACTTGTAGTGCATTACCAATTTTAGTCTAATCTCCATGACTATGCCCGTATTCTTGATGTACGTTATGGACAATAATAGCGCTATTGGGTTGACCACCCCGCCTTGGGACGCTAAGGTGATTGATTGCACGTGGTTGAGTGTGTATGATGATTAGATGCTCCATCCTATATATATACATATATATGTATGTATAGGGTGAGGACTTATTGTTATTGTTATCATTTGTTAATCAACTTTTGATTTATAAACTGTTATCTCAATAACACTTGCTTGCCAACTTCAAAAAAAAAACAAATTTCAAATTATTCAAACTCACAATTTTCTTTAATAAAACTAGATTACTCACCAACTCTCGTAGTTGACCTGTTTTTACCCATGATGCAGATTTGAAGAATGAAGTTGATGAAAAGTAGGGTGTACCTTAGAAACCCACAAGACTATTTAAATTTGATGTAATAAATGTTGTTGTATTTGGATTTGTATTTGTATGTTGTGGATTTTGTTTGCATACTTAGTACTTAATTGAATCTAATCATATCATAACATAGTTGTCATGAGACTTTGAACAATATATCTCGCCTTGATCGATTCCGCCAAGGATCGGGGTGTGACATTTTCCTAGTGGGTTTTTGAAATTTTGGATTGGAAAAGTTAGGTTTTGTGGGTGTAAAAGCTGGTTTGTTATTTTGAGTTTTTACTTCTGAGACCTTTGAGCAAATGGGTTTTGTACCAGAAGTTGATGCAATTGCTTCATTTTGTTTCAAATTTCCAAGGGGAATTTTTCTTTTCACAAGATTCACAGCTTGTTTCGTTTTCAAGTTCGCAACAGTTGGTTTTTGAATTGGTTTGATAATCACCATTGCTAGTTTTGATTTTTGGAGAATTTGAGGTCTTTTTGAAATTTGAGGTTTTTGTACCGAAGTTTTGGCAATAGAGACTTTTGGTTTTGAAGCAACATTTTCAGAAGTTTGTGACAACGGTACACACTCACATGATTCCATTAATTGAGAAACATCCATCTTCGGATCTGTGGGTTTTTCCACAACTTGAATTTGTTTGTAGTTTCGATTAGTGTAGATGTGATTATCATTCTTGAGATTTAAAAGATGTGACATGTTTTCAGGAATCTTTTCTTTTTCATAACATAAACGATTGTAAATGTTATGACCATACAATCTTGTTTTCTTACGTTAATTTTAACTTTCATTCTTTCATTCATTTCGTTTTCAACCATTTTGGAAGATGAGAAGAATCCTTCGTTTGTAACTGTGGAGTTATCATTTTCAAGAAGATTTTCTAAATCATGTTCAATTATGGGTAATACACCAGGTTTTTACAAATATTGCGTTTTTGAAGTATGAAATCTTAGGATAGATACAGGCCACATGGACTAATCTTTTTGAATTGTCCTTAAGATATTGATCATATGAAACACAATCATCTGATATTTGTAATTTTGATTTCACGATTTCATTGTTTTCAAGAGATTCACAACTCATTTTTGTTTTTCCTTTGTCCACCGAAGACAGTTGTGTGATGTCTTCGGAAGGTGATTCAGATACAGAGGATGATTTTAATAATGTCAAAGAAGAACAATCAACTTCCTCCATGTCCGAATCACTTTCAGAATCCTTCTCAGACAAGTTATTAACAAATTCCTTTTCCTTGGTTTCAATTTGAGGTACACCCTTTGTCAAGATTGGGATTTCTTGTGGTAAGATTTTCAACAAATTATCAGCAGTGAGATATTTTTCTACAGATATTAAACCATGTTTGTATGAGGGATTAGTGACTTCGGACCCAGACACAATAGATTCACATTCATAGGATATGCTATCTACTTCCTTAAGTTTAAACTCAATAAAAGGCAATAGTTGTCTATGTTGGACATTGCAAACATCAGCTGAATGATAAATTCTTGTAATATGCGCATATAACCGTTTGGCTGTTTCACAAAATATGTTTCGCTGTTTCAAGATTACATCATGATTGTTTAAAAAATTTTCTCTATTTTCTTCTAACAGGGAGATTCTTAGATTGGATTTTTCTAGAGCTAGCTTCAGACTCTCAACTCTCCCCCTCAAGCTTAGAACCTCCTGGTCAGTGAGTATTTCCCTATTTTTAGCATAAACGAGTAATTTATGCATAACAGAGCAATCACGAGTTATTTCAGTTATAGTAGGAGTAGATTGAGAAATAGGAATTTTAAAAGATGAGAGAAGTTTGGATACCTGTTCTGGGATGGTTAAGCGAGTGTCATTTGCCATCAAGCATACTTCCTCATCGTCATCAGAAGAGTCATCAGACCAAGTCTTCTGAGTACCAGCAGCAATCATTCCATGTCCCTCCGAAGTCACGAAACCAAGTCCCGCAGTTGTTCCAACCTCCAACATCTCTTCATCCTCCATCTTCTCCGAAGTGTCTTTCAGAAAGCTCTTACCGACATCATATGCCATGAAAGCACTATGAGTTGGCTTTCTCACTTCATCATCATCCGAGTCTGAAGACCAAACTTGATAAGATCCTTGATGATCATCAGCAGCTATTAGGGCTAGGTCTTTGGTCCTTACTCTAACTTCCTCCATTTTTCTTGCATAATATGCTTCGTCCTTCACCTGTGGTTTCTTTTCATTTTGTTTGCGAAGCATACAATCCTTTGCAAAATGATTCTTACAATGACAATAGTTGCAGTCATAGCCTGAATCACCGGAGACCTTTTTCTCTTCGACTTTCTCTTTGGATGACTCCGAAGCCTGTTTTTCTGATGGCTTCGGGGTTGGAGATTTTGAATTTTCTTCCTTTGGAGTGAATATTTCAGGTTTCGGTTTGGAGTTGAAGTTTTATTTGTTGAAACTTTTGACAAATGGTTTCCCATAGTTGTTTTTGAAGAATGGTTTCTTGAATCTACGATTGTTGGCAGCATATAGAGCAACAGTCTCTCCATTATCATCTACCATATAGGCAGCAATGTCTTCATCACTTGTTTCTTCATCCTCTTTTGAAACGAGGGCAAGTGGTCCAGAACCAGCCATTTCACTTCTTCGACCCACCACATCGGGTTCGTGTGATTTAAGTAGATTGTATAGGGTAGCCAACTTATACTTCTCAATATTTTCATAAGATTTCACCATGAGCATGATTGGTCTCCATTCCTTGCGACGACTGTAAAGAAATTTGATATTGATCTCTTGTTGGCGTCTTGTTTCTCCGTACTTGTCTAACGTGTAAATCATGTTGCTCAGACGTTCGTAACAGACTTCTAAGGACTCATTTTCTTCTTGCTTGAAGTTACCGAAGTCCGCAAGGATTTCTTGAACTTTGCTGGTATGAAGGATCTTATCTCCTCCAAAACGGAGTTCGAGATTGTCCCACATCTCTTTAGCAGATTTCGTATCAGCAATGTGATGGCTGACATCAGGACCCAAACCACTTCGTAGTTCACGCATGGCCCTCTCATCGTTTTCAAGTTTCTTCATGTCAGCTGCATTAAGGACAACGGCTTCTTCTCCATCAGCTACAACAAATCGACCAGCAATGTCTGTGTGTAGACCTTCAGTCATAGACCTCCATAAGTCTTTATCAAGTCCGATAAGATAATCCTTCATTCGCCCAGCCCAGTAATCATAGTAAGAGGTTACTAAAACGGGGGCCTTTGTTGCAGAACCAATGAGGTTTGCATAATTAAGCATATTGGCATAAGTTGCTGTGGAATCAGTCATTTTGATAGATTTCAACCGGATCTTTTCAATAAAAAACAGGTAATATAGATTTGCAACAGTTGCGGAATGCTAGATCTGAGAATCGATTCAGATCTAGAACTGAAGCAATGGATTTCAAGCTCTATTATCAGGTTTTTGAGTTGACTTGCTCTGATACCACTTGTTGAGTGTTGAAATCACTTGAGGGTTGAGTATTGACTGAGTACTTGATAATAACACAAGGGTTTAACAATCACACAAGTATTAAGTAAAGCAGTTAAATGAACAAGGTGAGTATGAATAACATGTGTCGAATGCTTGATTATAATGTAGGGTTTTACAATGAGTTTTTCTATCTTGTAATCTCACAATCTCGCATTATAACACGGTATGGTATCAATGATATTTATACTCAATCAGTGATACGCATAGTACAATTACTTTATCAGAAAATATTCTATCAGATGTACTATCCAATAGAATGATAGGATCATGCAACACGTAGTCTGCAACCACGCGTGCACTTTGGTTTGACAGCTGTTAAGTCTTCGGATCCTCCAGGTGATACCCTTCGGAGTCTTCAGATTTTGGGGTCTTCTATTCTTTTATTACTTCGGGGCTTTTCTTCAAAAGGTCTTCGGATATGTCAGCACTTCATCACAATTATTGCCAACAATTTGAACTCAATTTCTCGCTCTAAATTAGACAACACATCACATCAATATTACACAATAAGTTGCGAAATTTAGTTGGAATACGAAATCAACATTACATCGGTTTGCAAAAATATCATGGATTACATTACCATTAACCCTAATTTACTTACCCATAAAGAACAGACCCAAAACGCTACTACGAAATACACAAACAACTACATCCTAAAAACCTAAACAAGCTTACCTTAACCTACTCAAACATCGTGAACATCCCGTTACAGATGAAGAATATCCAAGACACCACCAATGCAATCTTGTATTTCTTCGCGGATTCAACTTCAGCTGCAAGTAGGGCTGTTAATCGAGTCAACCCGATCGGGTTTCAGGTTAAACGGGTCGGGTTAGTCGGGTTTTTGAAAAAAAATACTTTCACCCGAAACCCGACCCTATTAAGGTACGGGTTAGTCGGGTTCGGGTTAATCGGGTTTCGGGTTAGTCGGGTTCGAGTTAGTCGGGTTTCGAGTTAGTCGAGTTAAAATGTAAGATAAATACATTTTTCATCTTATGCAAACTTGTTAACCGCATCTTCAAATAAATACGGTTTGTTAAAATTAAAGTTGAAACGATATTATATCGAAATAGAAGGTAAATAGAGTTATTATAACTATGTCAAAACTTAGACATAAAATATTTGTTGAAACACTTAATAACATGCCAAAACTTAGACGTAAAGTTCTTGTTGAAACACTAAATAACAAAGTTCAAATTAAAAGCAAACGTCTAACAATCTAGTAACAAAACAAATGAGAAATCAATTGCTTAAATCTAAAATAGGTGCTTAATTAGCAAAACAAGCTTCCATTCTCCAATCTTCAAATTATAATCTTGTAACTTCTTGCTCTCTCAAATCTACACAAAGAAAAATAATTAGCAAGAGACAATAAGCTAAACTAAAAAAAACTATTTTAAAGAGAAATGAAAATACCTTTTTCTAATTGAATTGTTACTTCCCAATCTTCTTCCTTTTCTGGATTGATACATTTACGAACCCAATCTTGTGTACAAATTAGGCATTCGATAGTTTTGTCACCTAAAGAACTCCTATATGAATCTAACACTCTACCACTAGTACTAAATATTGATTCTGAAGCCACAGTTGAGATAGGAATAGCTAACAAATCTTTAGCCATAAAAGATAAAATTGGAAATCTTGGGCTATTTACCTTCCACCAACTCAATATATCAAATTTAGCATTACTATCAAAATCTTCAACACTTTCACTCAAATACTGATCCAATTCACTAATTGATGAATTAGATGTTTGACTTGTTTTCATTTTATTTCTCAATCTATCTCGATAATCGGGATTTGATGTAGAATTTGTAGGATTATTGGGGTTTGACCGCTTCCCTAAAGTTGAAGTTGATGATGTAGTGGATGGTGGAGCATGAATTCTCACGTAATCATCATACAAAGCCTTCAATTCATTTTTGATGTGCGTTTTCTTTAATTCAACAACCGCTTTTCCTTCTAATCCATAATGATCATCCAATATGATATCTAAAAATTCTTCTTTGTTCCTTGGATCAAGTAAGAAAGCGAAATACAACAATAAATTCATATTTTCAATATCACCAAAATATTTGTCAAACTTAGGTTTCATCACCTTCGCAATATCATAAAGATGTTTATCTTTGGGTTCTTCTTCTAAATAATCACATTGAACTTGTTGTCTCAAAATATCACGAATTTTAGATAACTCAACCACAAGAATATGTGATGTCACATACTTTGTCCCGGAAATTGTCAATGTTACATCATGACATGTTTTGAGAAATTGACATAACTTTCTAGCTTTTGTCCAATCTTCTGATGTCGGAACCGAATGACCCTTGCTGTGAATATCATTACCAAAATTCATGTCCTCTAAATCACACCTATCAAAAGCGTGTTCATAAGCTTGAGCCACTTCCAACATTTCGTAGGTGGAGTTCCACCTAGTTGGAACATCAAGAACCAAGTGCTTTGTACTTGCACACCTAGCATTTTCGGCACATTTTGTGAATTTGTCAATTCTAGCACCTGATTTTTTTACCCACTTAACCACACATCTTATGTTTTCAATCGACTCATCAACCTTTTTAATACCATCTTGTACTACTAGATTCAAGATATGAGCCGCACATCATATGTGAATCCATTTTCCATGCAATAAACAATTATGATTGTTTGCAAATACTATTTTCAAAAATTCAATTGCATTATCATTTGCACTCGCGTTATCAACTGAAATTGTCAATATGTTATCAATATCCCACTCCTTCAAGCACGATTCTACCCCTTTTCCTATGTCAACCCCCCGATGACCATCAAGTTGACAAAAATTCAACACTTTTTTTTTCAAGTTCCAATTATTATCTATAAAATGAACGGTAAGAGCCATGTAACTCTTCTTTTTTATAGATGTCCAAGTATCGGTAGTCAAACATACCCTACCAATGTTTTTTCGAATTAGGTCGCGAACTTTGGCTTTCTCTTCCAAATAAAAATTCTTACACTCTTGTGTTATTGTGCCTCTACTTGGAATTTCAAAAAGCAGTTGGTTAATTCTGTTATAGTGTCTAAACCCTTCACCCTCGACAAAACTAAATGGAAGTTCATCTACTACAAGCATGCGTGCTAAAGCTCTTTTACTTGTTTTTTGATCAAACTTCCAGGCCATCATTTTGCTTGTATCACCATGTTCAAAAGCAATTTGAGTTTGACCTTCACTTACTTTCGCCAAGTACACTTTACACTTTAAAAGATGATTTTGGAGATTTTTATTGCCATACCTTTTTGAATCACATAAGTATTTTGCACCGCAATGTAAACATCTAGCTTTTTGATCTTCTTTTTTCATCCCTTCTTGTAACGGTTCCTCTTCAAAGTGCTTCCAAACTTTTGATCGTTTTTTCGAAGCCCTTCGTCGTTTCACATGCTCTTGGGTTTCATCTTTCTTGTTGTTTCCATCAACTTCTACCGTTATTTCCTCATCAAAATCCATTGACTCGGCCGACATCTATATAAGCAAACAAAATCAATATTCACATGCACAATTCATATAGATAAGAAATTTGAATACACAACCACAAATAACAAGAAATTTGAAAACGGAAGTTCCGTTGGATCAATATTGGTAGCAGTTTTAACTAAAGATATACAGTCTTAATTTGGAGTTTAAAAAATTATGTGTTACAGTCTTAATCGAGTTTAAAATTTTTGTTGGATGAAACTTTGATATTGGACTTCATAATGGTAGTTTTTCTATTACACAAATCATTAAATATATTTCAAACGCTAAACCACAGGGACCAAAGATGCAAAGTACGTAATATATCACTTTCCCGCCGTTCAAAAAAGAATAACTATAGTATATGAAATCAAATTGTATAGTGGAATAAATTTAGCGTTGGTCCAAGGTTTCAGATATTTTTGTCCATCTATAAAATAATTTACGTATACGCCGTACTCCAAACCAGAAGACAGAAGAACATTAAAAGATCAATTAATACAAATATCAATGAGGAGGGTTGATTTGGAGGAACAAGAGGAAATCACAGGCCGGAAGAACATTAAAAGATTAATTAATACATTCCTCTCGTCGCCTCATTCTCTAATCCAAGACCATTAAAAGACCAATTAATACAAAGATCAATTAATACAAAGCAAACTCTTCCTCTCGCCGGCCTCATTCTCTAATCCAAGTACATTAAAAAATCAACTAATACAAAGCAAAGAGAATTAGAATTTAGAACCTTGTAATCAGTGGGAGCATAGGCTGGAAGATAAACAAAGTAGGTCGTTTCGTTTGTAGGGTTTTAAACACGGTGATTTTTTTGGGTTAGCAAGATAAACCAAGCATATATAACATCTCATAACTGTAATCTACACAGGATATATACAAGAGTTTCGTTATTAGAGATTATCTTGTTTTCAAACTCCCAAAATCAAAAAGTTATCCACTGATTTCATAGTTTCATGATAGGTTACGTGTATAAATCAAAGGTTTCATAATTTTAATCTAAATAGGAGATATCATATTATATATATATATATATATATATATATATATATATATATATATATATATATATATATATATATATATATATATATATATATATATATATATATATATTTGATTTTAATCGGGTTATTCGGGTTAACCCGAACCCGAAAAAATAAATAAAAATCAACCCTAAACCCGACCCTATATATACATCGGGTTTGTCGGGTTAACCCGAATAACCCGATTTTGGTTTTTTGACCCTATTACACCCGACCCTATTTATCTTATTCGGGTTAGGATCGGGTCGGGTTAATCGGGTTTGGGTATTTTTGACACCCCTAGCTGCAAGCCTCCCTATTTCTGCCAACAAGTTGTGTTTGGCCTGTAACAAACCCGATATTATCATCATTGACCTGCGCCACATGGGTGGGTCGAACCAGCATACGAAACCGCACCTTGTGCATCTCTAAAATCATCGCCCATGATTCTCATTAGTCCAAAAGGTGCAAATATACGCCTGTGATCCACATGGACAAACCACCATAGTTGCTCAATCGCCTTTTTTGCTTTGCATGAATCACTTCCAAGTCGACGACTAAGTGGGGATTGGATGTCAATAAAACTTCAATTTCTCCCGCCTTTTAACAAAACATATGCATTATACAAAGACGAATATAACCCTCAGTTGTAACACACCATATGCGTTTTAACGAAAAAACAAACGTTAACTGCGAAATAGACCATTCTTGAAAGTAGATCGTAACCATATGGACCATTATGGTGAATTTTTAAAAGTTTGACCATTTTTGAAAGTTTCTGCAAACCACATGGACCATTATTGTAATTTAATCTATTTTTATTTTTTAATTACTCACACATCTAGTTTTATTATTAACAAAACTATCCCTCTGTTATATATATATATATATATATATATATATATATATATATATATATATATATATATATATATATATATATATATATATATATATATATATATATATATATATATATATATATATGAGATCGGGATCCAATTAGTACTCCAATTTCGGTGAGGATTGTGGATACAATCATGCACTTATTTTGTTAAGGGTAATAACGTCAAATGTAATGAGTGGATTTGACGTAAGCGCATTTTGCGCTCATCCATGTAACGTAATACGGAGTCGAGGATATAATCACATGTTACACACGTCCTCGATTACGTGTTATGTTCCATGGACGAGACCCGCATGCGATTCCGTCAAATCCAATAATTACGTTTAACGTTATTTCCATTGACGGAATGAGTGGATGTGAATTAGCATCGCAGTATTCACCGAAATTGGAGTCCTACCGAATCCGGACCCAATATGATTCGGTGAGTACTCCAATGTTGGTGAGGACTGCGATGACAATTCACGTCTACTCGTTTCGTCAAGGTAATAACGTCAAATGTAATTATCAGATTTGACACAATCACATGTGGAGCTCGTCTATGAAATGTAATGCAGACTTGATTATACAATCACATGTTGCGCATGTCTATTAAATGTAATGCAGACTCGATGATACATTCATATATTGCGCACGTTCTTGCAACATAATTTAGTTGGATTTTTTTTCCATATTTATTATTATTTTTTAAATATTTTTTAAGTGTTTAATAAACTTGATTTGTACTTTTTAACTCACTTTAGATTATTAAGCTACAAAATTAAATAAAATGCATGTGTGGACCTTACCGGGGTTTCCCCTCTTGTGAACTTAAGGAGTGGAGGTTTCACAGGGAGGCAAGCGGCTTTGAAAGCAGCTGCATGCAAAGTAGATAAACACGATAAGGCATGTCGTGAGAATCAACATGTGTTTATCCCTTTCGCTTTTGATACTTTTGGTTTTCTCGTACCTGAAGCTGTGAAGCTACTCAATAGAGTTCAGCGGGTTATGCATAGTACCATCATTTTCCTCAGATCTATGATTTTGTTTTTAAGCGTATCAGCTTTGCCATTCAAAAAGGGCTAGCGGCGCAGCTTGTTGCCCGTTTGCCCAACGTCTCTATGTAATATGTGTTGTGTGTAATATAAATAATTAAATAAAAATAGTTTTTTTTTGTTAATTTGGTATATGTACGTCCTCCGAACACATGCACATTTTTTTCGGCCTTTGATATTTTACATCTAACGATCATCAATGATTCTTTAGTTTATTATTATTTTCAGGTTTTTATATATATATATATATATATATATATATATATATATATATATATATATATATATATATATATATATATATATATATATATATATATATATATATATATATATATATATATATATATAAAGAAAGACTTTTTTTCTCGTGATTCGAAAACCTCAATTACATATCTCGTTTCACGCCACCTCATCCTTGTGAAACGTTGCAACATACTTCAAATCATTTTCTCATGCCGCTATTCGCCTCTACACAGGGTTCTGAGGACACCATGTACTCATACTTTAAACGACGCCATATCTCTTCCAATCGGATGTACACCGCTTCAACTTTTCAACTTCAACTCTCCACCACCGTTTCATGTTGTGTCTACGTTTTCTTTTCTCTTCTTTTTAACAATGAGAGGCTAGAGATCAACGACCTAGGGTTGTAAGGGATGACTCAAAAGGCAAATTTTTATAATTTCCTCAGGCGGCGCGGGTTCCCAAATTCAGGCAAATTTTTACGCGTGTTCCGTATTGCAGGCAAATTTTTTACTCGTCGCCACCGCTTCTGTCTCCCTTAATTTCAATTTCCAGTTTGAGGGCAATCTAAAAAGCTGTTCAGAACCTCTTTTATCCTCACGTTTGGGGTTGCGAGCGAGAAGAGACGAATTGGTTTCTTAGAGGCAACAAATAGGGTTGACGCAATTTTAAAGAAGCAATCGTTGATGTATGGTAAAGCGAAGTCGGTTAAGGTTCGTGTACCAAAAGGTAGTTGTTACACCCTTTCCCCTTCTCTGATTCTGATATTAGTTTCTTTATGATTTGATTTTTGAATAACGTTGAATTTTTTCTTTTTTTACTGAAATAAAGCCACATCTTCCTCTTTGAGTTTACAGATCAGTTATTAGTTTCTATTCCGTGTTTCTGGGTGAAATTAGTTTAATCTTTCTAGATGAAGGTTTACATCCCCAATTTGCTGTGGTTTGTTTTGATTTTTCCATAGTTGCTTTATAATTCTGATAAACAGAATGGTAAATAGAGTTTTTATCTATTTTTTTTTTGGGTTTGCACGTGATTTTAGGGATGTATACGCACCTGATAAGTTTCATGTTTTATTAATTCGATCTGGGTCACCTTTGCCCACGAAAACTAAAGCACGGTCAATTGCATAAGCAAATCAGAAGGATGGGGGCACATCCATTGAACATGAATTAAGAAAGCGTTAATTGAGAAGAAATTTAAGGCCTTAGTGTGTGATGTACAACGAAAGTCAATTCAATGGAAGAAGACCTAAAAAAAGGCAAAGTAAGTTATATATATATTTTCATCTATTAGCTTTAGTAAAATTTCAACCTATTATGCCCATTGCAATTGCATATACTTTGAGTTGTTCGTTATTTCTTAAAGGTGTGAACTGTCTTTAACCATTGCATTGCATGAAAGGCAGATCTAACTTTTTCCACTTTAGTCTTTATGGTTTCTGTAAACAAGCAAATTTGTGAGGATAGTAAAATTCGATTTTGTTTTTAACATGTATTTCCTCGTCACTCATGTTGTGATATTGCTTATTTTTTGACAGTACCATCCTCTCCTTCACGTATTCAGGTCCACATATGCTTCCAAGCCGCCATGTACTCATTCACCAAACGAACGTCATCTCCTTTCCAGTTGACCCACTCCGCTTCAATTGCAACTCTTGTCCCCATCCACCTATCCACCGAACGATACACCTCCCTTAAATCTGATAACACTGGATCCCCATGAAAAAACAGCCTGATAACAGTTCTTAATCGTCTACCAAAGCTTTTTCTGGCCTTCACCCCCTCCTATAAACGATCACAAAAGATGGCTTGATAACAGTTCTTCTTTGAAATTAGATTATCTCTCCTAAACACACTGCTCATATTGGTTCACCTTCATCTTTCCAGGTTTCTTTCCTCCTCTCTATCCCTTTCCTTCTTCCAGCGGTGTCCTCCTCTCCACCATCTATCAAAGCTATGAATGAAAAGGTTGGTTTGCTACTCTATTTCATATGTTTTGAATTTTATTTTTATACTCTAGGTTTTGTTTTTTTATTGGACAATTTATGTTCTTACAATGTCTATTTTATATTTCATATGTTCAATGCACATACAATTTCAAACCAAGAAAAGCACAAAGCTAACAAATATAGGGTTTCAAATAACCAACAAAGAAGAAATGATGGAGCAATGATGAACAACCTCATAGAAATTAGATTACTTCTCATATTTTTCCCCGTTCAAGTTCGTTGATGTACAAAGGGAGTTAAGTTTTTGAGTTTGATAAGTTATGTAAGTTTCACTTGTTCCTGTTCTACAATATATAATTTATTGTTTTGCAATTTTAGAACAGTTATTTGGATAGCATCATATTGCCATTTCTTTTTTAGTCAGGTGAGACTTAAAAAGATTTTTAGAAACGAGATGGCATCAAGTTGCTTGGAAATTTCAGGTAACCTTACATCATGAACCTGATTAATATTGCCCTTTCATTGTGTTGATACTTTGGTTAAAAAAGCTAAAACTGTAAAAAGTAACTTGACAAATGTTAGGTACATTATGCATTTTTGATAGGATTGAATTGCAGTGAGGAATTATCATATTATCATGAAGATAATAAAAAATAAAGCATGATATGGATGCATTGTTGAACATGTAATTTTTTTATCATCCTTTCACGCAGAATGCCTCTCGTTATATGTCCATGAAGTTATTGATTGCCATGGTTGAATTGGTGGTGGTTGAACTTGATTCATTTTTAAAATTTTGCTTTCTTATCAGTCCTTTCAACTCGAAATTTTTTGAGGGTATTTTGGACAATACAAGATTTTATGTTCCTTCATGAACCTAAGTTATTTTCTTTTCTGTCATATAATCTCTTGTGGTTTTATATAATATGTCAAAGTTAAAAAGAAGTTGATGCTATAATTAAGAAAATTTTGGTAAACTTTTTAAAATTTATCATATATGGAAAGTGGCATTGCATAAAAACTGTAAAATGTGATATGTCATTGTGATTTAATTCAGTAGTATATCCAATGTTATAATGGGTAATCATAATGATTTCTTGATGTTTAAACTCCTTTGTTCATCGTCATTTCAATAATGACAAACCTTTAATTGCCCTAATCCATTGTTTACACTCAAGAGGAAGCTGAAAAGACCTTGGAGAAGTTATATGATGAATACTTCTACTTTCTTCTACACACACACACGAAGTCGTTGTATGTTGCTCTTAATTGGAGTATTTGCACTTGACATCAGTATTTGCATTAGTTTCCACTAATTTTAATTTTTTTACCCAGTATTGAATATAATCAAAGATGATAAGTTGATTGGTCACCAACTTTATTTGTTATGAATAATTAATAGAATGTGATTTTCCTTTTTGCAGAAACTATACGCCAAAGAGGCGATCGACTCTGTTTTACCTGACTTATGAGAAAAAACATTTTCTTCGTATTCTTCTTACATTCTCCTGTTATAACATTGTAGTTTCATTTTTTCTTTATCATAACGTTGTCCTTTCATTTTTCCTTATAAACGCATTCTACTTTGTAAAATCCACCCAATAATAGCTTTATACTTTAATTTTTTTCTTATCAGGACATTGTAATTTCCCTTACTGACCTCAATCTCTAGAATTGTACAAGCTTCTTGGTTCCATAGAGCAATATTTCAACTAATAATACCCTTGATAGCCAAGTGGTACAAATACTTTTTGATGTTGGCATGGAGATGATGTTATTACTCAATAACACTCAAGATGGACAATTTTTTTCCATACGAGGATTTTCTACTTTGAGAAATCTATTGCAGGATGTTATGTTGTTAAAAAATGTGTTCCATCTCCCATGATTTAAATGAATCCTTAGACCTGGGCCGTGCTGAGCACGGTCCTTAAAATGTACCTAGTATATTATATATGAAAACCCTTTTTTTCTCCATTGAGTATTCATCTTCCAACGGGGTTCTCTGGCGGCCATCTACTTACCCTTTAATCGACGCCATTTACGTTCTATATAGGTTTTCAGTACGCCACGTACTTACAGAATGAACGATGCCATGATCCTTCCGATTCCACCCACACCGCTTCAAATTCAATTGTCCTGAATCCTCTTATCTTCACATACACCGTATAACAAAATGCCCTTAAAGCGAAGGGATGCGTCCGCTCAAGTTCAAAATCGGGATTCAGTTTCCAGTGAGTAGCGTATCGGATGTCGACAATCCCCTTCCGCCACCGTAGGCTTCCCCTTTGCCGCATCAACCCATTATTTTTTCCTCTTGATGGTATTCAACAAAAATATTCGAGTTTCTTTTGATTTGTATCATATTCATAAACCATTTTTCCAGTTTATTCTTAATTTCCATCATGATCACAAATCCGGGTTTGAGTTGAAGGTTAGATAACATATTATGGTTCGGATCTGCTATAAATCTACCAATTTCGCAACCCCTCGATACCCAATCACCTGTTGTAAATTTGGGAAATTTCATCTCCATAACTATATTTACTGTGAAAGGGAGAAACGTAAGATTGTGAACTTTCACTTTGATTTTTTACATTCAGCACGAATCAATTCTTCATTTAAATCACTACTTTGAATTGGTTTTACAAATGATGAAGATGATTAACCTTCTCCTTTTCCAGATGCGTCTTTATGAAGAAATCACTCAATCTGCATGGTTTTGTTAAAGTTGAAATTGAATGAGCCCTAACACTGGTGGTGGTCGGCATCTACTAAGAGTTACTGGTTGAATCTTATATCTTTTTTGCCCTTGGAGAATTTTGTGTGTTTCCATCTGTGTCTTTTTCAGACGATTTGATACTTTCATATATGATGATGGTGGAAGGATTTTAAAAACATGATAGAATGTAAGAATCATCAACATTAGAATTATTCGGTTTCATACGTCGCCCCACACCACTTGGCCAGCCTTGCTCACCCGCTAACGGCCACCATGATGGTTTGCGCAGGTATGTCAATGATAAGGTTTTGTCTTGACTTTTGTTTGCGTTTGTGTTATGAGAACTGGATGAATGATGCATTCTAGAAATAAATAAATAAAAACTCGGCCAAGAAATATTGTTCTCAAGTATCTTGATTTTTTTTCTTCACTTGTTTGTCTTTTGTAAAATAAAATCAAAATTGTCAGAACTGAATGAATAGTGCTATTAAATGTTTGATGATTGATAAATGCAAGCTTTGTTCATTATGGTTTTTGATTAATTGCTAATTTTCTTTGTAGGTTTGTTTCTTACTACATATTCCTTCATATTCAGGGTGGGACGGAAAATATTGTCAAATGAGTTTTTAACAAAACAAATCTATGTTCAAAATGTGGGTCTGGAGTAATGAAGTGGTCATTTTTTTAATCTTCGGTAGGTCGGTTTCTGAAACTAACTATAACATGGAAGAAGTTGAAGCAACTATGGTGGAGGTTAATTTCAATCGTTCAATTCCTATTTCAAAGCATGAGAATACAAGTTCGATTACAAAATTGTGTGAATGGTAACCATCATGATTCCTTAATTTTTGTTTTTCTGTTTGATCTCCAGTTGATGTATTGCTCACTAACCTATGTTGATTTTGACTAGAATTTTTGAGTTTATGTGGTGGGTTTTTGGATCGGCAGGAAAAAGTGAGTGGGAATGTTTCACTTTGTTTATGTTACTTTTTATCTACAGCTTTTACCCTTGGGATATCCAAATGATTGTTGATACAACCATAACGGGATGAGGTAATAATTTTGATTTTGAGTATTCATATTTAGTAAAATAATAAATGATCAATGCAACATATATCATAATAACCTTTCGTAGATTTCATCTCTTGAAGGGCACATCTATATTACCGCTCACCTCTTTCTGTTTTAATCACACATCAGTTTCTTTATTCATCAACTGTTTTCTTTCTAAGTACTAACCAAAACTCTCTACTTCTCTTTTTTACAGGTCGGAAAAGGAATTTTGGATTGCGGTATGTTTCGTAGCTTATATAGCTCTAACTGTGTGCGATTTTGGAAACTCATTGCTGGTGTTGTTTTATGGTTGCCAATCTCCTATAAGGTTAGGGATTTACGTTTTTCTATTTAGAAATTATAATAGGTTTTTTATTTTTTTACTAAAGTTGTTTTGAATATAGTTTTCTTGAGATGAAGATGAACAGAAGAAAAAAGACAAAAAGGTATTAACCTTTTTCCTTGATAAGTTATTTAATTTTTCCGTTCTTGGCTGACTTTGGAAAAAAATGGTTTAGTTAGGAATTTGGGAGGTAACTGTGAACTTAGCAGTAACAGGTAATTGAATTTAATTATTATAGATAAACTTCTTCTATGGTGCCAATACGTAAATAATAGTGATGTTGAAAACTTATTTTTTATGCCTACCAAGTATTTGATGAATTTCTATGGCGATATCGTGAAAAAGGGCTTAAGAGCCTTCATCCTTCTAGGGATAAATTTCTTTGGTACGTGTTATGTTTCTTACTTCATCTCCATGCTTTCATTTTCTTTTGTCAAATATGTGTTTGTTTTTAAGGTCTGTCTGTCTGGCCACTGTAGGTGGTTTTGGAATTCATTCCCTCATCACATAATTATAGAATAGAAACAATATGGAGGTATTTATCTCGTTTCTGATGAGTTTTATAAGTAGTTATTTACAGAATTTTAAAGTTTAATATCGGAATATTTTAAAGATATGTCTAGCCGACAAATGTCATTATATTTATATCAACCTTCCTGCATTAAAAAAACTTGATGCACTGCTCTTAGTAAGACCAAAACATATGTTTTTCCTGTTTACTAGATATATTTATGTATAGAGAATATGATATTTGAGTCAATTTGGGTTTGTTTTAGAATATAGAAAGGATTGATTTTTGAAATTTAAGAGTCATTCATCTTATTTCTACTTCGTTTGTAATATGTGGAAACTCCCTCGAAAAAGCTTACAATTTGAGGCCAACCCTATTTTAAAACAGAGGACCTTTGTTTTTCACATATTTAAATATAATGTTTATTGTTAAAATTTTGTTTTTTAATTTTCTCTTTTGCTGCAGAAAAAGAGCAAAAACCTTCTAACGATCACGTCAATTGAAGTCATACTCTGTTTTCCAAAAAGCAAACGTTTTGTTTAAATGAGAGGTTTTTGTGGATTGTTGTCGGCCGTTCCATTTGTAACTATCATTATTCAAATCTGCAATTTAGACGATAAATTTGATGCTCTTTGTTTTTGGTTATTCTCATCTCATGTGTTTGATTAGAGTTTGTTAAGTTGCTTCTGCAATCTATCAACTGTATGGATCTAGATGATACTCTTTACCTTGTTAGTGTTGGATTGACTATTGGAGTGCTCAGGAGCACCATTGACCGATAATAAAAGCCAATAGCAACATACTTTCATATAGTTGTGTATTTTACGATCAACCTTCCATTTTTTTTTTCTATTGCAACATTATTCTTTCAATATTTTACTTATTAAATTTTTGCCTAAAAATATTTACTCATTATAACATTACAGTTGTGCTTACACTTCTTATCTACACATACTTTGCAAATCTAAGAAAATTGCTTTCACTTATAAGGAAATTACTTTACTAAAACTTATCCTCACGTAAATATGCAGATTTCTGATTTCTGCATAATTTTTAACGAAAAGGTGCAAAAAAAAATCTACTTCTAGCTCTTTTTATTATGACATCGGACTTTCAAAAATCCATCAAATTATAATATTTTACATTGATTTTTCGTACAACCAAGTAACCCATCTAGGCCGTGCTGAGCACGGCCCTTTAAATGTATCTAGTATATATATATATATATATATATATATATATATATATATATATATATATATATATATATATATATATATATATATATATATATATATATAGAGTTAGGATCTTTTGAGAACCACAAGTCCCCCGAGAACCCGAGAACTCCCCAACCGATTTTTTTTTCAAAAAACCGACCCCATAGGCCTCTAAAACGCACACTTTTAAGACTTTTCGAAAAAAAAATTTCCGAAAAAAACGACTTTTTTTTTTTAAAACTTTGCACATGTGCAAACTTTTTTATACGTACACTTTTTTTGAAATTTTTTTTACAGAACGCCTTAAATATATGTTAGAAAGACATCCATAAAAAAAAACTTGAAAAAAAATGTACGTATAAAAAACTTTGCACATGTGCAAAGTTTTTTTTTTTTGTACATGTGCAAAGTTTTTAAAAAAAAAAAAAGTCGTTTTTTTCGGAATTTTTTTTTTCGAAAAGTCTTAAAAGTGTGCGTTTTAGAGGCCTATGGGCTCGGTTTTTTGAAAAAAAAATCGGTTTGGGAGTTCTCGGGTTCTCGGGGTGAAGTTGGTTCTCAAAAGATCCTAAGTATATATATATATATATATATATATATATATATATATATATATATATATATATATATATATATATATATATATATATATATATATATATATATATACTTCAAACAAATACCCGAGCGTATTAAAATTTAACCAAAAAAAAAGAACAGGGATATATTTTGACACTATTATCTTAACTGAAGGAAGTCAAATGAAAAATTGAATATTTAAATTAAATTATGAGAATACTAGATGTATTTGACGTTAATGGGATAGAAAGACCTTAAGCCTGTTATGCACAAATTGTCGTGCATATGCCATATAGGACCACCTACACTACAAAATGAAATGCGGTGAGCCATATGATTTGACATATCATGAGACCATTGGGAGTACCCATCACTTTGCACAAAAGTGATGGGTGACACCTCAGCGCCACGTCAGATTTTCATCACACCACATTCTATCACTCTCCATCACATTCCCCCTTTATACCCATCACATTTTTATCACACCACATCATCTTTTTAATTAAAAAAATTCAAAAATAAATTAGAACATAATTTTAAAATTAAAACCCATTTCATTAAAAATAAAAATTACAAAAAATAAAAACAAACTTAGAAAATAAAAATTACACTAAAAATAAAAATAAACGTAAACTAGTTGTCGTCATCGGAGTCGGTGTCGTTGTCGTTGTTGTTCCCGGGGCGATATTTAGCGCGGACACTTTCCCGCATCGCCAAGAAAATTTCCAAATCCTCGCCCTCGAAGTCGGATGGTTTTGTTTTCAAGAAGTCGATATCGGCGTTTCGTTGTAACTCCCGTTGTGTTTGGATAATTTGCCGTTGCGTTTTGACAATTTCTTTTTCGACCCGACCCATAATCCCGACCTTTTCGCTTTGTAATTGGACGTATCGGTCGAATTTGTCGCCAAACAATTCCATAACGCTCGACTCCGATCCGGAACCCGAAGCCGCATTCTTGCCGGCTTTTTTTGCCCGGTCTCGCCCCATCGGTCGACGGATCGGTTGGGGCTCGTCCTCATCGAGATCGACGGGCTCGTCATTCACGTCGATATACGCACGCCCGTCCGATTGTTGAGACGTTTCTTGGTGGACCGACCTCGAGCGTTTCGTTCCCGAAGATTGTGAATCGTCGACAAGAAGCCACTTCGGTTGTTTTTTCAACTCGTTCCAAGCTTGTATATACGGGAACGCTTTTTTCGTTGGCGTTGTTGTTTCGTATTGTTTTAACGCCGCGTTGAAAACGTCGAAGTCGTTGGACCCGCTTTTCCGCATATTCGAGAGATTGGTTGTCCCCTTCCTCTTGTGTCTCTTGAACCATTTCGGGAGACACCGGTTGCGGTTGCGGTGGTGGTTGTGACATCGGAGGTTGTGACATCGGTGGTTGCGACGATTGGGCTTGGAAACCTTGCGGTTGAAACGGAAAGGGGGGTTGAAATTGTTGATATGGGTTGAATGACGGATATGGTTGTTGAAAAAGTGGTGGTTGTGCGATCGGAGACCCGCCTTGGAGTAAATTCATAAAACCACCGCGGGGCGATTCAAGATTCGGGTATTGACGCGGGGTCGAGTTTAATCCGAACGGATCATACTCGCGGTTTTGGTTTGAAGGTGGGGTGTTTGGGTTTTGTTCCATTGCAAAAGATTTTTATAAATTTTATGTTTGAGAGGATAAAAGATGAAGAATGTGTGTAAAATGTTAAAAAGATGTGAATATATATATATATGTGTATATGGTAATTTTTAAAAAAAGTAATTTTTTTTTTTTTAATTTTCTAGCCGTTGCAACGGCTATTTTTCTCATTTCATCTCGTGATCACGCGTGATATGGAACACGGACGTTCACGACCACGCCCCATCACGGTAGCACGGGGCGGTGTGCACGCCGTGATGGGTGCATACGTGGCCATCACGGTCGTTGTTCACGGAGTATTCCGAATGGCCTGATAGGGACAACTTTTGTTATCTCAATAAACTTAGGGTCCAAGTATCATACGTCAAAAGACAACTGCAACGCCGTGTGGGCCCACCTTTTGCGCACCATAAATTGTCCCGAACGTTTCAACTTTCCCTTCCATACGATTGGCTCTAGAAACACTCTTTATTTCTATCTAAAGATTTTGCTTCGCCATCCCGTCTCCTCCATTAGGTAATTCTTATTGCTTTACATGAATTAGTGTTTAATAGCTTGTGCGAAGAACAAGCTAGTTTAGACATAATTTCAATATGCTTTTGATCAATTGATAATTTGGACGGACGTCAAATTTTTTTATTCATATTGGAAAACGGAGCAAAATTCCGGTCGCACGAAATAATTTTCGGTCAAGGGCTTAAATTGATAAAACACGCCGACTGATTTTTTGTTTTATTAATCCCGTCTGGTTTTGTAATTTTATTCTAAATTTTTATTAACTAATTGTACTGACTTAATCTATTATAAACAAATAGATAAAACTTTACATTAATTTTAATAAAAACTATATCATTAAAAATATTATCGTAAATCAGTTTAGATTATACTACTTTTTAGCAAAGTTATATATATATATATATATATATATATATATATATATATATATATATATATATATATATATATATATATATCCCGTCTCCTCCATCAGGTAATTTTTATTGCTTTACACGAATTAGTGTTTAATAGCTTGTGCGAAGAACAAGCTAGTTTAGACATAATTTCAATATGCTTT
Organism: Cichorium intybus; assembly: GCA_023525715.1. NCBI lineage: Eukaryota > Viridiplantae > Streptophyta > Magnoliopsida > Asterales > Asteraceae > Cichorium > Cichorium intybus. The sequence continues at coordinate 539,042 of JAKNSD010000060.1, read as the reverse complement.
TGATCAATTGATAATTTGGACGGACGTCAAATTTTTTTATTCATATTGGAAAACGGAGCAAAATTCCGGTCGCACGAAATAAAAATATTATCGTAAATCAGTTTAGATTATACTACTCTTTAGCAAAGTTATATATATATATATATATATATATATATATATATATATATATATATATATATATATATATATATGATTTATCATTTATGCTTTAAAAAGCCTTAAAGCAAATAACAGATCCCACTTAGAAGAATTGAACTTGAGAGTTCTGCTATCATTGCACAACGCCTATATATATATTTATTTAAAAAGCCTTAAAACAAATAACAACAGATCCCACTTAGAGGAGTTGAACTTGAGACCTCTGCTATCATTGCACAACCCCTAAACCAAGTCAACCAAATAACGGTTGTTATTTAATATCGTAATATATGATTATAATATATGTAACAAATGAATATTTTTTTAATATTTTATATAAAGCAGTTTGGTTTGGTTTTTTTCGGGTTTGACATTTCAAAAACCGAACCCAACCCAAAAATTTCGTTTTTTAAAAAACTAAAAATCATAAAGTCGGTTATATGTTCGTTTTCGGTTTTTCGGTTTTCTTTTCGGTTTTGGGTTTGCGGTTCGGCTTTTGTGTCGGTTTGCTGCAAAAATCGCTAAAATTTCACCTTGGCACTCAATTTCCCAAACCGAAAATTCCAGTTTTTAAAAAACTAAAAACCATAAAGTCGGTTCTATGTTCGTTTTCAGTTTTTCGGATTTTTTTTGGTTTTGGGTTTGCGGTTCGGTTTTTGTGCCGGTTTGCTGCAAAAATCGGTTAAATATTGCCTTGGCGGTCAATTAATCGGTATTGGTGGTCATTTAATTTTTTTTTTATTTTTGAATAACGACACAAACACTTTCTAATAACTCAAGAAAACTTAACAAAAAAATCAAAATTAAATAGTGTAAATAAACAAATGTATAATATTTGATGTGTATCTCAAAATAAAATGAATCAAATTTTGTTATTTTGTTATATATATATATATATATATATATATATATATATATATATATATATATATATATATATATATATATATAAATAAAGTGTACATTTTTTATTTTTAAGGAACAAACCCACCAAATTAGCAAAAAAAATGATTATGATCCAAAAATATCAATAACCAATATATGTTTTATAATTCAAACTGTTATAAACCAATTTTTTATGAATCAAAACTTACTATAATCCATAATAATAAACTTAGTATAATCCAAAAACTTGTCTTGAATTTTGGATCATTTCAAGATCCAAATATGTTATGAATTAAAATATTATATAATAATAAACTTTAGTTATTCAAAACTTATAATGATTCAAAAGTGCTATGAATCAAAACTTATTATGTCCTAAATATTATTAATTTTAAGTATAATAACCCAAAATTATGATCCAAAATTAAAAACTTGTTATGATCCAAAAGCTAAGATTTGTTATAAATCTTAAGTTTAATAATCTAAAACGAGTTAAAAAGACAAAAATGTGTTTTAAGCAAAAAAAAGTAAAAAAAATGAAAAAATAGAAAAAATAAACGAAAAATGAAAAAAAACCGGAAAAAAAACAAAAAAACTGTCAAAAAACAAAAACAAATATAAATAAATAACTAAATAAAACTAAAATCAAGTTTATTAAAAGCTAAAAATATAAAAAAACCAAAAAAGAAAAAAAAAACTCCGGCTAAATTTATGTTCTACGAACGTGCGTAACATTTGTTTATATCATCGACCACGTATTGGGTTTCTTGTACAAGCGCAGATTCCGACTAAGGCTGCGTTTGATAGCTGCTGACTGAGTTAGATCTGACTGAGTCAGAAGCTCGGACTGAGTTAGATCTAACTAAAACCATGTTGTTTGATTATATATCTGACTGAATATGCTGAATAATGAAAATGACCATATTACCCTTCTGTACTATATTTTGTTGGATACAATTCAGAAACACCAAAAACATACAATAGAACATACAAATTTCAGCAACAAAACATATTTTCAGCAACATATAATTTGATTTCAAAAACCAATTTTCAGCAACAAGCAATAAGCATATAATCTGATTTCAAAAACAAATTTTCAGCAATAATCTATAATTTGATTTCAGACACTATACAAGTTCAAAACAAAAAACACGTATTCATCACAAAGAACTTATAATCTGAAATCTGATTTCAGAAAATTGGATCAGAAAAGCAGGTATTCAACAAACATGTCCAACACGTATTCAACAAACATGTTCAACAAAAACACGTATTCAATTTTCTGAATGGAAGTAGAAGTTCAGAATCTGATTTCAGATGACAAGTTCAACACACAAGTGATGGTAGATACAATCAAAAGGATGGTCGAGGCGTGAACGTATTCAATTTTCAATGGAAGTTACAAAAAAAACGGAACTGCTCACCTTTGCAGTGATGGTCGACGGCGAGGAACGGCGTGAACGGCGGAGATGAAGGGCTAGGCGTGCGATGGCGGAGATGGCAGGCTGCAGGCGTGCGACGACGGAGATGGAGGTTGGACGCCGGTGGTAGCAGAAATGCGTGAACAGAGGGAGGCATAAGGGAGAAGAGAGGAGATACGCGTGTTTTTTTCTAGGGTTACCAGGGACAAAAGAGGAATGCGTATTATTTTTTTCTAGTCAGCGATCCCTAGTAGCTAATTCGGTCAGACACATAAAGACCCAGTAAGACGCGTTATTTTTGAACTATCAAACAGTCTGACTCGTTCCCTTACTGACCCAGTAAGAGGTAAATCAAACACACCCTAAGCAAAAAATTGATTTTAGTTAACTATTCAATTAAACACCACTACACACCAATTCAAGGCATTTATTAATCCTAAAATCAGGTTAATATTTACTATAAATCTAAACTTAAAAAACATCATGACAAGGGTTTTTGTCCTTGTTTATTATAAGTAGTACATATTTATAAAAATCAAAACTATCAAAAACAATAAAACCGAGTTCTATGAAATTCTGAAAAACTATAAGATAAATGTTGTTTAAACAATATGTACTAATACAAAGTTCTATTTTTCAACAATATGCATTAATAGAAACTGCGAAAAATGAAATTAAACTTCACCTTACTAAAACCCACAAAAATAAACCTAATGTTTCTTAATCGATTGAGAATCTAAGAAAATCAAGAATTGCAACATATTAAACAAAACAAACCTACATAAAAACACATAGAAAGAATTGAAAAATCACCAAAACAGTAATGTTATCAAGACTCAATCCGTATACACCACCTCACAAATAACAGAACCTAACTCACGGATATAGTAGCAAAACAATAACATTGTCAATTTTTATTTTGAATTATCTACAGAAATAACATTCGAACTCCAAAAACAGGGATATGAAACCTTTTCATATTGTAGTAACTAATCACCAATTAACCAAAGTGATGGTTTTTAGAGCCATTGAACCATCTATAGCTAGTAAATAAATATAATCAGATCCAATTTTTCACAATTGTATTAGCAACCGTAAGAGACGATTGTGAATAATACAACAAAGATGAAATATTATTACCAAACAATATCAGTGGGCCACAGAGCTCTTCGAAAACCCAAATTAGAATGAAAAGCTTTATAAGGGTGGACGGAGTGGCTTGTGGGTTCGGCGATAGATGGGTGAAAGGTTGGGGCGGTACCTCCGGTACCGCTGCCCCCTCCCCTTCGGTTTCGTCGGGCTCGGCAATGGTGGGATGAGTTGGATGATGGTGAACCCACAAACATATATATATATATATATATATATATATATATATATATATATATATATATATATATATATATATATATATATACACACACACACAAGCACACACACACACACACATATATATATATATATATATATATATATATATATATATATATATATATATATATATATATATATATAATTCTTATTTTTGGTATTATATATTTAATTTTAATATTAAAAATATGATGTGGCATCGTGGGTTCAGTGGGTTCAGTGGGTATTGGTTCCATGGGTGAAAGATTGGTGAAAGATAGGGAAAGATTGAAGTGAGAGGAGAGAGAAAAGCTGACGTGGCGTGTGGGTTCAGTGGGATGGGAAAGATCTACTCCCCCACCCTAATAAACCCAAATAACAGTTGGAAATTAAATTACACAGGAAGATAACTAAAAAAAAATTGAAAAACAAACAGACGCCTTTCGATTCTTCCAATTTACCAAACGATACCTTATAAGTTAGATCTGGTATTTTTAGTTCCGCTCTAATCTTCCCATTACTTTTAGGAACCTGTGATCATAAGTAAACAAACATGTGTTGTTCTGGATTTTGTGAGCAGTCGACTACCCATCATAGTATAAAAAAAAAAAAAAAGTTGATAAAATTGCATCATAATTCCAAAGTCAACAATGTCAAATAGGCAAATTCACAGACTTGACCAAAATCAAGAAACAATTTTACTTGGCTATGAATCTCTGCATCTTGGTTTTCAGAGGCTTGACCAAAATCAACAATGTCAAAGATGCAATTTCAATTCTCCCCTGTTCATCACTCCTCTACAAAACATTAGTTTCCTAATAACAAAGATCACCAATTCACTAAATGTACCAACTCCTGAAATAATATTTTCACTAAAATAGTTCAAAAACATTTCTAGTATCAGCAAAATCAAATGACCCCTTTCTTATCTGTGCGTACCTGTGATGGATATTGATAGCCATATGAGGTAAAACCATAATTTAGAAAAAATCGTCAAAAAATATCAGATAGATCTAGATCATGAAATTCAAGAGTATGTAACGTTCAAAAAAGAATATAACAACGAAAAGATCGTTATTGTTACCTTCCAAATCGAGTACTTTAATAGCAACAATCTCCTTGTTCCGGAAGCACGTGGCTAAAAAAACCGAGGCACAGACACCTTGCCCAATTTCCTTGTACAACTCATAGGTGTGGAAAGTGGTCTGATACTTGTGAGTTGCCATGAGGGGTTGAGAAATTACAGCAAGCTGAGAACAAAAATTAATAATATTAGAATAAACCAGATCTGAAATACCTTCGATAAGGACAAGAGGGGGCTGAGAAATTCCAGCAAGCTGCGGGATTAGAAGCAGCAGTACAACAATGGTGGTAAGAGACGACTATAGGGTTTTGGAGAATGGGAAAAGAAACCACAAGAAGTTGTATCTCTCTGTAAACCATTTTGTGAAACAAACGTAAACAAGATAAAATAAAGAGTAAATTACACTTTTGGTCTCCGTGGTTTACCCATAGGGACATAAACGTCAAACCAAATACTTGGAAATGACACGTTCGTATGTGACGCACGTCCGTGAAACGTAATACGGACTCGAGGATTTAATTTCGTGCGACAAAACGTCCATAGAGTGTCAGTTAAGTGAGTTTTTTTTCTTTATTTTCATTTTTTTAAATAAATTTATTATTATTATTTATTATTATTTTTTAAATGTCTATATACTCGGTTTTCACTAATTTTTTTTATTTTTACTTTTATTAAATTTATTTTTGTTTTTTCTTTTTTTTATGTTTATTATTTATTATTTATTATTTATTTTTTTGATTTTTTATTTTAAAATTATTTTACAACATGTTCGAAATTACTAGTGTTATTTTGTTTTTTTTTTTTTTACTTTTTTATATTTTTGAACTAAATAGGTTCGAGTTTTTAATGGTTAAACAATTATAAAAGTTTTGAATCATAAAAAAATTAAGCATCATAATATTTTGAGGCCATATAACTTTTGGATAATATCATTTTTGGATCAAAACATTTTGAATCATAGTATTTTGGATCATATCATTTTCTAATCACATGATTTTCGATCAATAATATATTAATTAAATAAAAATTTTGTTCATAACAAATATTTGAGCATTATATATTTTGAATCATTTAATTTTGACATAAAAGATATAATTAAAGATCATGAAACATTTAAAATCAAAATATTATTATATCATAACAAATTAAGGATCATAAAATGTTGAATCATAACTTTTTTAACTCATAAATATTTTGAATAATCTTATTTGCTTTTTTGAATTTTGATACAAATTAAGTCAAATCCGTTGACATCTATAACTTTCAACTAATATAAATAGGGCCTCCGGGTCTCATTTATTCTACACCTCAAATTCTTTCTCTCTCTCTCTCTCTCTCTCTCTCTCTCTCTCTCTGCGATTTCTTTCTGGTTTCCGAGTATTCGCTTTGTGTTTATCTGTTATTCCATAGCTGTTGGAACGAACAATATTCTGCATTAACTCATGGGTTTTACGCTGAAAGCTAACAGCCGATGAGCGCCGTAAAAACCTTTAAGGACAGGAGTCAATCAGTGCAGTCTCAACGACTACGAATCAACGATCTTCTGATCTTCAGGTTGGTTTTAATATTTCTGTCTCGTACTTTATTTTGTCCGATAACAGGACAGTTTCCTTCCACCTTTCTATAATTAGATCTGATCGCGTAGGATCGAATCTGATTTCTAGACGAAATTGGGTAATATATAATAATAATTGAATTTATTATTAGCGACCAATCGGTACATAATTCTCAATGTTATTTATCGATCCGTCTGCTTTGGTTTTTTCCGCTATTAGGAATTAGTTTGTGATACTAATTTTCGGATTGTTTGTCTGAAGTACAACACCGACTAGAAGTGTAATGACTACAGGACCAACCGGAAGAGCGGTGGTTGTGTTTTTTAGGGTTCAAGATGGAGGCGATGGGGTGAGAAAAGTTGGTCGACGTCTCAAGAATATTGAAAACGGATACGGTCGTTTTTTTTTAGTTTAGGGGTAAAAATGGTAAAGTCTCAGTTCTAAGACCATTGGGAGTACCCATCACTTTGCACAAAAGTGATGGGTGACACCTCAGCGCCACGTCAGATTTTCATCACACCACATTCTATCACTCTCCATCACATTCCCCCTTTATACCCATCACATTTTTATCACACCACATCATCTTTTTAATTAAAAAAAATTCAAAAATAAATTAGAACATAATTTTAAAATTAAAACCCATTTCATTAAAAATAAAAATTACAAAAAATAAAAACAAACTTAGAAAATAAAAATTACACTAAAAATAAAAATAAACGTAAACTAGTTGTCGTCATCGGAGTCGGTGTCGTTGTCGTTGTTGTTCCCGGGGCGATATTTAGCGCGGACACTTTCCCGCATCGCCAAGAAAATTTCCAAATCCTCGCCCTCGAAGTCGGATGGTTTTGTTTTCAAGAAGTCGATATCGGCGTTTCGTTGTAACTCCCGTTGTGTTTGGATAATTTGCCGTTGCGTTTTGACAATTTCTTTTTCGACCCGACCCATAATCCCGACCTTTTCGCTTTGTAATTGGACGTATCGGTCGAATTTGTCGCCAAACAATTCCATAACGCTCGACTCCGATCCGGAACCCGAAGCCGCATTCTTGCCGGCTTTTTTTGCCCGGTCTCGCCCCATCGGTCGACGGATCGGTTGGGGCTCGTCCTCATCGAGATCGACGGGCTCGTCATTCACGTCGATATACGCACGCCCGTCCGATTGTTGAGACGTTTCTTGGTGGACCGACCTCGAGCGTTTCGTTCCCGAAGATTGTGAATCGTCGACAAGAAGCCACTTCGGTTGTTTTTTCAACTCGTTCCAAGCTTGTATATACGGGAACGCTTTTTTCGTTGGCGTTGTTGTTTCGTATTGTTTTAACGCCGCGTTGAAAACGTCGAAGTCGTTGGACCCGCTTTTCCGCATATTCGAGAGATTGGTTGTCCCCTTCCTCTTGTGTCTCTTGAACCATTTCGGGAGACACCGGTTGCGGTTGCGGTGGTGGTTGTGACATCGGAGGTTGTGACATCGGTGGTTGCGACGATTGGGCTTGGAAACCTTGCGGTTGAAACGGAAAGGGGGGTTGAAATTGTTGATATGGGTTGAATGACGGATATGGTTGTTGAAAAAGTGGTGGTTGTGCGATCGGAGACCCGCCTTGGAGTAAATTCATAAAACCACCGCGGGGCGATTCAAGATTCGGGTATTGACGCGGGGTCGAGTTTAATCCGAACGGATCATACTCGCGGTTTTGGTTTGAAGGTGGGGTGTTTGGGTTTTGTTCCATTGCAAAAGATTTTTATAAATTTTATGTTTGAGAGGATAAAAGATGAAGAATGTGTGTAAAATGTTAAAAAGATGTGAATATATATATATGTGTATATGGTAATTTTTAAAAAAAGTAATTTTTTTTTTTTTTAATTTTCTAGCCGTTGCAACGGCTATTTTTCTCATTTCATCTCGTGATCACGCGTGATATGGAACACGGACGTTCACGACCACGCCCCATCACGGTAGCACGGGGCGGTGTGCACGCCGTGATGGGTGCATACGTGGCCATCACGGTCGTTGTTCACGGAGTATTCCGAATGGCCTAAATGGCTATATCTTTATCTTAACTATACATATGCTTTTAATTTATTAAGAGGCTAAAACTTGAGAAATCAAAAACTCTTAATGGTTGGACCATTCTATGTATCTAAATATAAACATTAAAAGGCTACCACATAATAAAAGATATTAAGGATCAAAATTTTCAAACTATAATAATAGAAAAATCAGTAATTAAAAATAAAAAACACAAACCAACAAAAGATTAACCTAATAATCAATAGTAATACTATCCTCCTAGATTGCTTAAGATCTTTATTTCTCTTGATTTTTGTCAGATCTAAAATTAATAACACTATGACGCTGTACTCATCATAAAATTACACCACAGAAAAATACTTAACTGCAATCAGAAAAAGATAAACCTAGATTACGAAAGAATAGAGAAAACAGTAATTAAAAATAAAGAACAAAATAATAATAGAACGTTTCTATGCTCCTAGATTGCTTAAGATCTTTATTTATCTTGATTTTTGTCAGATCTAATATCAAAAACGCTATCACGCTATGCTATTATTTATCTTGATTTTTGTCAGATCTAAAATAAAAAAAAAAACGCTATCACGCTATGCTCATCCCATAATTACACACAAAAAATTAACTGCAATCAGATTTGAAATAAAGGACCATCTGATGCAGAAAAAGTAACTCAAAATGTTTCATAATTCAAAATTTCACTCACTAGATAAAAGATGCTGGTTACAGTAGCGAATCTAGAATAAAAACCCAAGTGTGTCCAACTTAATTGAGATGACAAATAAACAAATCGATAAAACTTGGTTGAGATCGGGTTATCAAAAACACTATTTAAGACATGATCATAAACAAGTAACAACATATTCAAAGTGCAAAAATCAATAAGATATGCTTAACCAATAATAAACAAAAAAAAAAACACAATTTAGTACAAAAAAGAAAAAGAATGAATGGACAATCAAAATCAAATTATTCTAAATTCTTGTCGTTTCAAAAAGGAAGTTAAAATCGTTATTAAAAATTATAAAATATGACCATGAGTGTAAAATATGTAGATTAACAATGAAAAATAAAGTAATATAATAATTACATAGACCTTTTACTAAAATATTATAAAATTGTAATTTATGAGAAGATATAACAAACAATAAGCTACTTAGAAATGAAAACCATGATTCAAATTTTCAATTGAAATTTGCAACCATAGTAGAAGTTTACTCCTGATTAACCACTGTCATCCCTCATCAAACCCCTTTTATTTTTCTTTCTTTTACACAACGGTTTAGGCGACTAACAAAACTATTATTCCATTTTTTAAGAAACAACAATAGAAAAAAAAAAAAAAAAAAGTCTTACAGTTAACTCAAGAAGACAAAGAAATAAGATTGAGAGGAGATAAGGGCACACGACAGAGGAGATTAGTTGACAGCAGCAGAGATCGATGATCGGCTAAGGGCGGGGGGCAATATTTTTATCTTAATTTTCAAACCTAAAATATCACAATTCAAAATATATGATGATAAGTTTTATCTCTTACTTGTAGAAAAAATTATTTATTTTTATTAACATCTGTTAAGTTTGCTTTCCTTTTCTTAGAATTTTTTGGGTTAATAGGGAGTTGATTCTTCCACTGCAACTTTTAATCAATCCACTGAATATAAATAATCATTAAAAGTTGTCATGGAAGAATTACAACCCCAAACATATATATCAAAACCGTAAAACATATTAAAATTTGTATTGTGTTGCTGCAATGTCCGTCTAAAATTGATCATGTGTCCAACCAAAGTTTTATCAGGTGTCCATTTAAAAATATGATGTAAATTGTAAAAAGAACTTAAGAACAAAACACCCTTCTGCAAAGTGTAGGCTCGCCTCTGGCTGGTTATCAGTTTTTTCTTTTTCCTTTTGTGTTCTTCTTTTTGTTATATCCACAAAACACCGGGCAAAACTTGTGGCATGTATCTTTGTAATCAGGTAGCATGCAGCGCCCACCACACTTCTCGTTGCATCCATAATCAGCTAAAACATTTTGAAATATGATAAAATCGGTTTAATAATTGATAGGGCTAGATCGTGTACAGATTTACTATTAAAATGATGTTTGCATTTTGACAAGCAATAGCCGGTCTAACAGGTTTCTGCGACTCTTCCAATGAATATTCATTTCCTGTAATTTCTCCGATGATCAAAGATCAAAATTCACTGGAGAAGTCACCCGAAATCAGCTAAAGAAGCGTCAATTACCTTCGTTTGAGTGATGCTTCCGGGGACCTCTTTTGGGGTTGTGCTTAACGGCCGTGGCGGGGGCAAAGAGTAGAATTACAATGAGCGTAAGTACCACTGCTTTTCTCATTTGAATTATGAAAGCTTGTTGAGATTGTGATTGTGGATCCATTGCCATCTGAAGTAAGCAGTATAGTCAGACCCCCGATTTCTGAAAATATATATAGTAATTAGGGGGTGTTTGGGAGTGTTTTTTGAACTCAAAAAGTGCTTTTCAGCAAAAGTGCTTATCGACTTATGGTGTTGGCAAAAACTCTTTTTAAAAAAGTGTTTGGACTTTGGATTAACTTTTGTGGTGAAAAAAGTCAATAAGTTGATAACTTACATGTAAAATGACCAAAAAGGACATTCACATATTTAGAATTATTTACTACTTTTACATATAATATTTATTCATAACCATGTGTGAAACCATATCAGTGAATCAAAAACACACTTTTGCCATGGTTCTTTTTCATACAATCTTCACAATTGCCGAAATTAGAGCAGTTACCAATTTATACAATTAACACAATTGGTTAAACGAATTAAACATGTGGAATTTATGAAAATAGTTACATATTTTATTAACAAAATCGTTTTATCAGTGAATCAAAAACAAAATTTTGCAATTGCTCTTTTTCTTAGAATATTCAAGCTTTACAAAACTTCACCAATGAATCATCACCTCAGATTATTCCGTAAACAAAAAAAAAAAAACAGATGCAAAGTATATCTTCTCAGATTTTTGCATAAGCAGAAAATATCTCAGGAATGATTCCATAAACAGAAAATTATCACAGATTCTTACATAACATAGGCATACCAGATACATACACTACACTGACAAGTAAAGGGTGTTAAACAAAAAACTATACCCTGAAAATATATGGAATTAACAGATGCAGAAAACCTGGAATTAGTTGTTGACTTGTAACTTGACTTCTGACTTAAACGTAAATTTTCACATATACATATACATATACATATACATATACACACACATACATATACATATATACATATACACATATACACATACACTGATACACATACACACACAATCACATACATACACATACTCTCAAATCTTCTCACCTCTTATTTTTCTCACCTTTTTAGTGCTGTACAGTGTACTTGCTCAAAAAGGACTTAGTACTTTCAAAAAGAAAGGGTTATTAACCGATGGATTGAGGAATTAAGTATTGGATCATGCAAATACCCAATCGTCACATGACCTGTCCGAGTTACGAGTCATTTCGACTCGCACCGAATCACGCCATGGCCGAAAATTATAATGGATTCACAGAAATCGGCACACAATTAGATGAAATAACAGAAATCGAAAGACAATTAGATGGAATAACAGATGCAGAAAAGCTAGCGAAAATCGCAAGTACTTCAAAGAAATTGAAAGACAATTACATTGAATTCATACATGTTTTCGACAGATCGCTGATGTCGAGTTGGCGAGGTTCTCAGTTCCAGTGGCAGGTACAAGAAAGCATCACGATCTGATATGGGGGTTCGTTGATGGATGGAAGCCGTATTGATCCAGACAAGCTATTATATTGTATATCTCAAACGAGCAGGAACCGTGAACAGTTGCTAATTGTATATATATATATTAATTTGCAACTTCGGTTTGTGATTTGTTTGGTTTATTCTAGAGGCTAAACAACTAAATACAGAGCATGGTATATTTGCTAAATTATTCTATACAAATTTCAAATAAGCTTTTATTTAACAATAGCAATTTTGGTTGTTCTTATATTTACGTTTTTTCCCCTCAACTAATTTCGAATTAATTGTTTTCATCCTTATTTATTACAAAATTATTTTATTGGTATTTTGTAAGTTACGATTCCGGTCCCTTATTATATTTTAAAATTACATTTTCCGTCCATTACATAATTTTTTTAGTCGAGATGCGTTTTCCAATATACCGGCTTCCGCGGCATCGCACTGACAATCCAAACCCTTGTTGTTTATATTTATGACGTGCCTTTTTTTAAACTTTTTTTAACCTAGTTTTTTTTTTAACCTAGCTTTTTTTTTTTTTTGCGTTTTCCAATATACCGGCTTCCGCGGCATCGTACGGACAGTCCAAACACTAGTTGTTTATATTTATGACGTGCCTTTTTTTAAACTGTTTTTAACCTAGTTTTTTTTTTTTAAACCTAGCTTTTTTTTTTTCCTTGCACATACATTTTTTTAACTTTTTTTAAGACTTCACTGGTTCGATTCCTTGCACGTATCTTTTCTTAACCTCTTTTTAACCTAGCTTTTTTTTTTTCAGACTGTCACGTTTTCGACTTCTAATTGACACCGCATCGGTGTATCCGCTTCCAGGCTTCCACTACCTTCTCTTCACCTCCTCAGGTCACCTCTCTTCTTCCAACTTTATTTCTCGCCTTACAACTACAACGCCTCAACAAGCCCTAGCTGTGATTGCTCTAGCATCGATTACATTCTCTCCTGCTTGAATCACCACCAGCGATTCCCTTCTGACATCCAAAGACACTTCTGCACCATGGCTGTACTGCTTCTGCTAGCCGCCGGCATCACCTTCATCTCCGTTTTCTTCTACTTTCTCCCGTCCTTTTACCAACACCTCAAGTTCAAGCTTTCTTCTGGCCCACGCCCACATCCTATCGTCGGAAACCTCTACGACGTGAAACTGGTTTAAACTATGTGTTACGCTGAACAGCTCGGAGTTGGCTAAGGAGGTGATGGAAGAAATTAATGATCAAGAGTTGGCTAATAGGCATAGGAATCGGGCGACGTTGTCGTTTAGTAAGGGGGGAAAGGATTTGATCTGGGCTGATTACGGACCGCACTATGTGAAGGTAAGGAAAATGTGCAATCTAGAGAAGATGAAACCATTGCCATGGTGAATCCATTGTCATACATTCTACTGATCTTGGTATGATTTGTACTTGATTCAATTCAATTTCATTTCGTTTCTCTATAATTGTTCATGTTTGCTTTGTGGATATTTAGATCTATGTTTTTGTGTTAAATTGGATAGCCTATAATAATCATAACAATTGCATCGCATCGTTCATTTTTTATTTAGCTTACATCTTTAATCTAAGAACTGGAGTTTCAAATGAACAAATCTCGATCGTTGGTGATGGATACATTCATCTTTATCGATGACTAATTTTTACTTTATATCTTCTCTCAATAAAGCTAGAGTCCTGTTCGGGCAAATCTCTGTTTCCTTCAATGACTTTATATTCCAATATAAATCATTCTATTCTCACAAATAAACAAAAAAACAAAACAGATGATGTCATATATCTACTTACAAAAACGAAAGATAAAAATAATGGAAATTTTAAAGGACGGTAAAGTGTGAAAAAGTTGCCCTTTTGGTGAAAAATGTGTTTACTGAAGCGAAATAAGCATTACTTTTAACTTAGAAAATTTTATCCGTGTTTTTTTCGTGTCAATATATTCTAGATTCTAGGTGTACGTGTTATAATTTATGGATTCTATGTTGTAACTATCGAAGTTCATGTGTTCCGTTTATCTTCTGAAAAGTAGGCATTAACTTTCATTGTGTTCTGCTTTGTTTAGTATATGCATATTTTATTGGTATTTTATATTGATGTTTTCAGGAAATTCATATTCTTATAAAGCCCTAGAGGAGAAGAAATCACATGCTTCAATTGCAACTTGGTTATATTTACTTTTGTTATTTTGTAATTTATACCCCTTCCATTGGTTAGTTTATTGGATGGATTTATAGGTAAGGGTATCTGCTTCTGGCCATGCCCAGACAAGTAGTATGAGGTGGGCACCTGCCAACACCGACCAACACAAAGCTAGGACCTGCAAAGCCTTCTCCATAACCAAAAATGTGAGTCCCTATGGTTGTTATCGATTCTGAAAGCAGCAAAATTTTATGATGATGGTAAGAAACATATTTTTGTAGTTGTTTACTTTTGGGTTAAATATATAAATTAGTAACCTACTTTTACTTATTTATGTATTCTAGCCCTACTTCAATTGTTTTTATTATAGCATCAAATTCTCAAAATACCACTCTGGTCTAAATCCGCTCTCTAATCTAAATTCCTTTTTGGTTTAGGTTTTATGGAAGGAACATCTACGGGGAAGACCGTAGAATATTAGGTAAGATTGGTGTTTGTTATTTAAAAGTTATAATTATTATCTTCGCATCTGTATACCTTAATATTTCTAAAAAATTAAAAAATCTGGATTTTTTTGTTAACATGTATTCTATGGCTTGCAGTGCTTTATATGTAGTTCAATTAATTAGGTTCCGTGAAACCGTGGCTAGAGAAAATTTGAGGTTGCTTTATGAAACACTTGCCAAAGATCCAAATATTCTCTCTAATCTTAATCAGGCAAGTGCAAAGTTCATGTAGGTTTCTTCATTTTCTTTTTATGTTCAAATAAATGATGTTCTAAAGGTATTTGCAAAACTGTTGGTATACATGGGGAAATGGAAGGCAAAATAAACAAAAAATCGTTGGAAATACTAACATGATCTACTTCTTTCATCAGTATGCATGTTGTACTCTATTTCTACCCATATTAGCAATGTACTTAAATGTATACCAGGATTTGATCGTTACACTTGGACCTGATTCTTTATTTTTTTTCTCATTAAATATAGACGGCGATTGATTTTTAAAAGATTGAGACTTGATGGAAATCTTGGCTTTTCTGTATAATGTGTGCAGATTTCTGAAAAGGGGATTGACGAGTCTCATTTTGGCATTGAACTTGGGATTCGTGACAAAAGCACGAAATTACACATTTTTCAACAAACATTCAGATTTTATAGTACATATATATCAGAAAAATTTGGTATTGGATATACATAACCATATACAAGCATCTAAAGGCGAAACCTGAGTACCAAGTCTAGCCCATTTTCAAATACTTTGAGAACCGGTGCCAAGATGAAATGGTAATTTATTCTTAGCACTCATGGATGCACAACCACAATTTCTTAATTATTAGAAGGTTAAGCTTTGGGCTAGATCATACCCTCTTCTTTATTTGATTATTTTTTTATTTTTATCCTGATTTTTGGTTTGGGTATATGTGTACATTACAGTGTATCTTAATGATACCCAAAGAATTGCATTCCATGAAGCATTGGGGTGAACAAAAACGAGTTTGACATGTCTATTGTCATCAAGGTTTGTCGACCACACACCTTTTTCATCTTGATTATTTAAAAAAAAAGAAAAATTATCGATTTGTTTATTATATAATTCAATTTTTTGCCGGTAAATTTCAGCTCACTATAATTGGGTAAATTTTTTTGAAGTATAATATCCTTCCCAAAAATTTTTGGCAGTGCAATTCTATAATTAAGTAGAGTTTTCAAAGTTTAATGCCTTAGTAAACAAACTTATTGAAAGTAAAATGCTATGATGGTAAGAAATAAAAGTACGATGCTATACTACACAAATAAATAAATACACGTTGCTATCTATTGGATTTATCCCTTATAGAAAACATATCATATCTTATTCCACATGGGTTTGTGAGTGTCAATTATGAGTTTTTTTTTTTTTTTTTTTTTTTTTTTTTTTTAATTCGTGGGCTGATAACCTCCCATTTCATGGGGAATTTTATTCGAAAAACGAGTGATTTCATTTCTTTTAGATGTTAATAATGTTATTTGGCAGTTTGCCCTTCTGATCTTGGAGTTTTAGAAACTTTCGGCTTCTGTTTCTAATCTTTTTTATTTAGAGATAAATGATCAAAAATTATTTGAGAAAATTGTTTTATGTTAAATGGAAAAAAAGAATACACAAGGGTAAATTTCTGCAAAGGTCGGAGCGTCTTAATGTTTCCACCTAACTTATTTAAGATCAAGTAAAAAAGCACTTATACATAGCTTACTAGATTAACTTTTCTCGCACATTAAGTACATTAAGTGCTGCTTATTATGCCATGCAGAGTAACCAAACGCCAGCTACAATATTCCCGACGGTATTGGATTTAGAGAATGATATCTCACTGGTGATGAACTTGAAGAGAATCCTGCATATCGCATATATATATATATATATATATATATATATATATATATATATATATATATATATATATATATATATATACTAGCGGCATACCCGTGCGATGCGGCGACAGTGATTAGTTCGTTGCGATGAATAATATTTGAGCGGCTATTAGTTTGTTTTGACAAATAGTTGACTGTAACAAATGGCTTTATTTTTTGATGTAGTTTTGGGTTAAAGATAAAATTGACACAATGCGGTGGAAGTAGGGAAGGGGTAGATTAGTTTCTTTTGACAGATAATTTTTTTGGCCGCAACATGCAAGTAGTGTTTTGGCTGCTGCTCTAATCCATTGGTTATTTCTCTTTGGTCAAACTGCAAGTCTGATGTTGATTTGGGTGACATGCTAGTCCTCAAAGTACATTGTTAAAAGGCTTCATGTTCTGAATTTGTGGATACCAGCCATCAATGTTGTCGCACTATAATTATTCGAAATAACCCTACATAGCCCTAAAACAGAATCCCCAAACACTTAAGTTATTCCAAATAATACAAACTATTTTCATGTCATATATTTCTTTAGAAAATTTTAATAATACACATCAAAATTAAGATCATATGATCGTATATCTCCTTGCACGTGCCATCTTCATTTAGACCGTCTATCTCCTTGTCGTATAACATCCAATTACAACAAAAAGCTTCATGTAAGGAGCAGCCTCTCTGTTCCATCTGTCCATATAACTGAAGCAACATCAATAAAGTATATAAAAAAAGGTATTATAAAGCAATTAAACTGTATTTTTTTAAATACATGAAAGTAGAAGGCCAATAACCAGTTGTGGGTACCATCAAGTAGCTTTATAAAACCAAATCCTAGATCCAGTTTCTGCACACAAAATTAAATCAATATCAAAACTAAATCAAAGCCTTCTAGAAAACTTTATGATACATAATGATCTCAAAAATATCAGAAAAATAGAGAGAAAATTTGATGAGCTTTGTTACATATAATACTGCCAAATATATCTCCCAATAATGCATAGAGGCCGGAGGTGAACAAAGAACAACTTCATTGTTTGAATTAAAGAAATCAAAGATTCATCAATAATCTTTAACCTTTTAATACTGCATAGATGCTTCACTACAAAGACTTGTTGTACAAAAACGAAGAAATCGGAAACAGGAACCAGGAATCACACCCATGATTAATCAACCCATTAGTAGAAAAAAGAAGATGATTAAAGGGGGAAAATATGATTATCATAAAATGAACTGAACTTACTAAAATAACAATAACGCAAAATCAAACCTTGGAGAGCTATTGTGATAAGAAATCTGCAGTAGAATAAGAAGAATAATTCTTTAGACCTTGGAGAAATAAAAAATTCCAATCCCAGATTTTGATAGCCTATACAGTAAGAACTTCGATTAAATGAAACAAAAAGCCTAATTGGGAATAAAGCATGCATAGAATTCCAGGACTTCGTATCAAAAAAGCACATTAATCAAAGCAATTAAAGAGATAATGAAAAGCATCTCATAGCAAAAGCGATGGTTATTGTTGGCATTTAATGACGGAGATATCAAATTTGATTTTTGAGGGTGTCATAGGATTGATATAAATACAAGAGACAACCTCTTTAACAGACATCTTTTTGAATCCCGCTTCACGAAATATCATCGTTCTGTAAAATGACTGGAAGTTTGGAACGGTGAATTTGGGGATGTCGGTTAAAGGCAGCGAGAAGCTTCATGATGGTGACTGAATCGATGGAAGATGAATGAGTGCGATGGTGAGTGCGTAGGGTTTAAAAATGGATTTAAAAATGGGGAGATTCAAATTTGAAATCGAGGAGTATAAATAAACCCAGAAAGTTGAAATCAAGATCGATCCATCATTGACAGCTTAACAGTTTATTTCTAAAGTGGACAAAACTTTCCTGGATCCACAAATGCGGTAGAACACATTTACAGGTACCTTTCTACATCTCTTTAAGTTGCAGCACCCTCCAGATGCTTCTTACAAAATTGTCTTTGCAGTGCTCACAATGGTCTCTGCATATCTGGTGGTTCAACTATGGCAGCGTCCGGTGGTTCAAAAACGGTAGCGACAAGCAGTCAACACCTGCTCAAAACCTTGTTCAACGATCTAAGCCCCGGTTCAACGATTGGACCCCTAGGCAGCGTTTGGAGGTTGATAGATGGAAGGATTCTTGGCAGTGTTTGGCAGGGCCGTCTTAAGCCGATTTAGGGCCCGGGGCGAAATATAAAATGGGGCCCCAAGCGATAAATTTTTTATAATAAAAGAGGGTGGTATCTCCGGAAATTTTTATTAATTTAGAAAATAAATACAATAGCATCGATAAGTTATGATTTGGGCTAAGTTTAGGGCTTTCTAGCAAAGTAATAGATTTTTTTGGGCTAAATATATAAAAAAACATCTAAAAATGAGGGCCCTTTGGCGTTTGGGAGCCTGGGCGGTCGCCCAATTTGCCCACCCCATTGAGCCGGCCCTGGTGTTTGGTTTCTTCAATTTGATGAGATGAGGGTTATTCGAGGAATTTTTTTACTGATGGCAGCAAATTAGGTCTGAGAGAGTGAGAGAGCGGCTATCTAGGTTTTGAGAGAGAGAGTGAGAGAGAGAGAGAGAGAGAGAGAGAGAGAGAGGCACATCGAGTATCATAGAGAATGGGTTTGAGATGCTATATATATCCACATGCTAGGCTAGGTTATGCTATGCAATTCAAAATTTGAATCTCAAAAGCGGGATGTAAATGCCCGGTAATTGTTGTCATTTCAAATTTTAAACAATTAAAATTACCCCTAAAATTGTCTAAGCTTTAAACATTTGTACCTCTTAATTTTAAGACATTGATGCAATAAAAACTTGTACATATTATATATGTATTATAGTGTACTAGCTGCGTACCCGCGCAATGCGGCGGCGGCAAATTGTTCGATCCATTGAATAGTTGTCGGACGACGATTATTTGTCTTTTGGTCAATTGTTGTTGGATAATATTCCATGTATATCGATGTTTTTTGCATATCCGTGCAAAACTACGGACGATTATGAATTATACATTTATGGTCTATTATGTTCAACCTGCACATATTATTTAGGGCTAAATGCCTGAAATAACAATGTACCTTTACTTATTGACTTCATTATATTATTATGCGTTTATTTAATTATTTACATCATTGTACTTTAAAATCTTACTTGATTTATATGATCGCAGAACTACCTTATTAATCATACCATCACATGGGACCCAAAAAAAATGCAGGTTTGCAGATATGAATAATGAGACGATGAGGGTTAGAAAAGAAAGTATTTTGTATGAATCCATAAGTGGCTATATGGCTTATGAGGCCTGTTGTGTTTTTGGTGGCTCAGTTTGCATTTTTTTTTGTTTACTTATTACTTATTAGACCAACATGAAAGAAGTTTATACTTTTATGATGAATAGGTTTGAAATGGGAAATTTTCTTCCACACCAATAACCCCAAAAGTCATGTGAATGATATAGTAAGGTGTACCCTGTATATATGGAGTTCTATGTTTGTCGGTGTACCAATACTTTTTTACTTCAATAATTTCAGTTTTATTATCGGTAATTTTTAATTTGCATTAATTACAGTTTTAGTAGTTTTGTAGCTTTCAAAGTTGCCACATTATTTGTTTCCAATTTTAGCCTCAAAACTATAAATATTTTCCAATTGTTTCCTACTATAAATAGTAAAATTTGTTGCTTTCAATTTTGCCACAAAAATTTTTGCTATTTTCAATTTTGGCCTAAAAAATTTCAACGTTTTTAGTTTTGGTTAACAATAGTAAACTTTCATTGTTTTCAATTTCGCCAACAAAAAATTCGGTGTTTTCAATTTTGCCACTAAAACTTTTAATTATTTTAATTTTGTTACCATTTTATTGACTTCTTGAACTGTAGTAACACACGGCTCCCTTTCCCTCATTTTGATCATTTCCAGGCGGATAATAATATGATAATACATAATTTAAACTATACATGAAAAGACCATAAAATCAAATGCAAATGCTATTAATAAAAATAATGACAACATCAAATCTAGATTTCATGAATACAATCCCCGCCAACATGTTTTGTCGTATAGTTGACAGTCACTAAACTAAATTGGTAATAACATATTAAATAAATATGATTAAAGTTTTGGGAGGTAATAGGTGTAACCAATCATGGCACACCAATCACAACATGCATATATGGTAAACCATTTTCGCTACCTGCTTTCCCATGATTGTGAGTACAGTCTACAACCTCCATAATCTCCACCATGCAAGACATATTTTCCTGACACGCCTCCTTCTAACTGCACATTTTCTAGACCAGTATAAACCGAAGTAGCAAGAATAGGTTCCAAAAGCAACTTATGTAAGATGTATAAAAACCAAATCTGACCAATGTGAAGGTTTATAGCAGAATAGTCAAACAGAAAAGGAGTATATTAAAATTTTGGTCATTGTGGGGTATACTGAAAATCACAATTTTAGTCCATTTGTAATTGTTTATCAAAATCATCATCAAAATTTCAGGTTGTTGCAAATTCAGTCCCTGCATCATCAAACCGAATAACCCAGATGTTAAATGTTTCAAAATGATAAATTTACCCTTATACCTTGTATCATTTTTTTTTCTGGAAAATCTATCAACCGGGCTGTTAAGATACACATGTTCACATACATATATTGATAATAAAAATGTAAAAGCAGTCCAGTACATTGCTATCACCTGTAATTTTGCCATTTACTTATATTGATATAAGTAGGATGATATATTCGTCATATTGATAAAAATAACATAAAACATGTTTTCCGCCATGTGTGGGCTTCCTCAAGAACCTGTGAAATATAAAACCTGTGAACAATGGATTATAGAATGGTAAGGAGAAAATAATTAAGTTGGCTCAATAACCTTATGAAAACCGTAAATCATGCTAAGATGGTGAGATACACAGAAGAGAGAGAGAGAGAGAGAGAGATTGATTATACCCATGGCAGAGTAGGCGGTAGTTGTTATAGGTAGACCATGGCGGTTGTTCCTTTTGGTGAATGGTGGAAGGTGGCGTGGATCGAGGGAAGCACCGATGATTCCTCTTAACATTTCGATGGTACGGCATTATGCTCATATACAAGGTAAGCATCTTCCTTGTTTCCCTGCAATTTTAAACAAAATTTAATTAAAAGTGAAATAACAAATCGGTTGTTGATTCTTAAAGATATGTGAAAACAGTGAAGAAGAAAATAATACATGGTGGATCTTTGACCTGAAATAATAAAACAACACAGAAAAGAAAGAAGTAAGTAAAAAGAAGAAACCGGAACAAAGAAGACAACCTTTTTGGGGGTAGATTTTTCAGTTCCATTCAAACATTTTTGGGGGTAGATTTTTCAGTTCCATTCAGACCTGAAATAATAAAACAACATCGTGGATCTTTGATCTGTGATTCAGTTCCATTCAAACCTTTTTTCCCCATCACAACTATAATCATACTGTGCAGTTTAATGACACGCCACAACTGCATTCAAAGAAAGAAAAAAAGCCAGCACTTACCTTCAATATTATAAGTCGAGATCATAGAAACCCCAAGTTACAAATACTTTATGCATTTTACTCTGGTTGTCCAGATAAGTCATCCGTAGGATTAAATGGCAGAAAATGTAGCTCTTGAACATCAGCACGAGCCTACATACAAAGCAAAACATTACATTAACTTTTTGTGGGTTTTTTTAATTAATTAGTAGACTATTTGTATTTACCTATTTTGGATCAGCAAGCATACCCACGATGGCAGCATCTATGGCGTCCTGGTTTTCATTTCTTGATGCTCGTGCTGACATCAGCACTACAGTATCTGCATCTACTCCTTTGGCAAATACTTGAGAAATTACATGGACAAATCAGATAAAATGTAAAGAGATGGGTAAAAACGTAATTACAAATGAACTACAGACTGACCTCGATTAGATTTTTATCAACAGTAAGCTTGTTGAGGGTCAAGGATCCGGTTTTGTCACTATAAAGAACATCCATGCCCGCCATTTCTTCAATTGCGATCGTTCTTTTTGTAATTGCTCCCTGTAATTTGGATTAACATTAAATAAGAAGGAAAACATTTGTAAATTGGGAATTTTGAGAAGGAAGAAACCTGGTGAGCCAATCGGTGGGACCCATTTGGCATTGTTACAGAAAGAACAGTCGGCATTGCATTGGGGATTCCGCCAATGAGGAGAACAAGAAGATTGTCAATTCCGGGCCTGTATTGTCGATATTGAATCGGGAACATTACAATGATCTCATTCACCATTCTGACAGCAATTCAACAGATGCAGAAATTCCCGATTGCAGTCAACACCTAAAAAAATTAAAAATATCTTGAAACCTAGAGAAAACATAACAAACAACAAAAAATTACAGGGAGGTCGTTACAAAGATGACTGTCGGAGTGTTGGTTTAAACAAATAAAAAACGCAACGTACTCTGTTATTCAAGATTCTGATTTTTTTTCTTCTTTTTCCAGATCTGGCTGTCGGAGTGTTGGTAATCGGATGCTGCACAAACTGTTGATCCTGCAAAAAGATCAAAACAAAATCAAAACTTACCATCCCCTGGTTGCTTCGAGTAGATCCAGATCGATGCCGATCCTGCAAAAAAATGAAAACCAAATCAAAACTTACCATCCCCTGGTTGCTTCGAGTAGATCCAGATCGATGGCGATCGAGAGGCTTGGTTCTCGATTTGGAAGACGGGAAGCGATGGCGAGTGGTGGTGCTTGGATCGAGTAGATCCTGCAAAAAAATGAAAACCAAATCAAAACTTACCATCCCCTGGTTGCTTCGAGTAGATCCATATCGATGGCGAGTGGTGGTGCCTGGATCGGATTGTGGCGGAGTGATGGTGCCTGGGTCGTGAAGGTGATGGCTACATCGGATGGTGCTTGTGGGGAGTGGTCCGAAAACGGAGAGTAGGTGGTGGTCAGAAGCTGTTGATGTTGTTCATCGGATGTTGGCGGCCGTATCGGATGGTGGCTGCCGGATCAGATGGTGGCGGCTTAGAGGATGCCGGCTGATCCAGAAAAGAGAGGAAAATTTGCAGAAAAAATGGCATACCAAATGTGTATGCAGACGGGTACATGGATCTCTCCGGTACGCTAAGGTTCCCATTCTTGTAAATGATTGAGTTTTCACCAATAGATTTCCAATCAGACACATCGTTCGTAACGATCTCTCTTCCGTTTAATGGTCGCAGCCGCACAGACACGAAAATCTTCTCGCCATGGCGGGTACTATCGTCCCCTGACCTCGACTCCCCTCGTCCGCTACCACCGTTATCCCCCATTTCTAGCGGAAAACAGAATTCTCACGGCGTCGACATAACGAATTGTATCAGGCGGCTGTAAATGGTGTTCGGGTTGGAGAGCTAGGGTTCAAAGAGAGAGAATATGAGAGCTTGGGAGAGATAAGAGGATTGTTTAAGAAAGAACAGAAAAGTAGAGAGGAGCTTTAGGATTTCAAATGTAATTCTTATTCGGTGGGATATTATGGGAGAACACGCCCAACATGTGGAAAGCCAATTTGAAAATTTCAGGGGAGCAACCCGAATTTCAAACATTAGAGAATCAATTTCAAAATTTTCACAAAATTTGAAATTTTCAGCCGCTTAAAACAAAAATGCATTAATGGTTTGTACTCTCTTAAAAATTAAGACAATTGTGCTTAAAGGGTTGTAATTTATATATGGTTTATAGTATATATATATATATATATATATATATATATATATATATATTTGATAACCGAGGACCCCATCCGACCTATCCTTTGGATGACCCTGATGAAGCAACCTCGGGGTCCACGCACACCTGGCAGCAGGGTGGTCCGGGTCAATCACCTACGGGGGTAGAGAGGTGGCCAGTGGCCATCCCCTGATTGAAACCTAACACTCCCTATGGGGAAAGGGAGGGAGTGAGATTTGAACTCGGAACCTCCTTATGGGGGAAGAGAATGAGTCCTAAGCATATCGCATATTGTTCCCTGGTTTGAGTTTGAGAGTTGTTTGTTGTTTTCCTTTATTAGGTCATCATACTTGAAAACCTCTACATGATTTTTGCTTTGTTTTTAGATGAGGTTTCTATATTTGTCTAGACTTTGGAACTAATATGAAGAACTGGAAGTAGGATGCTATACTTAACAAATGAACAAAAGTATGTTGCTATTTTTTCCATTTAATATTTTTTTGGGGTTCCCGCTGCAACGCACGGGTTGCAACCCCTAGTTATATATATTACCTCTATATACAATTCCCAACTTGATTGTGAGGCGGATGAACAGTAAAAATTGTACTATTATTAATTAAAATTTATTATTCTTTATTTTAATTGTATGGCAACTAAACATGAAATCTCGCATAGCCTAGCGGTAAATTGTCTGCCATTGTTTGTAGCTTAAGGTGGTAGTTCGACTCTCACCTCGACATGTTTTCTAAAACTTCAGCCTTTTTACTCTTTCCCCCCTGACATTTATTTTTTAGTTTTAATTTTATTCTAAAATTTTCATTTTTTATTGTTTTAGCACGACAATTAAAAATCAATGGATGAATAGTAACTATTTTATTTTTTTATTCGTTTTGGAAGCATTTATAGAATTTACGTTGCGAGATTTAATGCAAATTCCTTACTGGTGTGGCGGTTAAGCATTTAACGTTATCAGAGAGGTCTTCTGTTTGAGCCTTGCATGCGACAATATTCAGCTTCAAGGTTTTTATTACCCATTTTTTGTTTTTGGCCAATTATTTTCTCAAATCCGACCACCGCCCCCTCCAACTTTCATTTCTTAGAAATTTCAGCCCAATTTTATAAATCTTCTTAATTCTTTTTTTCAGTTTTAGAAATGTATTTTTTTACAAATTTTTTAACTTATTTTTTTCATAAAGCTAATTTTATAACTTTTCAAAACATAGTTTTTTAAAAAGTACTTTTTATAACTTCCTTTTTACAATTATTTTTAAACGAATATTTTTTTTCAATATTGTTCCATATGTTTTTTAAAAACTTATTTAAATTTATTTTTTAACTTCAGATAGTTATTTTTTTATAGAAAAATATTGCTTATAACTTATTTTTTACAACTTTATTATTTAAGAATTGTTTTTATGAAATTATTTTGTTTTTCAAAATAACCTTTTTACATCTTTGCTTTTTATGTATGTTTTTTAAAATAATCGTTTTTACGGAATTATTTTGCACTTTGAAAAAATCTACTCCATTATAATATTGTACTTTTAGGCCATCAGGAGTGCCGTGCGAGGGGGTGCCCAACGTCGTGCGACGTCGTAGGGAACACTCCCCCCCCATGCGGCGTCGTCGCAGTTTTGGGCTTTGAAGACGTTGTACGACGTGTGCATGTGACCGTTGGAAGAAACGGCTAGTTTAATAAAAAAACTTTTTAATTTTCAAATACCACTATATATACATAAACATCTCACACATTTCTCACATACACATTAATACACACACATATATACAATTATAAAAAAATGGCTGGTGTGGAAAATGAAAACTGTAATCGGCAATGGACTCAACAAGAAGAGGCAGCTTTAGCGAGGGCCTGGGTCATCCAAATCGAAGACCCTAATGTGAGGCCTTATGCTCGCAGTTTCTGGGAACGTGTTGCGGAATCGTTTCACACAATTTTGGGCGTAAATGAATATAGGAGTGAAGATCAACTTTGTTTCAAATGGAGGAATTTGTCATTTAAAGTGTATAACTTTGAATAATTTATGAAGACGAACCGCCACGAGGGGGTCACCGACGAGCAAATCCTTTTCCAATCGTTGGAAGAGTATCGGGCGATGCACGACAGCGATTTCACGCATATAGATGCGTGGAATGTCATGAAAAATGTACCTCAGTTTTGTCGTTAGCTTTTAATTTTCGTATTTTAGGTTTTCATTTATCGTATGTCATGTTTTAAGTTATCGTATCTAGGATTTTAATTATCGTATTTTGTGTTTTAATTTATCGTATTTTAGGTTTTTAATGAAGTATTTTATGTTTTAATTTATGAAATTATTTGTTGTGTTTTAATTTTATTTTTAAGTTAGTTTTTAAATTAAAAAGTTAGAGGTAGTGAGAGGTGACCATTTCCACGGATGAGGGAAGGAGAGAGAACTGCTGATTGGATGCTAAGGTGGCAGAAAAAAGTGAGTTCAGGAGAGATGGCACTCCTGATGACCTTAGTAATATATTTTTAGTACGACACCCCACTGCACACGCGGGTGAGAAACTGCTTGTATACATAACAATTTGGAACGCGTGAACAGTAACGTGTTCCCAATTGATTTTTTTTAGAACGGAAAATCTATCCTACTCCTACTCCTAAACTACTCCTTGTTATGTTAGTGTCAGGGTTTGAACATATGTGCGTCTATAGCTTAGTGGTTCGGATGTCATTTGGAGATGAGGAAGTTGTGAGTTCGACTCATTGCACAGACATTTTTTGATTTTCCTTGGTTCTTTTTTGTGATTCCCTTCTCCGGCCTCTTTTTAATTATTTTTTTCCATGGATTTAGTAATGCAATAATGGTCCTTTTTGTGATTCTTTATTTTTTCCATGGATTTAGTAATACAATTAATGGTTTTTTTTATGCTCTTCTCTGGCCTCTTCCTTTTTGAAAGGCAAGCAATCACTTTTATACACTAACCAAAAACAACAGTACACAAGGCTTCACGACATACATCAAAATTCTGCGAGGTGCAAGAAATGAAGCAGGGGCAAATTAGTCCATGGAATTACACTACACACTTCTATTGAGTTTTAACCTTTAACTTATTTCTTCTACTTCGCGACGAGAGGTACCATCCCAGTAGAGTCTGTTGTCCCGTTACGGGGACGTGTCCGGACCTCGCTGCTGACTCATGCAATCACACTCTATACATGCATAAAAACACTACTGTTCTATTGTATAAGAAATCACAAAATGCCATGAGATGCATGTGCAATAACAAAAACATTAACAATTTAAATCTTTCATAAGCATATTAGACTTGAAAAAAACAATCTTTCAATCACAGAGTAGGCTAAAACATACTTTCTTAATCGTTGTAGGCTTGATGCCAAAACATTCATTCAAAATCATCGTATAAAACTTTCATAATCATTATATACGTAGAACGGTTTTGCACATCATATAATGTTTATAAATCACGTAAAAGCTTTGTCAACAATTTGCCATGTACCCCATAGTGAGAAAAAGCCTTTTGTACTCACCTTAATAGCTAGGTACGTGTAACTACACTAATCCACTTTCTCTAGCCTTTCGTTGCTTCCAAGCATCCTTCAAACCTCTATTAATTTAATAGAAGATTAGAACGTATTTCACAACTAAACATAAAACATTTGTCTACTCATTCTTAGACTACTGCTAGTTGTTATCTAAGTTCATTCCGGTGGCTAAGTATGGGTCTTAAACCATAAAAACCATTTTGGACAATTTTACCCTTTTTTGTCCCATTTTGACAGCTTAGTCCAAAATTCGTGTAAACTCTTGTTTAAGTCATTGTTATATAACCCAACAATGCACCAATAGTGTTTAGAACATGTATAAAGCTTAATGGAACCTTTTAATACATTTTTCGTTTCGACACTTTTTGACCGTTTTTCTATTTAGGCATCCTACTTTGCCTAATTGTGTTTTCGCGGGTTTTAACATGAAATTTTTGTAACTTTATGATCTTAACATGTTTATAAAACAATATCCATGGCTAGATGTCAAAACATCTTTCGTTTTGCTCTTTTATTCCATTTTTGGCAAATTTGCCGTTAAAATTATAAAAATAAAAATTATTTTAAACATCAAATTTTTTACATATTTTGTTGCCAAAACCACCCAACAACACATAAATGTTGATATAATTTCATTTCATACTCATAAGGACTCGTATTTGCTAAAACGGTAACTTTTAGTCCAACCGCGACTATTTTGATTCATTTTTAAACTTTAACCAAAACACCTTCTTTCTTGACCCAAACTTGGTTATTTCTTTTAATCTAGCATAATTATATGACAAATAATCATAGTATTCAAGTCTTGGGTCAATTCTTAAACTTTTGCTTATTAGGCCTAAAATGGTCATTTAACTAAAAATAGTCTAATTATAGTCTTTTTATGACTAAATGGTATTTTACATGACGATTAACCAATTGCTTGGCTTTCCAATTCAATGTTACCATATTGTGGTGTAAGCATATTCCATGGATCATATTTTAACTTGTTTCTTGATCACTAACGTCTACACAAATTTTTGTCCCATTTAGACTTTTACAAGTCAACTTTTGTCCCACTTTTGCCACTTGATTGTTACCTGGCAAACCAACTTTATAATGTCGATTCTTTGGTGTTTCTAACTTATTACATATAGTATTTCATAAGTTTAAACTCAATTTCAAGATATCTCAAATATAATTCAAGTAATTTCATATTTGCATTCAACGTTTGACTCTTATAAAAAGTCAAAGCTGTCAAAAACTTTGTCACCAATTTTACATGGTTTTAGTCATATTATGATTCTAATTTGACAATGAGATGTAGATCATTGTCTCAAACAACTTTCTAACATGTAATTGCAAGTTCTTAATTGTGTTTCATACATATATATATATACACTTAATAGTATTTTAGGTTCAAGAGCCGGTGTTAAATACGTCAATATCTAAGCTTTTGTCCATTAGAAATTACTTGACAACTAGAACCCCAATTCAACATCATGTGTTCTTCTTGCTTTCAAGGTTGTATACAACCATGTATTTCAACTAATTTTCGTTTAACTCAAAGTATCTTTCACAATCTTGATTAAACTTGACATGCATTCAAAGATTCCGACCCAAAGTTCAAACCTTACATTCCTTATGTGGTTTTTAAGCTCATAATAGTGAAAGAAATCGAAATCTATGCTCAATTTCAACATGAATGAACAAAAATTCGGATTTGAGAGCTAGGGTTTGAAGAATCAATTTGTAACTTTTCAGATTTCTGTCCAATAGCTTCAAAAAATCTGAAATTGGTTAGGGATTTGAGAAAGAATCAGTTTTGTGGACTTCCCTCGGCCACCCCATTGTTGTCGCCGGCCTTCCCTTGCCGCGCCTCGCCGGAAAAACGCCGGCAGCGCCGGTTCTTCGCCTTGCTGTCGACTTCCGCTGTTGTTGCAGCTCCTGCTTTCGTCCCTCCCACACCAGATCGAGGTCTGGGCGGTTTATCCTTCTCTCAATCGGAAGTCACGTCACGAGATCAAGATGGAGGTGAAGCTTGCGTGTTCCATTCATGGCTCTATTCCCGGTTTTCCCTTTTCTGATTTTTGCTTCACGTGACCATGTAGAGGCCGATGCCCACAGAAAAAGAAAACGGGTTGCTGAAATTTTGACTTGGTCTTAATTTTCGAAACAATTACAAAAATACCCCTCCAGGCCTTGGAAAATACAGCTTTTGTTTATTATTTTTCATGATTTTCACTTGGTCATAACTTCTGCATATGACCTTCAAATTTTACAATTCTTATACCTTTAGAAAGGTGGGAATGAGCTTTACACTTTCTCATACTGACTTAAGTCTGAATATTAATATATTTTCCGATACAGCCCCTCAAACATGGGCACATGGTCATTTTTGTCACTTTTGGGCCATTTTAAAACCTTCATAACTTCTTCGTTATAACTCCAAATGGCCCGAATCTTTTTTCTATATTTTTGTTATCTCAAATATTACCAAAATCATCTTGATGAATTTTTCCATATTCCTTTTATATTTTGACATATTAATTTTTAAAGAATGTTCAATAAAGTTTTCACTTTTGGTCATTTATTTCCATTTTGCCCTTCTATTGTACATTTGATAACCGTGAATATCGGTCCTTCTCAACATCAAATGGACTTATACTTATTTTACATTCATACAAAATGTAACGCCCGGTTTCTCATACAAAGTACACCCAAAATTTTGCAAACAATTATACATTAAAAAATGGGTATACTTGCACTCAACCCAGGAAAACAAGATGTTATCAAACATTAATTACACAAAAAGTCCTTAAAATTTGACCAGGCATTACAAATAAACCTAACACAACTAAAGGACATGCTCTGAGTTGTCCATCTCTCTTTATCACATGCTTTCCCCTATCACTGCTACAGATACCTGCAAAACAACAAACAACTCAAGTATAAGCTTATAAAGCTTAGTGAGTAATCTTAATCACACTCCATAAATCTTTCTCAATAACATCCTCATCATTCTCTTTTGCTAATCTCATTAGCTAATCTATCTTCTCTCAACTCTGAAATCTACTAACATATTAGCTTTACAAACACCAGCTAATTAGTAATAATATCAAATCAATAATAAGTATCACAAGTGATACTACTCATAAACTCAATTACACACACACACACACACACTCACATATACTCATTTCACCATCAATTATACTCAATTATAACACCCATCATGGTTGTAGCAATCAAACTCAAAGACTCTTTAACTCACCGCTACATCATATACTCTACTCTTATACTCGATATGAAATCCAACTCATCTCTTGTTATCCACCGATAACAGAACCATTTCGACTCTAATTTATTTCAATATCAATATAAAACACACGTATATACATATGTATTACCTACAACAAGATATGACTCTTATTTCTCATACGAACATAATCTCAATCATGCATTAAATCACGCTCAAAATCTCATTCTTGTATGTTAAATCACATGTTTCTCAATTATAACTTGGCTATCTCAACCAATTTAAAATCAGTAGTAACCTGTAAATTCACAGTTTAATCATAAGAATGAATTATAGTTACTCACCTGATGTCAACTCAGTATTTGGAACCCCCAAATTATGCGTACCGGGCTCCTGTTCACTTAGAATTGGTTATATCACCATAGTCTAAATGAATTTTCCAACATCCACAATCATTTCAACAACATCTATCTCAAAGATGTACAAATCAAAAGAGGAAAAAGGAGTATAAACGGTAAATATCAACTCTATATTTACCAAAACCCCCAAATCCGCGGTTCTACTCATTGAACCGTAGAAACTCAACAATACTCTCACCAATAACTCTAAAGGCATCTACTAACAATCTATTAACAACATACATAACAATATATAGCTAAAACACTGAAATCAAAACTAGGGTTTCAAAACCCCCAAAACGAAGAAATCACTCACCTCGATGAATTAGGAATCAAGAGCGTGTTTGCGGGGTTAGATTCGAGTCTCTTTATGTTTCCCCACGAATCTCTAGCTTCAATTTGATAGAAAATCGCTTCTTTATGCTCTGAAATAGAAGTTGGATGTGTTTTTGCCGAAATGAGCATTTTCTGCACATTATATAGGTCTGTCAGGTCCACACGACCCCGTGTGGATTCTACACGACCCCGTGTGGATCTACCTATTCTATTATTTGCTACTGCAGGATTCCACACGCCCCCGTGTGGATTCTACACGCCCCCGTGTGATTCTGGAAAGGCTTACTGCAAGATTTTACACGCCCCGTGCAGAATCTGCACGCCCCCGTGTGAATCTGGAATTTCACTTGGTTTTTCGATCGTAACTTTCTCGTTTCTTATCCGTTTTTAACAATCCTTATATGCTTAGAAAGCTAAGGAAAAGCTCTACAACTTGATTAGGCTAATTATAACTTTAGATTAACACATCTCTAAACAACTCATATGTAAGACCACACCGACTATAAGGTAATAATTTTACTTACCTTAGTAAGCATCTCAAAATGAAAATGGGTCTTACACAAAATTTTAGTTGTCATAGTGTTCATGGAATATCATGTGATTTGATCTATATTGTCTTCCGCTGCATATTAGTTTTGTGTTTTTTTATCAAATCCCAACACACTTTACCTTCCCCTACTTTACCTTCCCCTAATTAACGCCCGTCATCAATCTCATAAGATGATCTCTATAGCTATATTGGCTATCATCGTTGCCACGTAGGCAAGTACTCACTCTTTTATAGCGCACCATTCGTTGTAGCTTCGTCGACATCAAAATATCTCACCTTACTCCTCAAGTGATACTCAAATCACTATCATTATTTGCATACATTCATATTTATGACTCACATCGAGCCACATTCTCATTGTACCATCCTTCAATAAGGAAAATAGTCCCACTGATTCCAATACTCATTCTCTCTCAATTTACTCCTCTAATTGCAACCTGTCAATTATTGACTCCTCATCAACACAACTCATGAATATTAGAAACTATCTCGAGTTTCACTCACGCCTCCTCTGAAATTGTTATTTAACTCTCGACATTTTGGTCACACAATGTAACATCCGTGTTTTGGGCCTAGAAATTTTGGGCTTAAACAGACAAATAAAACTTATTTTGTAAATAAAGAAAACACATGAATAAATAAATTTAATACTCCATTATATTTTATATTGCGAATAAAAGAGCCAAATATAGTTTTAAAATCAAATTATAACCAAATGTGAGAAATTTTGTCATAAGGACTAAAAGTGTAAATTTGGCCAAACATACCCTAAGTAGAGTTGACTAGTCATGGACTTGGAAAATTAGAAGATATTATGAAGGAATTGATGTGGAGTTTAAATTAGGTTAAATAATTCCCTGAATTAATATTAAGGACCTAAATTGTGAAGAATTTTAGTGTAAGGGACCATTTGTGTTTAATTGGGAAACTAAGGGCTAGTGTTGACCTAGACTATGTGTTGAAAATATAAAATATGATCACCACAAATAAAGGTTTGCACCGTTTATTGTGTGACAAATATATATATATATATATATATTAAAGATAAATGCGGAATAAATAATAAGAGTTGCAGAATAAAAATATATAATCTGATCGCCACAAATAATGGTTTGCACTGTTTACTGTGTGAAAGATATATAAATAATATAAATTGCAGTAATTAAATGACTTAAAGCGATAAATAATATAAATGACTATAATTAAAAGACATAAAACGATAAATAATGTAAATGACTATAATTATAAATATATATATATATATATATATATATATATATATATATATATATATATATATATATATATATATATATATATATATATATATCAAGTAGGTTCGTCAATAGATTGACTGAACTGGTTTACAACAGGACTAATGGAACGACTGGTCTATCAAGTAGGTTCGTCAAATATATTGACTGAACTGGCTTAGGGTTGGACTGGATTTCTAATAGACTGTGTCTCTATTTGTTCTTGTTTGATGATCTTGGTAATCTTGACTTGTTTGGTGATCTTGGTAATCTTGGTGATCTTGATGTTTTTGTTTGGTGTTCTTGGTGTTTTTGGTGTTCTTGGTGTTTTTGGTTGGTGTTCTTGGTGTTTTGGTGATTGAAAGAGTTTTTGGAGAGTGTTTGGAGGTTGGAAATAAGATGGTGGAAATTGGAGAGGTTTTTGAGAGAGTTTTTGGTTTATAATTATGTGTTGTTATGAAAACAATGGTGTAAAATGGTTTATATATGGATTTTAGAGGTTTTGGGTGAGTTTTAATAGGTTTTCGGAAGTTTAGGGACCAAAACTATAAATATTTCCATCAGAACACGCGGACTTTGGGTCGGGTCGGAAATGGGTCGCGAACCGGGTTATAGCGCGGATCTTATGTGAGTGTAAGTGGATCGGAGTCGGACGGGTCGGATCAAGGAATGGGGCGGGTAAGGTCCGCGAGAGTTTGTGAGTGCGCCGGATCTGGGAGGCGGTTCGAACCGGGTCGGCTAGGCGGGTCAACACGCGGAGCTTTCGTGAGTAGAAATGGAGTAGGGGCGGGTCGGTTCGGGTTTCCGGATTTGGATCGGCGGATGTGGATCAGGAGCTTGGGCTCCGGATTTTGGGCTGGGCTTGGAGCTTGGGCCGGCTTCTTGGGCTGGTGCTGTTTTCTTGTTTTTTAATTAAAAAAATGATTTTAAAATCCGAAATAAATTCAAATAAATTAGGAAAAATCATTTTTAATTTATAAAATTAATTAAGTCTAATAAAATAAATTATTTAGAAAATATATTTTCAAAAATTCATTTTAAATAGATTTAATTTAATTTTCTTTTATATTTTTCTTTGTTTTGGCTTTAAAACTCTTTTTCTTTTTTTTCTCGTTTTTAATATCGAATCCACGCAACCTGAAATAAACTGATAATATTTGTTAGATAATATAAAAACAGTTTTTCTTATTTCAATGATGGTCACATACAAAAACATTTTTCAACAATTTCCCTCTATGTGATCATTGATGAAATAAGGACATATATAATCACATTAGAAGTTTTAACATTGAAGATTTGGGATAAAAGTTTTGTCAATGATAATATATATATAAAACCATTGTAATCATTTTGAAAGTTTGTGACTTGGTTTTACATATCTTATGTTTTGAAAAAGATTTTGAAGAATGTTTGTTTCCGAATCAAAGTCTCGGGTTCGGTTATCAAAGGGTAGCCATATATGTATCTAAATAAATTTCTTAAGATTTTATAGCATTATTTATGATGACAAGTGGTTTAACAGGTCGATTCAGATGAACGCTCATAGATATAGCTCACATTTCACTTGGGTGTTTGGTTGTTCTGGCAGCAGAACAAGTTAATGATCATTAAAAATGAGTGATATCTCTCTCTGACGACTCACACTCATATTGGAGGTATTCATCTATTCTTTTTCTGTAAAGTCACTTAGTCTCATTATTAGATAAGCAATCACATAAGACTGGTTTCGGCATTACTCAGCGGGTTTCTTCATTCATGCCATTAATGTTCACTCTCTCTCTCTCCGTCGGGAAATACATGTAGAGGGGTTTAGCAATTTTCATAGTGCAGTTTGCAACTAAGAATCTTCAGTGATGAAGGCTACAGTATCCCGGGAAATCCATTATTGTTGCAGCGTCTTCTTTGATGGTATCCTGTTTTTTGATCATTATCGATTTATTGTAAAAAGATATTTTGTTTTATCATTGAGAAGTTGCTACAATTGAGAATAATTTTTTTTTTGTTTTTGTTTTTGTTTTTTTGTTTTGAATAAAACCATTTGGTTGAAAGTTTTGTTTTGTTGGGTATTTCTTCGGTGAGTGATTTGACTTTCTTGTTGACTCGTCTTTGAGGATTGGATGTTGATAGATCTTTGTTTCGCCTTTGATTTTCTTGTAAGGATATGTCGTTGTTTGGAGACTTTCCAATTTTGCGGCTGTCTTCATTTTTGGTTGGCTTTTAACTAGGTAGGGATAGGTGGCATAAAAGACAATTTGTCTAGTATGTAAGAAATGAAAGTATCGTCCCTGATCATTTTGATATCTAAGCAAAAAATGAGACTGTGACAAGGTATAATCGGATATACCTTAAAACCAAAACACCATATGAAGTCATTATTCTTTATGAAGCATCGACAACCAAAAATATGAAAAAATTTGATATTTGGTTTTCGGTTGTTAATGACTTCATAGGTGTTTTATGAAGATTTTTGTGAATTAAGGAGCGATTTTGTGTGTAGCAAGCTGTGGCAATTGCTTCTGCCCAGAAGTATTGTGGCAGATCAGCAAAGATGAGCATTGATCTTGCAGCTTCGCACAGAGTTCGGTTCCTTCTTTCAACAACGCCGTTTTGTTGAGAAGTGTAAGGGGCTGAGAAGTTGTGTTCGATGCCTTTGTTTTTGAGAAATGAGTCTAGAGTTATGTTTTTGAACTCTAAACCATTATCACTTCGGATTCTTCGAACTGGTCGTTTGAGCTTTAGTTCGATCTGTTTTATAAAGTTGATCATCTCTTCTGGTGCTTTGGATAGCAGACAAATATCAGGTTTACCATAAATAAGATCCATGTCTAGTGGATACATATTTCCGGCACGGTGTGAATCAACAATGATTTCTTTGGTGTTGGCGTCCATGATCAAGCTTCTTTGTTTGGTAAATAGGATTTCAAGATCGTTATCGCAGAGTTGAGAAACACTGATGAGGTTGTGTTTCAGGTCATCAACATAAGCAACTTTCTTTATGGTGAAGTTACCATTAGTTATGTTTCCATAACCTTTGATTTCGCCGCCATGTTGTTGCCAAAGGTAACGTCTTGATTGGTTTGGGTGGGTCTGAAGTCACGAAGGTAGTTTCTGTTTCATGTCATATGCTTGGAGCAGCCACTATCAATGTACCATGTATCATCCTTGGGTTCTCCAGCATTAGATCCCTGCAATTAGACAGAAATTTTAGGTACCCAAATCTGAATGGGTCCTGGTTTGTTAGCTTTTGCTATTTTGGGTTTGTTGTTCAATGACTTTGGTTTATTGGGATAGAATGGTTGAGGTTTTATTTGATTTATCAAGTTTTCCCAAAATGATATTTGTTTTTGAAAACCAGTGGGTTGATAAAATCTGTGATTTGGTGATGAATATCCTAGATGTGAAGATGTGTTTGAAAAGTGTTTTTCATGTGTAGGATGAGACGGACGGTTTTGAAAAGCTTTTTGATTATGATTGTTTAGAACTTTCTGATTTGAATGTTTTTGAAAGTTATTTGAACGGTTAAAGGTGATATCAAGAAAGCGGTTTTCATAATGTTTTTGAAAATGTTTTGGTTTGGAAACTTGTTTTTGAGGTATGACGTTAGGTTGAACAGGTTTCTTTTGTTTGTTTTCAAAAACTTTTGGTTTGTTAAGTGGGGTTTTGATTGCTTCATTGGTATTTTTGATTTGTTGATTTGAAGAACTAGCAGAGTTTGATTTGGAAACATTGAAATCAGTATCATCTGGGCTACAGTTGATAACTGTTTCGTCATCTGAATCTTCCTCATTAACAGATGTGAAAAGATCTGGTAGAGTTGATTCAGAGTTTTCACAAATTATTATGTTTTCTTGATTTTCTAGTTCTTTTTCAAAGGTTTCTCTACCAATTCCTGGTCTGTAACTTGTATCAAATTTTCCAGTACCCAAGGTGTTTGCCTTGGTGAATATATCATCACTGAGTTTTCTGGCAACTTTGATAGATTCCACATTCTATATCAATCTTTTATTTTCAGATTCAAGAAAAGTGATTTGATTTAAAGAATCAGTCAGTTTTTCATTTAAGATTTTGTGTTTTTCAGTTGACTCTTGAAAGTTTTGTGTCAACTGAATGATTTCCATTTCTAAAACATCTTTTGTTTCAGAAGAAATGACTGATTGATTTTTCAATTCCAATTCCTTTTTCTGAATTAGAGATTGATTTAATTGTTCAAAGACGTGATTGTAATCTTCTGATTTTCTTTCAACGTCTCTTTCCAATTTGGTCCTTGTTCTGGTTAATTCTGCAAATTTGAGTTGTAGGGTTTGTAACTCACATTTGAAGATTTCAGAATTAACCACTGTGTCATGGTATTTCTTTAGATCAGCTTCTAAACTTTTCTCAATTTTGGATATATGGGACTCAAAAAGTATTTTAGAAAAACCGAGTTCAGAGATCATAGACCATACCTGTTCTATGACATTTGGAGCTCTTGAAGTTGTACTAACTACGAAGCAGAAGTTGGATTGTGTCGGTTCATTTTCGGCTTCGTCTTCAGAGGTTGGCCAGTATTCCACATTTGGTTCGTGGATTGCCATCAAAGCTCTTTGGTTTTCTTGGTTTTCCTTTTTCTTTAACTCATCGGCTTTTTGAGCGTAGTATGCCGAGTCTTTGATTTTTGTCTTGTTTTTGGCTCGACACTCTCTTGCGTAGTGATTAGTTCCTTTACAATTGTGACAAATAATCACTTCTTCATCACTTTCTTCCTTTTGACTTTTGATTGGAAGTCGTTCCGGTGCTTGAGTTTGGATTTGTTGGGAAGATTGGGAGGAGTTTTGTTGGAATCCAAGATTTTGGTTGTTTGAAAAACCATTATTTTGATTATTGTATCCTTGATTTTGGAATCCCCGGTTTTGGTTTTGAAGACCGTTGTTTTGGTTATTATTTTGATGATTTGAGTTGGGATTGTTTTGAAATCCCTGGTTTGAGTTATTTTGGAAAGAGGGTCTTTGCGAATTTTGTCCAAAATGAGGTCTTGGTTGAAAACCTTGGTTGTTTTGACCAAATTGTGGTCTTGGTTGAAATCCGGAATTATTTTGTCCAAATTGTGGTCGGTTTTGAAAATTTGGTTTAAAATTCGATTGACCGTAATTTGGAATAAATCTTTGGAGATTTGTATTTGCAACCAAAGCACACAATTGTTGGTAGTCTGCTTCATCATTTAAATCAGTTTGATCAAAAGAGTTGTTCAAAAATGGTTGATTTTGAAACGATGTTTGATTAAAATGATTGGAGTTTTGTTCATGAAAAAGTCTTTGGTTTTGGTTTGATGTGGAAACGAGAGCAAGTGGTCCTCCAAAAGCTGTAGAGGTTGGTGGGTCAATCGAGGATTCATACGATTGAAGTTCTCCGTACAAATTGTATAGAGTTTCCATATGAATGGCAGGATTTCCCTGAATGATGAGTTTAACCATCTTCCAGCTTTCGTAAAGATTGTTTAGAAATTTGAGATTGATCTCGTGCTGTGTCTTTTTGATGCCCAAGTTATTCAATTTTACCATGATAAAATTGAACCTATCATGTGCATCATGGATGGTTTCTGATGATAGCATCTTGAAATTATCGAATTCATTTAAAACAGATGTTCTTTTATTTCCAATAATTCTTTGATTTCCACAAAAACGGTTTTTTAAGTTTTCCCAAATTTGATTCGCAGTCAACAGTATTATGTCATCCATTTGACTTAAAATACTGTGGAGAATTCCGGACACAAGCTCCTTTTTGGCTTGGAGATTCAACCTTTTCTCGGTTTCATCAAGAGTTGCTTGAGTTGTAGCAAGGGTAGACAAATCCTCTGGAGTAGTATATGTTCCTTCTACACATTTCCAAACATTTTCACTTATGGAGTTAAGATGAAGATTCATACGGCCAACCCACGAATTATACTCTTCAGGTATAAGTATGGGTGCCCGTGAACCAGATCCTAAGTTGTTGGCAATTGAAACTGAATTCATGTTAGAATAATTAGCAGAAGACATGTTTTTAAGATTTTTAATTTTAATTTAAAAAGAAGGATTTTTAACAAGTGATATTAAAATGAAATATTCAAAGAAACACTTATGGAAGGTTTATA
This sequence comes from Cichorium intybus, assembly GCA_023525715.1. Taxonomy (NCBI): domain Eukaryota; kingdom Viridiplantae; phylum Streptophyta; class Magnoliopsida; order Asterales; family Asteraceae; genus Cichorium; species Cichorium intybus. Next base: position 499,091 of record JAKNSD010000060.1, on the reverse strand, counting down.
TAAACGCTAACCAAAAGTTTTTCAACGAAAATTTCAATATAAATCACACGAGCTCTGATACCAATTGTTGAAAATATAAAATATGATCACCACAAATAAAGGTTTGCACCGTTTATTGTGTGACAAATATATATATATTAAAGATAAATGCGGAATAAATAATAAGAGTTGCAGAATAAAAATATATAATCTGATCGCCACAAATAAAGGTTTGCACCGTTTACTGTGTGAAATATATATAAATAATATAAATTGCAGTAATTAAATGACTTAAAGCGATAAATAATATAAATGACTATAATTAAAAGACATAAAACGATAAATAATGTAAATGACTATAATTATATATATATATATATATATATATATATATATATATATATATATATATATATATATATATATATATATATATATATATATATATATATATATATATCAAGTAGGTTCGTCAATAGATTGACTGAACTGGTTTACAACAGGACTAATGGAACGACTGGTCTATCAAGTAGGTTCGTCAAATATATTGACTGAACTGGCTTAGGGTTGGACTGGATTTCTAATAGACTGTGTCTCTATTTGTTCTTGTTTGATGATCTTGGTAATCTTGACTTGTTTGGTGATCTTGGTAATCTTGGTGATCTTGATGTTTTTGTTTGGTGTTCTTGGTGTTTTTGGTGTTTTGGTGATTGAAAGAGTTTTTGGAGAGTGTTTGGAGGTTGGAAATAAGATGGTGGAAATTGGAGAGGTTTTTGAGAGAGTTTTTGGTTTATAATTATGTGTTGTTATGAAAAAAATGGTGTAAAATGGTTTATATATGGATTTTAGAGGTTGTGGGTGAGTTTTAATAGGTTTTCGGAAGTTTAGGGACCAAAACTGTAAATATTTCCATCAGAACACGCGGACTTTGGGTCGGGTCGGAAATGGGTCGCGAACCGGGTTATAGCGCGGATCTTATGTGAGTGTAAGTGGATCGGAGTCGGACGGGTCGGATCAAGGAATGGAGCGGGTAAGGTCCGCGAGAGTTTGTGAGTGCGCCGGATCTGGGAGGCGGTTCGAACCGGGTCGGCTAGGCGGGTCAACACGCGGAGCTTTCGTGAGTAGAAATGGAGCAGGGGCGGGTCGGTTCGGGTTTCCGGATTTGGATCGGCGGATGTGGATCAGGAGCTTGGGCTCCGGATTTTGGGCTGGGCTTGGAGCTTGGGCCGGCTTCTTGGGCTGGTGCTGTTTTCTTGTTTTTTAATTTTAAAAATGATTTTAAAATCCGAAATAAATTCAAATAAATTAGGAAAAATCATTTTTAATTTATAAAATTAATTAAGTCTAATAAAATAAATTATTTAGAAAATATATTTCCAAAAATTCATTTTAAATAGATTTAATTTAATTTTCTTTTATATTTTTCTTTGTTTTGGCTTTAAAACTCTTTTTCTTATTTTTCTCGTTTTTAATATCGAATCCACGCAACCTGAAATAAACTGATAATATTTGTTAGATAATATAAAAACAGTTTTTCTTATTTCAATGATGGTCACATACAAAAACATTTTTCAACACTATGACTCAAGTGAAATAAATAATTATATTTGGGGCATAAGTGTGAACTTAGAGACTTCTAGTTAGAAGAATTGACTTTTGGAGTGTTGGGTGAAGAAGGATCAATCTATAGGGACTAGTTTTGCAAATTGTGAAAGATGTAGAGTTTTAGATGGGGGTTCTCCCCATTTCAGCCAAACATTACGTTTTTTAGAGAAGGAGAGGGAGAGAGTGGCGATTTTGAGTGATCACGGAGGATGAGATGCTAGAGCTTGAAGATTGATCAAAGTTCTTGAAGATTCCAAGCATTCTAAGGTATAAACCCACTTTTCTAGCCCTAGATTTCGAGTTTAGGTTTGGGGTTTGGACCCAATCCGAGTTTTATGATGGGATGAGGTTCTTCCTATGATTCCCCAATGTTTACTTGATGTTTCTAAGTTGTTTGGATCAACATCCAATCCATGGATGCTTTAGATCCTTAGATTTGATTGAATTGGGTGTTATGAACCCTAGAATTTGGGGATTTGATGAATTGTTGAGGAATCTAGAAATTGATGGGTGTTTATGGTAGCTTTGGATGAGGGGATTCATTTCTAATGATTCCCTAAGGATTCCAACCATTGATTTGTAGTTTTAAACCTTGAATCACTAGAATATGGAAATTGGGTGTTGGAATGGGTTTTATCCATGTATATGATGAATGGATCTTTTGGTTTAATGGATGAGTGAATCATTTGCACCAATTGGAGGTAATAATGGAGTAAGGATCATTTTTTAATGATTCCATGGAATGGCAGAAGGAATCTCCACTCATAATCACCAATTGTAAGAATGGAATTGGGTATTCCATGGTTTAAACTTATAAAGTGAAGCTGTGATCATGGGATGTAATGGATTCATTTAAAATGATTTTGAATGATTAAATTGAGTCTAAGGGTGTAGTAAATTGGATTAGAATAATGTCCTTTTGATGGTTAGAAGTTTAGAAAAGTATTGGACCTTGAGTTGGGTGAAAAGGGGTGAAAAGGACCAAAAATCGGAGTTACAGTACACAGAACACGGCCCGTGTCAGGAGGAACACGACCCGTGTCAGCATGTCTGAGACCTTCTGGTTGGTAAACACGGCCCGGGTTTTACCCAACACGGCCCGTGTCAGGATCTGTCCGGTTTTGAGTACTTTTTGGGTTTTGAGCTTTACGGTTTGGGCTTTGGATCCTTGTTTTGATGCCAATCTTTGGGAATGTTTTAACTAAGATTTTCCTTATATTAGAGGGTCAAGGACTTCATTTTGGGATGATGAATGATGGTTTCCTCTTTGTTATAAAGATGTAAGTATAGTACGACTTTTAGATGAATCGAGTATGATATCTTCCGTTCTTGTCTTGTAGGAAGGAGATGTGTTGTAATGACTTGGAGGTAAGACTAAGGACTTGAGCTAGCACTCAACTAAGATGATTTGATGGAAGGGATGATGTCTAGGAGCGCTTCCAAATGCATCAACCTTGTGTGGAGTTAGTGTTGACTCGTCAGTTGACTTTGGGGTGAGTTTACCGGGAGTACACATCCCAACTAATATCTTTTGTGTGTGTTATCAATTACTTTTCATGTATATTATTATGTGCAAAGTGTTATACGATTACTACTTGTGCATTGCATGAAAATGAGTTTCCAAAGATGTTTTCAAATAAAGAGTATGATGATGTTTTGAGCATCCTATTTGTGCATTGCATTGCATATAGGATGGGATTGACCGAGTGAACTTTATGATGACTTTAAAGATGTTTAATGATGTTTGGCTGAAGTAGCCACCTTTATGATGTTTTGAGTTTGACCCTTCTCTAAAATAAAGAGGGTGAGGAGACGCATGAGGGAGTTGCTAACCCTCATGGGGCTAGTGTGATGGCCACTAGTTCTAGTTTAACCTATACGGGGATCAAGTGACATGCTTCGTGCGTGTCATTTGTGAACTTAGGTAGGTGCCATTGAGGTGAGTTGGACTTTTATGAGATGGACGTGGGTTTGGGATAGTTGCATCATGCATTACATTTGCATATCATCACTATCTATTTTGAGTAAACCTTTATGATGTTTTAAATAACTTTTGAATTGTGTGTTAAAACTGTTTTTTGGGGTTTGTCCCGAGTATGGTAGTTCTCTACTCACTCAAAATGGGTCAACCTCGGGTAAACTCACTAGGCATTTCCATTGCCTAACTTATTTTGATGTGTACTCAGGTTGAGGAGTTTAGATAACTTAGAAGAGCTGGATGTTTAGAAGGCCACGGTTTGTGTGGTATCATTTAAGCTGTGTAATGGTATTTGAATTGTTACAACCTCACTATTTTATAAACTAAAATGTTTTATCTAAAATGGGACCAAACAATGTTTTCCGCAACTTAAACCCAAATTATTTCTCATTAAACCCCATATGTTTTAAATAGAAATTGGAAGAAAATGACTTATTTGAAAATATTGAAACTAAAGTTTTCACTAAATGATGATTTTATTGATTAATGATGATAAACCATGGGTTAAAATGATGTTTTATGAAAAGGCTTAAGCGAGGGTGTTTCACACAAGACCCGTTTCAGTTGTCTCATCACTACAACCGATTATAACTTCTCCAAAAGCTCACTTATCTCTACTCCCACCTCAGCACACATTTTAGGTTTTTCACCCAATATACAACTCACCGAAATCTCTACACATGGCTCAAAAATAATAAAATTTGACACCGTAATCCCTACAATGAGATCATATCTCATTATCCGATTAATTCATTATTCTCAAGAAAGTAACTCAGATTATTATAGCAAAATCTACTATCTATCGTCTCATACGAATAAATAGTTTTGTCATCTCGACACCCACCCATTTATCTCATTGGCAGTAATTGGTTTGATTGCTAAGGAACGAATCCTATCAATCACGAACACAATTACTTTACTCCTTCTTTTAACTCACATCTTTTCATTATGTATTTATAAAACTCTATCTCGTTCAACATACAAGAAATCTCACACATTCTCAACACGAGTACATAACAGACATACTTAGTCACAGCAACAATTTCTCAATAGTATTACTCGCTGTATTATCTCACAATACCTCTATACTGTTACTCGGCCTCTGATTCGTCCTCTTCTCAACCCGTAGGTTTCAAGCCACACAAGCTTACCGCTACGTTCATATCTATCCGCACGCAATGATATTACATGTCTCATTACTCTGCATCATCATAAAGTACATGCCTGTTTACACACAAGCACAACCACTACAGCACCACTCTGCCTCAACTCTTGGTACCTCGTACCATCCTTTGGGTTCATCATTCAACAATATCTCACGGTACCTGGGACCGTCCTCTGATCAGATCATGGTACCTCGTACCATTCTCCGATTTGAATCCATCTCCTCTTTGACTCTAGCGAGTCTCCGCTACGGTCTCGAGTCATATAGACTCACCGTCACTCCTCCTTTTGTTTAAATCATAACAATTTTCATTACTCCAACCACAAGGTACTTGTTATGTGGTCTCACAAAAATATGTGATCTTAACCTCAACTACTCAATACGTGGACCCACAGAATATGTGGTCTCCACCACGTTTATTCGCTATGTGGTCCCACAATATGTGTAGTCTCAACCACCTTTACTCAATATGTGACCCCACCAAATATGTGGTCTCAATCACATTTACTCAATATGTGACCCCACCAAATATGTGGTCTCAATCACATTTACTCAATATGTGACCCCACCAAATATGTGGTCTCAATCACATTTACTCGATATGTGATCCCACCAAATATGTGGTGTCGATCACATTTACTCAATATGTGACCCTACCGAATATGTGGTCTCGATCACATTTACTCAATATGTGACCCCACCAAATATGTGGTCTCGATCACATTTACTCAATATGTGACCCCACCAAATATGTGGTCTCCATCACATTTACTCAATATGTGACCCCACTGAATATGTGGTCTCGATCACATTTACTCAATATGTGACCCCACCGAATATGTGGTCTCGATCACATTTATTCAATATGTGGCCCCACAACTTATGTGGTCTCAACCACTTTTACTCGACAATTAACTCAATCTCTAGGCCAATAAGACCTATATGAACCACTCTAGGTTCTCTCAATTATAACCACAAGGTACTCTTTATGTAGTTACTCAAATGTCCTCTGACAACTCTGTCGCAAATATCTCATTATGTGACAACTCCAAACCACACAATTTAACTCTCAACATGTCAACTCATAATCAGTTATAGTGTGAAATCAACTACACACTCACCGTCTTTCTCAACTCATACTCGTTTGGCTATCTCAGCCATTCATTTTGATCAATCATAAGTACTAGTTATGTGGCCCCACAATACATGTGGTATCAACCACAATGTACTCGTACATAGAAGTCTCATCACATCTGTGAAATAACAACACTATATATATACAATATCAAAATTTATATATATTTTTCACCATGTATATATATATATATATATTCTTTATACACAATTCTTCATGGTTGCTAAGTACTCGTCAAGCAACCACTTATAATCTCAGTTATACATAATCACAAAGCACTCGTTATGTGATATGTAAATCTTACCTCAAATGGACATGAGATTCTCATCTCAATGCCAATTACTACACTTTATAACCACAATTTTCTAACACATGTAATTTCAATTGATCTTTTATGTGTCCAAACATTTCACACATATTCTACTACATGTATTATTGACAATTAAACATTTGCAACACGTTACAACTAACATGTTAAGTAAAATTACTTACATACCTCATAGCAACAAATCTTGTCTTCTCATTAGCTGAAACTCGCATACTTCGGATCTCAACTCTTGAGTGTACTCGGCTACACTCACATGTCTCAACTCTTAGCTCATGCTCAACTTATGCTTATACTTTTTCTCATTATCTGTTGAAATTTCGCCTCATCCGGAATCTCATCTCATCATTAGCTGGAATCTCGCAATCAGCTGCAATCTCATCTCAATTAGTATCTCATCTCGTATTCAGTTGACATCTCATTATCAACTGAAGTTCTCATCTTCTCATAAGTTGATATCTCATATTAACCAAAATCTCGTCTCATCATCCTCTGTAGGTCCAACCAAATGTGACCGATTTATCAACTCGTCCTCATCTGTCTCCACATCTATACTCACACACAGAATATAACAACAACAAATATAACATAAAAGTTATACTTAACTCATAAACTAAAATCTGCAGCAGTATCTTTTCCGAAGCATGTGATACGGGCTCTCTCCTCTTTCAGTTCAAGTCTAGGACTCTATACTCAAAGACCTAGTTCACTTAAGCCATGCTCTGATACCAACTTGTAACGCCCGGTTTCTCATACAAAGTACACCCAAAATTTTACAAACAATTATATATTAAAAATGGGTATACTTGCACTCAACCCAGGAAAACAAGATGTTATCAAACATTAATTACACAAAAAGTCCTTAAAATTTGACCAAGCATTACAAATAAACCTAACACAACTAAAGGACATGCTCTGAGTTGTCCATCTCTCTTTATCACATGCCTTCCCCTATCACTGCTACAGATACCTGCAAAACAACAAACAACTCAAGTGTAAGCTTATAAAGCTTAGTGAGTAATCTTAATCACACTCCATAAATCTTTCTCAATAACATCCTCATCATTCTCTTTTGCTAATCTCATTAGCAAATCTATCTTCTCTCAACTCTGAAATCTACTAACATATTAGCTTTACAAACACCAGCAAATTAGTAATAATATCAAATCAATAATAAGTATCACAAGTGATACTACTCATAAACTCAATTACACACACACACACACACACACACACTCACATATACTCATTTCACCATCAATTATACTCAATTATAACACCCATCATGGTTGTAGCAATCAAACTCAAAGACTCTTTAACTCACCGCTACATCATATACTCTACTCTTATACTCGATATGAAATCCAACTCATCTCTTGTTATACACCGATAACAGAACCATTTCGACTCTAATTTATTTCAATATCAATATAACACACACGTATATACATATGTATTACCTACAACAAGATATGACTCTTATTTCTCATACGAACATAATCTCAATCGTGCATTAAATCACGCTCAAAATCTCATTCTTGTATGTTAAATCACATGTTTCTCAATTATAACTTGGCTATCTCAACCAATTTAAAATCAATAGTAACCTGTAAATTCACAGTTTAATCATAAGAATGAATTATAGTTACTCACCTGATGTCAACTCAGTATTTGGAACCCCCAAATTATGCGTACCGGGCTCCTGTTCACTAGAATTGGTTATATCACCATAGTCTAAATGAATTTTCCAACATCCACAATCATTTCAACAACATATATCTCAAAGATGTACAAATCAAAAGAGGAAAAAGGAGTATAAACGGTAAATATCAACTCTATATTTACCGAAACCCCCAAATCCGCGGTTCTACTCATTCAACCGTAGAAACTCAACAATACTCTCACCAATAACTCTAAAGGCATCCACTAACAATCTATTAACAACATACATAACAATATATAGCTAAAACACTGAAATCAAAACTAGGGTTTCAAAACCCCCAAAACGAAGAAATCACTCACCTCGATGAATTAGGAATCAAGAGCGTGTTTGCGGGGTTAGATTCGAGTCTCTTTATGTTTCCCCACGAATCTCTAGCTTCAATTTGATAGAAAATCGCCTCTTTATGCTCTGAAATCGAAGTTGGATGTGTTTTTGCCGAAATGAGCATTTTCTGCACATTATATAGGTCTGTCAGGTCCACACGACCCCGTGTGGATTCTACACGACCCCGTGTGGATCTATCTCTTCTATTATTTGCTACTGCAGGATTCCACACGCCCCCGTGTGGATTCTACACACCACGTGTGATTCTGGAAAGGCTTACTGCAGGATTTTACACGCCCCGTGCAGAATCTGCACGCCTCCGTGTGAATCTGGAATTTCACTTGGTTTTTCGATCGTAACTTTCTCGTTTCTTATCTGTTTTTAACAATCCTTATATGCTTAGAAAGCTAAGGAAAAGCTCTACAACTTGATTAGGCTAATTATAACTTTAGATTAACACATCTCTAAACAACTCATATGTAAGACCACACTGACTATAAGGTAATAATTCTACTTACCTTAGTAAGCATCTCAAAATGAAAATGGGTCTTACACAAAATTTTAGTTGTCACAGTGTTCATGGAATATCATGTGATTTGATCTATATTGTCTTCCGCTGCATATTAGTTTTGTGTTTTTTTTATCAAATCCCAACACACTTTACCTTCCCCTACTTTACCTACCTACCGCCACCCACCCTCCTTACTCACCTTCACACCCCACCCTTACCTTCCCCCCACACCCTTACCCCCACCCCACCGCTACACCCTACCTACCTACCTCACCCCACCACACCCTTACTCACCTCCACACCCCACCCCTACTTACCCATACCTACCCTACCCCTACCCCACACACTACGTACCCCTATATCCTACCCTTCCTACCTACCCCCACCTAACCCTCTACACTTACCCTACTTCACAACCCCCAACATACCCCACCTGCCCACACCCAACTACCTAAATCGTATAAGGGGTGAACCTATCTACATTTGAATTTATTTAATTAATGATTTAATTAAAAGAAAATTCACAGGTTTAATTTAATTTCAATTGAATAGTTAAATTGTCGAAAAAATTAAAGGATAAACCACAAATATTTTAAAAGGTTTAAAATATTTAGATTTAATTAATTTAATTAATAGTTTAATTAAAAGATAAATTAAATCGACTTTAAAGGTTTAATTTAATTTGAAATTTAATAGTTAAATTTCAGGAAATTAAAAGATAAACCATGAATATTTTAAAAGGTTTAAAATACATCTTATATATATTATTAAAGGTTAATACTATATGTATAAGATAAATTGGTTAGTCAAATCAATAGTAGGCCTCATTCACGAAGCTGATCTATAAAGTGGGTATAAGGAGAGTGCCTATAAAATGGCGGTCTAATGGTTGTCCACTCTCACCCACCGCTCGCCTGATCAGTGGAGGGTCGTTAGCCGAACGGGTTTGATAGGACCGCTTAATCATTAAAAGTATAATGATCAAAGTACTAGAACACTTTACAAAATTCCCAATCTAGTTACTTTAGGAAAAATGTGAATTTGATGCTAATCCATGAAATTGCACATTGCACTTTATGAAACGTTGGTGGAGCGTGTGGTTTACTGGCACACCAATAGGGGTTCATAAAGAGTGGCAATGGGTTTCTCGGGTGTTATCATTGTTGATGGAGCGTGTGTGGTTAACCGGCACATCAATTTAAGATGGTAATTGACCCCGAGAGTACCAAGCTAATTTGCATGGTTATTCACACCCGGTTTGTGATCCTCGGCATCCCAGTCACAAACGGTGGGGCATATCCGAGATTAAACATGCCATTGAACAGTTCAATGAATCTCACAGATCTAGGAATTTCATAAGACTGAAATTGATAAATGTTATCTACCTTAATGACCACTGTGTTGTGATTACGGCATCCCTCTTCACAGCATAGTTAGAGTATTTTGGATCATAGCCTTATTAAATAATAAATTGGGTAATTATTTAAAAGGATTAATCAAACTAATAAATTCAAATTTTATATATGTTTGAAGAAAGTGTCATTCTCCTCCTTCCCATCCTTCACCCATTTCTGAGAGCTTCAGAAAGCACCTGTTAAATATGGTAAGGCTGACTGGCCTTGACTGTGTGATATGGTTTTGTAATTAGAGAATAGTTCTTAGTTTTGCTGGCGAACCATATCCGACAGAGTGTCCGCTCCCAAACATGGCATCACACAGCAGCATGTGATGAGCATTACTCCTTGACTATTGAGTCCAAGGAAGTTCGTTGCCTTATGCTATTGATCATTGAACCCGAGTTCCGCAGGGATTTAGAATTCCTGGGGTCAGATAAGTTAGCGCAGCTGGTTGAGGAAAGGTTCCGAGAACTGGTTGAATAAAGGGAACGAACTAGGATCTTCAAAGAGCTTGAAGTTGCAAGCTAGAAGGAAGTAGCACCAGTTTGCGTGGTCCCGAGATTGAGGGATACATAGGCGAACAGTATAAAACTGGTTTCCTTTTATGATCGGGAGTTAAGCATTAGCTCGACTCGCTGATCTGTTCATCCAGATGAACAGAAAGGGTAACCGGATAAGACAATCATGGAAATGCATTCAATGTCGACTCTGTATGAGTCGTTCATGGAGAAGCATAGTTCCATTGATTCAGCTGCTTCAGGATTGAGTCTAGTATTAAGGTGCATCAAGAAATGATCTAGATCGCCTGGACCAATTGTTCGATGTTTCAAACTAGGAATCCATAAGGTGGGACACAGTCACAGAAAGATTGGAAAAATGATCCAAAGCCAAACCGTTTGGCAAACTCAGTAATATCTTAAAACTCAGAATACCTGATCCATATTTCCTTGATACATTATGTGTTTCTCACATTTGCTCTGTATGCACGGACTCTGTAGGATGCGGGATGTTGTCGCACAGGATCATATTCAGATTGGATCTGGAGCTCGTGCATTTTTTGGAGCTAGGCTAGATATTTGTTCTTGTTATTAGTTTATAAATACATATGACATGGATTCGCATAGTACATTGTTCTGAGGATAATTCTGGTTTAATAAAATATTTTTCTTTTAAAACATGATTGTTTTAATTGTCCTCGAAATGTTGTGTGAATGTGTTGATGACGTAAATGGTAATAACTTCAATGTTGATACATCCAATGGGATTGAATTTATGAACTGTGTTCCTTATGATTGTTAAAGTGAATTTTATGAGAATCACTTCAACCAAAGGTCCAGTTGGACAGGACTTTGGAATCATTTGACTTAGAGTCACATGATGAATTGAGTTCTTAATAAAAATCAGTTGTTGCAAGAAATGCATCACCCAAAGATCCAATGGATATGATTTTGGAATCAATTGACTTGGAGTCAGGTGATGATTGCATGTCTTGAATAATATTAACAAAGTCATAAATTTATATAGAGATGTAAAAGACCTTAATATTTTGAGCAACAGACACATAAGTTACTGTGTATTGCTCAAATCTTCGAACAGAACACGATTAGTTATACTTCATGATAATTGCCAAGTAGGTTGACAAATATTGCTTCGCTTATCGGAATAAGCGATTGATTGGAACCTTGAAGTGTTCAAGGATTTCAAAGGAAGTATAAGATCAACAGAACCTGAGTGACAACATAGACTGAGAAAATGTTTCACAGTTTATCATCTTCCAAGAACATTAATGGTTATAATGTGTCTTAGGGAAGACGATGGAGCATTGATCGAAATAGTTTTGATCCTCGACGTATAAGATACATTTCCGATTAGTATTTCAATGAATTAAATATTCAACCATTCAGACCGCAGAAACCATATTCCGACCATATCTTAGACTAAGTAGGTCATGCCGACACTGTCTGAAATGTAAAGCTGGGATCGTCCCACTAGTACATAGAAAGTCCAGGGTCATGTAGCATTCGTCTGAATCTCATGACAAGCCTGAAACTGATCAGCGATGTCGTTTCATTGGCCATCCCGGTTATCCTTTGAAAGAAGAGTCCTTTTAGAAAGAGCTCATGTTCTAAGGAAACAGTGGGAGTAAGAATAATCCTGAAGGAGTTCAAGGATTAGCCAAGTGAAAGAACCTTTAGTCACCACTGGGCCTTGACCAGGAATCAGATTCCTGTTAAACCTGACATACCCTCTCTTCGCTTGACCTGTAGTTTTGGTCACCGTCATAAGGAGTTATGATCTAGGTGACATACCGATTAGTGGTAAAACACTGAAGATGGTACGGGTAAGTAATCCGACTACTAGGAAGCCTTGGTGAGCCCGGTTGCTGCCAAATAAGAGAACCTTAACGCGAGACACAATCTATGTGACAATTTGATTGATTTTACAACTGGTCTAGGAACCAGTGGGAGTAATTGAATCATCAAAATAAGGGAACATAGAAATATACTTACAGAACATCTGGTTGAATGAGTCATCACCATGGGTCAAGCAATTGATTCCGAGAGAGACACTCTCAATAGAAGATGAAATCCGAGAGGATTCTGCTTAGCATAGTGTGAGTCGTTAGTGGAGCGTGTGTGGTTTTACCGGCACACTAATAGGGACTCACATAGAGCATTCCATTACAAAAGGTACATAGCCCTGAGATTCGTCCCATGGGCATCTCGCAAGAAAGGATATTCAGATTCTCAAAATAGGCCAAAAGGTTTGGATTTTGTGAATAGCCTGAAAGATTTCCTTTAATATGTCGGAAAGGTTTGGATTTCAGTTTCACAAAATGTGCCAAAAGTTTTGGATTTTGTGAATAGTCCGAAAAAGTCATATAACCGTATCAAAGCCAGTGGGAGTATCGTTGTTATCTGCTATCACATGTATGTGGGTTACATACTGGTTCTAGGAAACGTCTCTTATCATTACAAAGTGTAATGACTTGGTGTTAAGAAACGGTTCGCTATGAAAGACTTTAAGAGATACAACATACTTAGGTGGTTGTGAACATCTATTAGATCGATTGAAATTCTGTCAATATGATCTTGATAAGATTCAAGATGCATAAACCCAGGAAAAGAGTTTCCTATCATTGTAAAGTGTGATGACTTGGCATGAAAGAAATAAAGAAGGTGCAACATACTCACATAAGTTCACAGACATCTATCGGATAGATGAAACTGACAATATAGACCTAGCCATTGAGAATATGATCTTGATGAGATTCAAGATGCATAAGATAGAGTCTCCGAAAGGAAATGGTCTCCGGAAGCCATGACACAAGGATTATTGGTAATATTTGGATTCCGAAAGGGTTTGGAATGAGATTACATCAGGTTCCACGAGCCTCTTGGACCAATCAGAAGTGTTATGAACATATCCTGATGACTTGATGCTTAGAGCATAGTAAGTTGGTCACTTTAACTTAAAAAACACCGGTTAAAAGGTTATTTTTTTGCTTTTCAAATGTATTAACTGTATAATGACCTGTTGTTTTGGTCACTTTAACTTAAAAACACCGGTTATTAAACCCATATAATCTTAAAGAGACTTCAAAATATAAAAAATTAATATTATAATAATTTAAACCAATTAGATGCATCCACTTCAATCTATGAGCATATCCCACCTGGACACATTTTGATCCCATCTTTATTGAAAAAAAGAACTTCAATTAATTTTTAAAAAGATGATGCAATCGTGATTTTTATGCCCTAATTTCTCCCTACTTGTTTCTAACGTATTCGCATCAGATCTGGTGCCTTCGACTGCCATTTCAGACTCTAGCTTGAGATCGACCTAAAGATCTATAACAATGGTTTAGTTCTCCGAATCCCAAATCTTAATGCTCGACTCTGAAGCAGCGCAAAGCCAGTACTGGTGTTAACGTAGCCTTTGCGTCCAATCAAAGGCATCCTATCTTTTCCACCGAGAGAACCATGAGGCGACGCTGCGATGGTGTTAATATAGCCTTCGTGTCCAACCAAAGTCGATCTGACCTTGTAGTAAGTCAAATTTCATATCTTCACTATTTTGTCTCAAGAGGATGAGAGAATTGTTTGATGCAATCATGCAAAGTGTTAAGGCTAAAACGAACACAACTAACACAATCACTATGAGCATTACTGTCTTGAATTGTGTATTTGCTTTCACCGAGTGTTTTCCAGAGTTTGATCGACTTGTCATGTGATGTCGACACGATCCGACGGTTGTCGATAAAAAATGCGACGGGGAGGACGTCTTTTAGTGTAGCCAATGAATCGGCGTGCGGTGGTCCCGACGTTAAGATCCTAGAGACGGAGTCCACCCAGCGAATTAGCCGTCGAAGGAGATAACGATGTCTTGAACAAAGAAAAAGTCGCCCCTCTGTGCGACACCATAGGATTTGTTTGTGTAAGTCCCGATGTTGGGATTTTTTCTCTATCTCTCTTGTGTTCTTGTTTATGTGAGTTGTGTATCTAGAGAGCTTGGTCCATCATGGAGATGAACTTACAGATCATTTGCACACGTGGTATTTTTTTAAAGAGTAAATTACAAAAATGGTCCCTGAGGTTGGCAAGAACTAACAAAAATGGTCCTACTATTGAAAAAAACACGAAAATGGTCACTAAAGTTGGCATTTACTAACAATAATGGTCCAATATATGGTTACCGTCTATTTTTCCCGTTAAGTTTGAAAATACAGACGAAGGTCGCGGGGTATACTGGTCTTTTTCTTCTCGGCTAGTCTAAGTTCGCGGGTATAATTTAATGCTCTGCTTCACCATCATTTCAAATCGATCATCAAGTACCAAATCCACCTGAGATTGCATTACACTCCTCGAGAGACACAGACGGTGTTTATGGACTCCGACAGAATATACGAAGTTGGCAATCGGTGCACGCAGTGGAAAATCCGTGATCGATTCGAGGAAGGAGACGGTTACAAATGTTACGGTAAGTTTATTGTTTGGAAAGTTTGATTCCGTCGTTTGTTTTCTAAAGCTTTGTATGTCGTCGATGATGCAGATGAAAAATGGAAGATGTTCTTGATCGAAGTAAATCATGGTGGCTTTTTCATCGAAGCTCCCAGTTTGAGGTACATAAATGGGTACGTTTGTGTAGTTGACTACATTGACAAAGAGACATTCTGTTTGTTAGACTTAGATCGTATAACAAATGAGTTAGGTTATAGAACAAAGCAACCCCTGTTTTACCATTTTTGGTTTTACCATGTTGAGGTCTGCAAAGAAATAGAAATATATGTAGAACATGAAAAGTCTGTTTTTCCATCTAACGGTAAAGGGCGTGTGGGTCAATCGAGGTGCTATATAAGTCCATTAGTGTCACCTGAAATGAACCGGGTCAATACAGTGACATCTACCAACAAAGGAACAAAAAAGAACCTCCTTTTAGACTTAAACAATTCGTTGGTTGTACAAGAACAGCAGCTCAAGTCGTAATGTAGGGATATTGTTGTTTACAACCCACAACAACTAAACTCTCAAACCCATGTTCAAAATACGATGTCAAAACAACTTCAAACTCCGGTTGACCCAATCTTTGACCTCTCACCTGTACATGCAGTGGACCTAAATCTTCAGGATCCACCTGATTTTACTCATTTTGGGAAATTGTATGAGTATGGAACAAGTGAGCCTGGTTTAGATTGGAACCTAAGAGATGATTACAACTACAATCTGCAAGAGGTATGTGAAAGAGAATGGGAAGAGGCTGTAGGTGCAGCATGTCCAAACCCACCGGATGTGCAGCAACCAGAAGTTGAGGTGGAGCCTGAAGAAGGGCATGATAGTGATGATTGTGAGTTCGTGTATTCTAGGCAAGAAGAAGATTTAGTTACAAATGTGGACATAGATATGAATGGGTTTGCTAGCAAACTTGATCCCCCGGCAGATGCAGATGAGGGTACGTCTCGACAACGTGTTATTGCGGAGGATGAAGAGGTCGTCTTTGACACTAACACATTCACGAGTTACGATAGACCTGAATCTCTACGTGAGATTATGCTCCGCAATCTTGACAGGCCTATCATTTGTTCAGCCGGAAAAAAACATGACGTTGACTTCCATCTTGGGGAACAGTTTATGAACAAAAATGTTGTCAAAGAGGCGATCCAAAACCTAGCCCTCTTCTCCAGACGAAAACTCATTATTTTGAGGAACGACAGTACTCGGTTAAGGGCTAACTGTATCGGTATTGTACGTGGCATGAATGACCAAAATGGGATGCAGCCTATTAATAGAAGGGGCAGAAGGGTAAATTCGACGGATATCTTTTGCACGTGGGTCTTGCACGTGTCTAGGTTACCCAATACAACTGAGTGGATGGTTAAGACATACTACCCTCACCACACTTGCATCCAAACACGCCATGTCAATACGTGCACACAAGGGTACATCGCCAAGAAAATTGTGAGTCAAGTTGCAGGAAACCCAAACATCCCGGTCAGTGCACTTAGGACCGAATTACAACGCAAATTCAAGATTGATCTTTCATTCATGAAGGTTTTCCGTACCCGCTAGTTAGCCCTAAACAAAATTAGGGGTGACTACGAAAAACAGTATGCTATGCTTAGAGATTACGGGTTGGAATTACAATTGAGAAACCCCGGAACGACGTTCAAGATTTGTGTCGAACCAGAGCCTGATATCAGCTCGAAGACAAGGATTTTTAAGCGGATCTATGTTTGTCTTGGTCCGCTTAACAATGGTTTCAAGTATGGTCAACGAGAAATTTTAGGCCTTGATGGGGCCTTCATGAAAGGTCCATATCCCGGACAGCTACTGAGTGTGGTGGGGATGGATGGGAATAACGGGATTTATCCTGTTGCTTACGCGATTGTTGAATCTGAGTGCAAGAGTTCATGGATCTGGTTTTTGGAATGCCTGGGGGAAGATTTCGACATGGGACAAAACACAAACTTCACCTTCATTAGTGATCGGCAGAAGGTATGCACTGTTTCATTATTATTTGTTTTGTCAATTGTATTATTTATTAGTAGTTTAATTAAGTGTTGCTAATCCTGTATTTTATATAGGGTTTACTACCTGCTATTTTGAAGGTCATCCCATCTGCAGACCACAGGTACTGTGTTCGTCATATCCATGAAAATATCAAACTACATTGGAAAGGTAACTCCTTGAAAGAACAATTGTGGAAGTGTGCGACAGCAACAAATAAACCCCATTTCAGGAAGGCTATGGCTGAATTCAACTCTATAAACAAGGCAACTTATGAGTGGTTAGTTGCCATACCTCCTAATCACTGGAGCGGGTCAGCGTTTTCAGGTCGTGCACATTCAGACTTGTTGTTGAATAATGTGTGTGAGGTGTTTAATGCAAAACTAGTAGATGGTCGTGACAGACCGATAATCTCAGCTCTAGAGTTCATCGGGGAGTATATCATGAAGAAAATTGTAACTGTTCAACGTATGATAAGCAAGAGTTCTGGGTACCTGACTCCAACAGCACAAAAGTTGTTAGATAAAGTGAAAGAGGAGGCAAGCAATTATAGAAGTGATAACTATGAACAATTTGTTGTTGACATGAACAAAGGTCTTTGTACATTTCGGAAATGGGAGGTATCAGGGATACCTTGTAAGCATGTTGTGGCAGCCCTGTGGGATCAAGTGGGGAATGATGAATTGTTGAGGCAACCAAAGGATCTGGTTCATCCTTGTTATCGAATGGAAACATGGAAACAGATGTACACCTGCACGGTGGAACCCATCAATGGTCCAGAAATGTGGCTTGTCTGAATGTCCAACTAGTATTCTCCCACCCAAACACCATGTTCAGGTAAAACTAACCTACATCAGATTGTCTAAATTACTTGTTCAATAACATATGATGTGCTAATGTTAAACTTATCAACAGGTTGGGAGGCCAAAAATTAAAAGACGAAAGGGCATAGATGAGGTCGTATCTCAGAGAAGTCAACCAGGGTCCAAGGGCAGTAAGTTATCAAGAAAACAAACTGTGATAACATGTGGGAAGTGCAACATACCTGGTCACAATGCCAAATCATGCAATGCACAGGTTGGGGGGTTCACGGCAGAGTAGGGAAAGTGTTTGTGGCTTGGTGATAGCAGTTGTTGTTATGAGTTGAGTGAAGGAAAGAGTGGATTAATGAAGATGGTGATTTCTGGCAGTGGATTAATGATGTTAGTGAATGAAGCAGTAGATGTGTCAAGTTGTTAGTCTATTATGGTGGCAGTCTCTTTGAACTCGGTTATGTATTAAATAATTTATATGTGTGGGTCTAAAACAATTGCCTTTTGTTGTTTAAAGTACTAAAAGGTAGTACTTATCATCGGATATTAAGTGTGGAACTATGGTTTTAATGTTATAAAGACTAGAAGTGGGTTAATATTTTGCAGGTATTTTAACCCCTTTATAGTAAGTGTTTGTTTAATACGTGCATCAGAATATGGGATGGCCAATCATATGTAAAGTATGTTGTTATTTTTTACATCCAACCCTACAAATTGTTTCATTTACTGGTTTACAAATAAGTGCACATGAACTTCCCATTTACAAACACATTCAAAAACCTAAATATGACCATACATGAAACCCTATATTGAATGCATGATTATTGGGTATATTGAAAAAAACGTTGTGCGGATTGACACGCCTAGGTCGTCGTGCGGTCAAAAATAAAGAAAACCTAACACACACACTAGCACAGTGGTAGTCAGGGTCGATCCGCAGGAGCTTCGTGGTTAGACCAGATGACAGATTACCAACTAGTAGTGTCACGCTACAGTCGGAGGACCTAGTTCCTAAGTTCTCAATTACCCAAAAACAATAACCAAACAAAGTCAAGCCAAGCATAAGCTAAAATCAACTCAAACAAACCTAGTTACTTTCTGAAATCAGAAGTGCATCTCTGAATCAGAAGCAAACAAAGGCATCCAAACCAAACAATGCATAACCTAACCAATAACTAAGGTTCTGACTGAACAGTTACTGGCCAAAGTTCAGTACCATAAGCTAACCTAGTTGGCTACTGATTTCAGCAAGGGAATCAGTCCCACACAAGGTCAAAATAACATTCAAACACAATCCAAACAATCAAAACCAAACATAATCATCAAAATGCCGAAAAACCATGATTAATTGTAACCAAATGCTTTCATTAACCAAAAACCAAATTCCAAACATCCAAACAGAAACTAATGATGCTAAAACAGAAACCTAAAATGCTCAAAGGCAGTGGTTGTCACTCCCAAGGACTTTAGCTACAAATACTACTTACTACTAAAAGGAAATTAAATTCAAAAACATAAAATACCAATTGAGATGTTGCTGAAACGAAATCTTGGAGTCAAAGAGCTTCAAGGTCGATTTTACACCAGGTCTTTGCTAGGGTTTTCGGCTGGAAATGCCTCTATTTATAGTTGCAAATTTCCCGAGGCCGCACCGCGCAAATGAAGAATCTGCGGCGCGCGTACTAATCTTTTCCCGTTTCTTCGGCATTTGAATGTGCTACACCGCCTTAAGCCCGCGTCGCGCGTTTCAGATTCCCGCGGCACGCGTACGTATTTCCTTGATTTTTCATTCTTTTCCAAACATCTTCCTTTTGCACGCTTTTAGTCCCTGTTTCCATTCTTTTCTTCCAAACAAGTCCTGGCACGAAAAGTGAGAATACCAAGATATATCTGATATAATTTCATCAAGAACAGGGCTCAACAACACCTAAAATAATTGATATCACTAGGCGTTGTCACGGATTAATTAAAGAGGAACTGAGACAAAAATGGGAACCAAATTATATATATATATATATATATATATATATATATATATATATATATATATATATATATATATATATATATATATATATATATATATATATATATATATATATATATATATATATATATATATATATATATATATATATATATATATATTCCAAATCGATCAGGACGGTAACATCAAAATTATCCAGATGAAACTAAACCATAACAAAAACAAACTTCACTAACACATTCACGACAGATCATTACCCCAAAAAAAACCCTAAACCTCTAAACCATCTTCAACTATCAGACTAGATTTCTGGTTCATACTCGATCACATCTAGCATCTCCTTATACCACTCGATCTCCTTAGTCAGCATCTCCTGTAGTTTGCAAACAACCTCCAACAAATGCCTTTGTCGAATTTTGGCCTCATCTATCACCTGTGTTTCGATGACATAGTTCATGAATCGGGGTCTGGTCTCCAGCATATCGAAAAGCACCTTTGTTGTATCATAATCCTTCTCTAATTGTATGGTAAAATCGAACAACATCCTTCTCTTTACCTGGGCTCTGTGAACGAAACCCTGTAGCATTGCTTCTAAATCTTTTCCCTTAATCTTCGCTGACAATGATAACCTAAACGTGCAATGCTGCTTTTATAATCGACCTGGGGGGACACAAAACGTGTTCTTTATTGGCGGTAATAAGTCCAATCGTCTTCTTTTCCCTCTTTTTTTAGTCCAATTACCACATTACCCCCGATGTTTATAATTCCAATAGTTATGATAAATACGAACCTACTAATGTTTGTGATTATACACTATCATAGTGCACCGCATTTAAATACCTTCAAAAATCAAATTTATACGACAAACAACATTTAACATTAACAAAATCCGGCTGCAACATCGCAAAACCTTAACATGAATATCACAGTTTCGGTTGAAAACATCAAGAGGTTTATCGGATCAACATAACATTTTAACACCTAATTACCTAAACAAACACATAACACAGTCCTAACATTTAACCACCTACCTTACTAGCTAATGATCGCCACATTATTTTACTCAAACACAGTAAACATCGCAAAGCATATGAAGAAAACCCAAGACAAGACCAGTGCAATCTTGTATTTCCTTCACGATTCTACTTGTGCTGTAAGCCTGCTTATTTCACCCAACAGGTTTCGTTTTGCCTGTAACAAACCTGGTATAATCATCATAGACGGGCGACACATCGGTGGGTCGAACCATGAAACAAATCCGCATTGGTGGCACCTCCAAAACCTCCGGCCGGGATTCCGATTAGTCCAAGACGAGCAGATGTAAGCTGTGGTTTCACAGTCACAAAGCACCATCGTCGATCAGAAATGTATTTGATTTTCGTTTGGTGTCTGCGAGTTAATTCGATGTCAGACGAACGTCTCTCTCCCACTTTTTTATACAATGTAAACTCATTAATAACCCCATAATACCCTTCAATTTTAAATTTATTTTTCAAAACTTAACGGGAAGTTTTGACAGTAACGTCAATTTGGACCATTATTGTTAGTAAATGCCAACTTTAGTGACCATTTTCGTGTTTTTTTTCAACAGTAGGACCATTTTTGTTAGTTCTTGCCAACCTCAGGGACCATTTTTGTAATTTACTCTTTTTTAAATGAAAAGACAAAGGTTAACCGGGTAACCCCTTCTTTTTATCTAAAAGGACCTTTTAAAACTGGAAAACTAGACTTTATGCCCTTAGAAAGCAAAGAAAAAACGTTAAGGACCTTTTAAAATAGAAGCCAATAGTTTATAGGGCTACCGTGTCATTTTGCCTATTATCTATTACTAACAAATATGAAATGATGAACAATAAATTACTTTTGTTTTATATAAATAATCTTCCATTTAAATACATAAAATGTTACTTGGTCCAATGGTTTCACTGACTTTCAGTTACGTAGGAGACCAAGGTTCGATTCTTTTTAAGCGTTTTATACCAGCTCATTTTTTCCACTTTTCTCTCCTTCTTACACGTATTTAGAGTAAATTACACGGATTTGAGTTCTTCGGTTTTTGATTTCATATTGTTCTATGCATCCTGATTCAACTTGACGCTAACAATGATATGCTAAAGAAATTCAAATTTTGCCCTATTGAAGGTGATCATGGTTTTTTTCCTTGATACTCGATTTATCCCTAACGACTATAGTTGTAGAATTTACAGAAATGATTTGAGTTATTTTCTTTTGGATTTTATCTTGTACTGCGCATCCACAAAGCTGAAAACTTTAGAACATATAGAGCACAATATACCACAAATCAAACAAAAATGAACTATCTGCAGAAACAAACAAAACTACCACAAATCAAACCAAAATGAAAAACGTAGAACAGATCTGGAACAAATTAAACGAAAATGACATCATTTTACCAAAAAATACCTTCGCTGTGTTCATATTTAGGGATGTCGAACAATTCTACAACAACAAAATTGTGAGGATGAAAAGATCTGTCATGATAAAAAAATTCATGAATCTGATTTAAAAAACAACCATGCTGGATTGTAGAGGGTCGATGGTGAGATAAAATACATATACATGAACCTTAATGGTGAGAGAGAGAGAGAGAGAGAGAGGAATTGGGGTTGAAAGGGGAGGGGTACCAGGATTTTTTCAAAATAATAAATAGTATAAAAAAATTAAAAAATAAGTTATTAAGGGTAAATCAGTCTTTTTACATTCATTAGGGACCAAGCGTGCAACAAAAACAGAAAATAGGGACCGTCCGAGTTAAAAAAAATATTTAGGGGCCATATGCGCAAATTACTCCAAACCACAGGGACCATCCATGTAATTTACTCACGTATTTATTGCCACCTCATGTTTTTGCTACTTTCAAATAGAGGTGGCAAAACCTGACACGACACAACAACCCGACACGAAATCGACACGAAATAAACGGGTTTGGGTAAGAGATTTCAACCCGTTTAATTAAACGAGTTGACACGAAACGACACGATAATTAAACGGGTAAGGTCAGGGTTGAAATTTTCAACTCGAAAATGACTCGAAAATGACCCGTTTATTTATATTCAAGTTTTTCTAATTCTTATGTAAATTGGGCATGTCAATAACCAACATCATATTTAAGAAAGAAAAACTTCTAATTGATGTGTTTTATAATGTGGAAGTCGCTTAGCCACCTAGGTCATGAATTCATTTTCACTTTTCTACTTTCTCACTCATACTCCATAGTTGCACTCAGCCTCTCTCTCCTCCTCACCACCTCGTCCTTCATCTCCCCGACTCCTAATCTTTTAACGTTGCTCTATAAACTTAGTGTGAATGCTTCTACTACTAGTTTTTCATGTTTTCCTTTTCGCCTCAAACTCCTATTCTTTCAACATACTTAGTGTTTCAACTCGAAAAGTGATATGATATATTTACAAGGTCTACACCCCAAACCCGAAACTCGACACGAATTCGACACGAAAATAAACGGGTTGACACGACACGACACGATTATTAAACGGGTTGGGTTAGGGTCGAGCACTTTCAACCCGTTTAATGTTTTGACACGACACGAAATCGACACGACACGACACGTTTGCCTGGTCTACTTTCAAATCTTTCGGTTTACCTTTCCATCCCCTTATTTCTTCTAATTATTTATGGGGTACTCAAGTAAAAAAAAAAACCTATATTTTTTATATATTTTTTTTCCCTTAAACCATAAATCTAAATAGGTAATGTGGCCCATTTATTTGAGAAATATGTGCCACGATATTCAACAATGTGAAAGCAAGTCAAATTGTGCCATGTTTTTTTTTCTCATTTTATAAATTCTTTTCGTTATACGTTTTCTTTTAGTTTTTATAGTAGTTAAGTAATCTTTTTATTTTATACATCATATTTCTTTTATTAGATCGTTAATGTATATCGGTAAATATGCCACATTTATTTGGAGAATCACTAACCTACAACTTCAAGATGAATCATTACATCTAAAAAAAATTAGGGTTGTCCATTGATGATTTATATGATACACGAGACATATAAATTGAACTAAGAAGGCGTCGAGGAACTAGAAAAATGATTAAAAAGTCGTCTTTTCAGACAAAAGTAATCATATTTTATAGCGTGTCATTGCATAGGCAGATCCTTCTAGGACCATATTGCATTTGCTTTTGTAGTAAGAGCATTCGTATATCATATTTTGTCTGTATGTATAAATAACAACGAATGCAGTGTTTGTAAATTATCTTTTGTCTAATGTATATATAAAAAATTTCCGCGGCATCGCACGGTGGGCAAACCCCCTAGTTAAACTACAAAAAGGAGAGACAAAAACATAGTATATGTGTATTTATTTAATTTCTAGTTTGACACGTAATCTAACAAAAATATTGAAGTATACAGAAAACAACTTAATATAACTATCATATGATGATACCAAAAACCCCAAATCCTATCCTAATAAATAAGTATCTCAAAGCCACATATCACCACAATATTCATTTGGTCACATGTCATTTTCTCATGATTTTGAATTTCTTAAAAAAATAAAATACTTTATTCATTACTACTCCTTAATAATCGGTTACAATTGGCCGTTACAATTCTACCTCCCCTAATTACGCTTTTATTAATACGAAACTGTCAATTAAACGTTTAACCCCAAAATTCGTATTACGATTTCAAAAATCAAATTGCCATTGTGAATATATGTGTAACACCCGGCTTTTAAGACAAAAACACCGCTGAAAATTTTTCATTTAAAACCAAGGTTTCAATACATAAAACCGTAACGAATGGGTATAATTTTAATAAAAACGGGTACAAGTGTATCAAGGAGTATACAAATACAGTAACCTCCTTATAAGCCGGGCTGCTACTGACAGCATGTATGAGTCCCACTTCAAAGTCACGAACTCTACCTTGTCCCCTATCAGTATCATGCTAACCTGCAGGGACAATAACAAATATCGTGAGCTATAAAGCTCAGTGAGTAATCATATCTGCAAATAACATCTATTAGAAATATTTTCATATATAAATCACTATATATGATAACTATCTTTCTATTTATTCTTTTCAAAACAATTTCCATGTTATAGTCACTTCCGACTAACAGTACATATCTATCTGGATATCGGATCCAAACTACTATCCTTATCGGCTGATCATATATTCTAGGATTTCACATCCTACTCCATAGCCTTACAGGCTGGAACGTATATCATGTGATTATCAAATCACTTTGTCACATCTAATCTGTTATTTGCATACTGATCATATCAATTATATACCATTTCTGTCCCATATTTCTTAGTCATATTTGACTATACCGTATTTCATGACTATATAAGTCATATCATCTGTCATGGCTATACAAGCCGCACCAAAACATGTCAATATATAAATCATAGCCCGCAGGACGCACCAGCAGTTTCATCATTTATTTCATAGCCCAAAGGTCGCACCAGTTTGATATAACATCCAATATCATAGCCACAAGTGGCCGCACCATTTATTAACAGTCTGTTAAATTATGGCTCACGGGTTAGCCCGCTGTTGCCTAGACTTAACAGTCTGCTTCAAAATAAATTATGGCTCACGGGTTAGCCCGCTGTTGCCTAAAATATGGCTGACGGGTTAGCCCGCTGTTGCCTAGACTCACGGCTTATCCGGTCTTGTCTATATAAGTTTATTTCACGATCAATTATGGCTCACGGGTTAGCCCGCTGTTGCCTAGACTCACGGCTTATCCGGTCTTGTCTATATAATTTTGACTTACAGCTCCGTTCTTGTCTATTATAGACTCACGGCTTATCTGGTCTTGTCATATCATAGTGTATATATATATATGTATTGACTCACAGCTCCGTTCTTGTCATCGCAATGACTCACGGCTTATCTGGTCTTGTCTTTTACATATATTTTTACACTTGTCATTTTCGTCCCTCGAAGCCGTTTCAACCTGTAACAATTCAATCATCATATATCACATATGATATCAGTGAGATTACTCAACTGGATGCTAGCTGTATTTAAATCCCGGTTGTTTCTTGCCTTTGCGTGCACCACAACCATTTTGTCCCATACCTATATATTTCATTTATATACCAAATGATAATAGGTTAATAATCATTTCAGTTGGCTCTAATGCATAAGAGTCCAATGTAATAACATTACAAACAATGTCTAGATGATAAACTTCCCATTTACCATCTTTCTTTAAATTATACATTTTTACAAAATACACGTATTTTGCTACAGTACTTTCGGGAGGTCGTATTCATATTCCGATAATTTTCCATGAAGTTTCACAACATATTAGACCTATGTTTAAAATTTCAGGTCAATCGGATAAGCCTAGCATCAAAATCAAACTTGGAAAATGCACCAAATTTTAACAGGGGAGAAGTTCATTCCTGCCGCAGGATCGGGTCACGATCCACCCTTGGGTCGGGTCGCGATCCCTGCGATTCCAGCAAGGAAGCCCGTTTTTTGTGCTATAAAATCCCATTTTTCCTTATTAAGCCCTTATTACTCGACTTAATCACTAGGAAATGTTCCAATATCAAAACCTTTGATAAATACCAAGTTTTAAACCATAGAATTATCAAATTCAATTCCATTTCCACAATTTCCCGTTTTCACAATTTTAGTACAAAAACCGAAATTGTTGAATTTAACTTGCTTCTACTGATTTCTTTCAGTCAATATAGCATCTAGAATTCATTTTAAGCCATTGGAATTAAGTTTATCACAAGAACTCACAATCTAGGGTTCTTGATCAAAATCTCAATTCATCAAGAATAGCAATCTACTTCCATTTTCTTGAATTAAGTCCTTCTAGCATCACTTAATAGAAGCATTAAACAATTTAAACTACATAATCATAACTGAAATTCATAAATTTCAGTTTCTATAAAACCAAACCAAGAACACTTCAAGAACTTGGTTAAAATCAAGTTTACTAACCTTGATTAACATAGGAATCACCAATTCCAAGCTATGATTCCAATTCCTTGCCTCAAGCTTCATGATTTCTACAGAATTTGCTCTTAAGAATCATTCCCGTTGCTGCACAAATGGCCAGTCAAAGAGAGAGTCAACTCTCTTATTTATACATCAAATTTTTACATTTTTGGTCCTTAAGTTCTATATCTTGAACTATGACCACAATAATCAAGTTTTATAACAATAAAACTTTCATTTCTTATATTTTTGCCACAAGGAACAATATTTTTCATATTTGGTCCTTCACATGGTCAAATGACCAAATTACCCTTTTGTGGTAAAATGACCAAAAGTCAGTTTTTATAATATTTTAAGTCCAAAACTCAAAATATTATTTTAAACTAAATTCTTTTCTGTCCAAAAGACCAATTTACCCTTCCAAGGTAAAATGACCATTTTACCCTTTTTATTATATTTACATAAAAAGAGTGTCTTGGCGTTACAAATTCTCCCCTCCTTCAAAAGATTTCGTCCCCGAAATCATACAAGGAGTTGAGGGTATGTCTCCCTCGTTTCACTTTCGGTCTTCACATCATGCCGGAAATTTCTATGGTAATGTCTAAGCATTTAACCATACTAGTCTTCTTATCTTGTGATTGGATCACAATTTGCATATACTTCTTCCGGTTGTCCCGGGTACTTCATCTATTTATCTATTTTCATCTCATCATGAAGGATTTGTTGGGAATTATCATTACATAATTTCTCGTCCCAAACAAATTTTTAACCTTTCCGAAGGCTTACTTTTCATACTACCATACTCCTTACTTGGAATTTCAAAGGCTTTTATTTAGTGATCCACATACCACTTTTACAATTTCTTAACCATTCTTCAGATTCGTTCGTACCCAGCAAGTATTCTCTTCAGTTTGTGCAAGAATCTAGAATCTAGCCAACATTTTATCACATCTTCAATCCAATAAATTGGAGGATAACACGGTATTCCATACCATTCTTCATGTGAATCATCAAACTACTAGCATGTAGGCTGCTATTTCTTGAAATTTCTATCCAAGATAGACAATCTTCTCATCTTCTACTAGGGTCTGCTGTGCACTTTTCAAGCACATCTTCTAAAATCTGCATCATTAGGTCACTTTGTTCATCAACATACAGTACTTGCAGAGACTTTATTGCAAAGTCTATAACAATGTTGTCCCATTTCTTTTCTAGGACCAACAACGGATCAATTTCTTCGCACTTTTCTGACGGTTTGACTTTACTTTACGTACACGTCAAATGTCTTTCAATATCTTTCTTCAATCCCGGCCACCAATACATAGGTTTTATCGCCCTATTCAATCTGGTATTGCTCCGGGTATACTGCATATCTAGTACAAAATACATCTTTTCAAGATGATTTTCATGTTTCACTTTTCTTTGGAATCCACATTCACAACCACCAAGGGTTTTAAATCCCTGTGATATTCCAACTAACTTCTTCTAGTATCCAATCATTTATTCATTTTTCACGTTTACAGACTTGCACACTTCTTCTTGTGCTACCCGAATCAACTCGGGTAATCAATTCGCCACACTTACACATGTGGTTGTATCTTTCAAAAGATACTCTTTTCAATTCAAGGCATCTATAACCACATCTGCCCATTTTAAGATGGTACAAGATTTCATACCCGAAATCCTTAAGTAACCCATCTATCTCTATTATCTCATATTTAGCTTATTTTTGATCAACTAAGTATTTCCAACTTTTATGATCCATATAAACAATAAGCTTTACACCATATAAATAGTGTCTCCAAAGCTTTAATGTCCAAAATCATAGTTGCTACTGCAATATCATGCACTTACAGTCAATCTGCATGCATTTCCATAATCTAATTTATCTTCTCCGCTTAGCATCAATGCTAAGGTCAGAGTTTCACACAAGGTTTATTCCAAACCTTTACAATATATCTGTGGTCTTTCTATCCACTCAAACTTTATACTTTTATTAGTCAACCTTAGTCAACTGAACAACTATCAAGGAGCAGTTTTCTACAACTCTCCTAAATTAACCCGCCAATCCTAGGAAACTACTAATTTCAGTCAATTTCCAAGGCGGTTTCTGTTTTATCACAGCATCATTTCCACTGTATCTACTTTATCATCTTTGGCATTATTAACATGCCCAAAGAATATGAAACTTCTTTTAGCCAAATTTTCATACTTGGAGAATTTTACATATCACTTTAACTTAGTGAAGTAACTCCAATATCTGGTACAATTGTACCTCATTTTCGATCTGGTTTCGAGAATATCAGATTCTCAGTAGTCAATGCACAATATGCATTAACTTGTCTTTCTTCTTTTCAAACAAGGTAGGGCTCCACACAATGACACATTCGGCCATAAGAGACCTTAAAACAACATTTTCTTCTAGTTGTTTTCCAACTCCGCCATCTCTACAGATGCAAATCAGTCTAGAGCCTAAGTAGCAGGAACGGCTCTCAAAATCAGCTTTATCATAAACTCTTCTCGCCAATCTGGCAAAAATCCTGGAAGTTCTTTTCAAATGAAACATCCAAGAATATACTTAAAGTAGTACATTACTAGCACTACTTTATCTAACTTGGCCAATACCACGTATGCCTATTATAACATCATTCTTTTACTAACTCTTATCCGAGTTTAAGCAAAGGAAATAACCGGTATTCTCAACAACAGTCATTTACCATGGATTTCCATCTATTTCATTTCTGTTTTAAGAACCATACTATTCTTATTTCTACAATTCATGGTAGCATACTTCATTGCTAACCAAATCATACGCACGATTGCTTCAAATTCCCTGGTAGTCATCGGCTTCATATTTATAGGGAAAATGGTCCCGTAAATCCTGGGCAAACTACCTTCCAGGTGTTCAATATCTAGAACATACTTGCTATCTGCTATAGTTGTTTCCAAAATTTCATCTAAAATCGTTGATGAAATATTCCAACAAGACATCAAGTCATCGATCCCAAGCATAGCTTCATGGATCAAATATAACATACACGAGGTTATATTCAAAACAATTATATCGGAGATCATATCAGTCTCCTCACGAGCTTCTTCCAAAATCTGCTGAAATGCTCATAGTACCACTGGTCCTTTTTGACCATTCATTTCTTCTTTCTTTCCTGGGTTCATTACTCGTTACTCCACATTTAGCATGTAAGTATTTCATAAGGAAGTGATCTATAGTTCCACGCTGAAACCACTTTCGTCCCATACAACAAGTTCGAGCAATATGCTCCCATTTCCTGCAATTTCAGCCATTAGACGGTAGAGTCTCAACTCTAAAATGTTCTGAGTGCTTTTCCTGCACTTCTTATATCATATCATCTTTTCGTTTTGGTCTCTTCCCTTCAAGGCTAGACCTGAATCATTTTAACTTCTTCTGAGAAGTCCACTAATATTATTTCTGCTTTTCTTGTAGTCTCAACTACTGTTCTTTCACCTTGAATATCAACCAAGGTGAGCAACCGATTTCTTTATCTGACCACATCAGCTAACATTGCTCATCACGTGGATTTCTGCTATTCGTCCCCTTTTTGCTCCTCATACAACGGAGTCTTGAGAAAAGGTTGATCCATTTCCTAGAGCTTCGCGCCCTAAATGCCTTCTAAGAAGATTCACAGTTCATACTTCTTATACGTCAGAAGTCGACAACAGTTAGGTTATATATGTATAATAACAACTATATACACCTAACTATGCATCATGTCTACTATCTCAGGGTTTAAGTCCAGGAATCTACTCTATAGACACCTAGTTCACTTAAACCACGGCTCTGATACCAACTTGTAACACCCGGATTTTAAGACAAAAACACCCCTGAAAAATTTTCATTTAAAACCAAGGTTTCAATACATAAAACCGTAACGAATGGGGTATAATTTTAATAAAAACGGGTACAAGTGTATCAAGGAGTATACAAATACAGTAACCTCCTTATAAGCCGGGCTGCTACTGACAGCATCTATGAGTCCCACTTCAAAGTCACGGACTCTATCTTGTCCCCTATCAGTATCATGCTAACCTGCAGGGACAATAACAAATATCATGAGCTATAAAGCTCAGTGAGTAATCATATCTGCAAATAACATCTATTAGAAATATTTTCATATATATATCACTATATATGATAACTATCTTTCTATTTATTCTTTTCAAAACAATTTCCATGTTATAGTCACTTCCGACTAACAGTACATATCTGTCTGGATATCGGATCCAAACTACTATCCTTACCGGCTGATCATATATTCTAGGATTTCACATCCTACTCCATAGCCTTACAGGCTGGAACGTATATCATGTGATTATCAAATCACTTTGTCACATCTAATCTGTTATTTGCATACTGATCATATCAATTCTATACCATTTCTGTCCCATCTTTCTTAGTCATATTTGACTATACCGTATTTCATGACTATATAAGTCATATCATCTGTCATGGCTATACAAGCCGCACCAAAACATGTCAATATATAAATCATAGCCCGCAGGCCGCACCAGCAGTTTCATCATTTATTTCATAGCCCAAAGGTCGCACCAGTTTGATATAACATCCAATATCATAGCCACAAGTGGCCGCACCATTTATTAACAGTCTGTTAAATTATGGCTCACGGGTTAGCCCGCTGTTGCCTAGACTTAACAGTCTGCTTCAAAATAAATTATGGCTCACGGGTTAGCCCGCTGTTGCCTAGACTCACGGCTTATCCGGTCTTGTCTATATAAGTTTATTTCACGATCAATTATGGCTCACAGGTTAGCCCGCTGTTGCCTAGACTCACGGCTTATCCGGTCTTGTCTATATAATTTTGACTCACAGCTCCGTTCTTGTCTATTATAGACTCACGGCTTATCTGGTCTTGTCATATCATAGTATATATATATATGTATTGACTCACAGCTCCGTTCTTGTCATCGCAATGACTCACGGCTTATCTGGTCTTGTCTTTTACATATATTTTTACACTTGTCATTTTCGTCCCTCGAAGCCGTTTCAACCTGTAACAATTCAATCATCATATATCACATATGATATCAGTGAGATTACTCACCTGGATGCTAGCTGTATTTAAATCCCGGTTGTTTCTTGCCTTTGCGTGCACCACAACCATTTTGTCCCATACCTATATATTTCATTTATATACCAAATGATAATAGGTTAATAATCATTTCAGTTGGCTCTAATGCATAAGAGTACAATGTAATAACATTACAAACAATGTCTAGATGATAAACTTCCCATTTACCATCTTTCTTTAAATTATACATTTTTACAAAATACACGTATTTTGCTACAGTACTTTCGGGAGGTCGTATTCATATTCCGATAATTTTCCATGAAGTTTCACAACATATTAGACCTATGTTTAAAATTTAAGGTCAATCGGATAATCCTAGCATCAAAATCAAACTTGGAAAATGCACCAAATTTTAACAGGGGAGAAGTTCATTCCTGCCGCAGGATCGGGTCGCGATCCACCCTTGGGTCGGGTCGCGATCCCTGCGATTCCAGCCAGGAAGCCCGTTTTTTGTGCTATAAAATCCCATTTTTCCTTATTAAGCCCTTATTACTCGACTTAATCACTAGGAAATGTTCCAATATCAAAACCTTTGATAAATACCAAGTTTTAAACCATAGAATTATCAAATTCAATTCCATTTCCACAATTTCCCGTTTTCACAATTTTAGTCCAAAAACCGAAATTGTTGAATTTAACTTGCTTCTACTGATTTCTTTCAGTCAATATAGCATCTAGAATTCATTTTAAGCCATTGGAATTAAGTTTATCACAAGAACTCACAATCTAGGGTTCTTGATCAAAATCTCAATTCATCAAGAATAGCAATCTACTTCCATTTTCTTGAATTAAGTCCTTCTAGCATGACTTAATAGAAGCATTAAACCATTTAAACTACATAATCATAACTGAAATTCACAAATTTCAGTTTCTATAAAACCAAACCAAGAACACTTCAAGAACTTGGTTAAAATCAAGTTTACTAACCTTGATTAACATAGGAATCACCAATTCCAAGCTATGATTCCAATTCCCTGCCTCAAGCTTCATGATTTCTGCAGAATTTGCTCTTAAGAATCATTCCCGTTGCTGCACAAATGGCCAGTCAAAGAGAGAGTCAACTCTCTTATTTATACATCAAATTTTTACATTTTTGGTCCTTAAGTTCTATATCTTGAACTATGACCACAATAATCAAGTTTTATGACAATAAAACTTTCATTTCTTATATTTTTGCCACAAGGAACAATATTTTTCATATTTGGTCCTTCACATGGTCAAATGACCAAATTACCCTTTTGTGGTAAAATGACCAAAAGTCGGTTTTTATAACATTTTAAGTCCAAAACTCAAAATATTATTTTAAACTAAATTCTTTTCTGTCCAAAAGACCAATTTACCCTTCCAAGGTAAAATGACCATTTTACCCTTTTTATTATATTTACATAAAAAGAGTGTCTTGGCGTTACAATATGTTAGGTATTTTTGTATTTTCCTAATGGTAAATCGAGATTTTTTAAGCACTAATTGCAAGATATAGCAATGTACTTTAATTTATTTGTGTATTATAGCATTCTACTTTTATATATTTCTATTACATTTCTATATTCTCAATTTTGTGTGTTTTTGTTTATTTTTAAGATAGTATGCTATTTACTTTAAGTTAGTACAATGTTTGATGTTTAGATATTATTATTTAACATTTTCTTTTAATCAACCCGTATAATACACGAGTCTCACAACTAGTGTAGAGATATATGTTAATGTGTAGATCTAACATCATACATACATATATTCTCTTTCAATAAAAATTTATTTACCATCACCCTTTAGAATAATATGAGCTTTTAGAAAAAAATTTAAATCAAAAATAATTTTGGTCAAATTCTTAAATCGTAGCAAAAGTAATTTCCAAATTATATATAGGGCGTGTTTGACATGGAGCTTTTGGGAGCGTTTGAGAGCTTCTAGCTTCTAGCGTTTAGGAAATAGCTCTAATAAAAACGAAAAGCTTCGTTCGGCGACACGAGCTTGAAGATTTTATTTTAAACTAAACGCTACTATTTTAAAAGCTACTTGAAGTAGCGTTTAACAAAAAGCTCTGCCAATTATACCATTAATTACTAGAATACCCTTAAAGCTATTACAAATAATTACGCTGATGTCCTTATATGTAATTTTACATATTTTAAAAGTTTCCATCTACTTTTGCCGAACAGTCATATACAAATTAAAAGTCACAGCTTCCCGCTACCCGCTTCATGCTACCAGCTACCCGCTACCAGCTACCAGCTTTCAGCTAATTTTGCCAAACACGCCCATAATTTAAAACAAAATCTTAACTACGCCTTGACTCTGGTACTAAGAAATTTAACTTGACTTCAATCTTTACTTTAGATACTTAAAATTTAGGCAAAATGACACTGTGGTCCTACAAGCTTTTGACTTCTATTTTAAAAGGTCCCTAAATTATTATTATTATTTTTGCTTTCTAATGGCATAAAGTCTAGTATTCCGATTTTAAAAAGTTCTTATAGAAAAACTGAAGAGGTAACACGGTTACCCCCTTGCTTTTTCATTTAAAATAATGTCACATGGACTCTACTGGAATAAATCCCTAATCGCGTGAGGATGATGAAGTTTTCTGCAACTCACACACCACCATGGATGCAACCCAAAAAGAGATGAAGTTCATCGGATCACTCGGCATTTTCTCTAAATCCTTCAAAACAATCCTCACATGGAAGAAAATCTTCACCCAAAATCACACTTACTCTAATCCTTTCTCTCGCAATCATCTTCGTCGTTCACACTGAGATCTCTCGCTAGTTCTTCTACAAAATCGAAGAAGACCCATATCAAATGTTCGTCAACGCCTACGAGTTTGATGGATTTTAAGGACTTCTGCTTGATGGGTTTCAAAAACTTGTGCTTGATGGGTCATAAAAGTGTTAAACACCGTTGCTTTCTTGTAATATATGGTTTCTGATGGTGTTAGCAAGTGCTTTATAATGTCATCACTTTTTTAATTATCTGTTGGCCAGTTTTCAAGAAGAAAAATCGGGATAGTGGTTCTCATAAATGAATGTGTTTTCATTTAGATTTCAGTATTTCTTTAAATCACATTGTTATTGTAGATGAATGTTATTGCTATGATTCTTAATATCTTATGTGGGATCTACTCATTTTCTTATGGCTAACAACCTGCTTCTTGATTTCCCTTTCATTCTAGATTCGATCATGTACTTCTACTTTTGTGCTTGACATGGTTGAGTTTTTGGATGAGTTACAGAAGTTAATTAGAAAATGAGAAATTACTTCATTAAATTTTGGAGATTGCTTACATAAGTATGAAATAGTTTGGCCAAATGACATCTTCTTTATATAGCCTTCACCTCATCAACGACGACTGAGATTAATCCAAACTAACGAGTAACGGCTACAAATTATGTTGTAGATTTGAAATTTCTACATACTGTATGTACACACGGGGGGTCTTGGACAATGGCCCAGGGCCTCTCGTATATCCATTACCCTCTCGTATATCCATTACCCGGATATACCTTAGAAAAAAATAAGAAACATATCTAATTATGTTCCCATGTTGCATAGCTGCCAGAAAGAAGAGGGAAATTGCTGAAGCCATGAAGGACCAAGGACGTAGACACGTTGCAGCGATATCTCAGGAAATTGATGGCACTCCTATCACGCCTCTCACCACCTGTGACAACTGTCAAACTAGGTCAACGAAAGTCAACTCAAGTCAAACGAAACGTATGATAGGTCAATATATTGAAATATAAATTTCATAACATATACAATGTATTATTTGATATTATAATACTATGTACGCAAATTCAAAACAATTATACGAACAAACGCTATTAAGTTAGATATTTTCAAAATAAAAAGTTAATTATTTTACGTCATGAATAGTGTCCGGCATGAATAGTGATCCGGCATGAATAGTGAACGGTAAATTACAAATTTTACATCGAAACGTAGATAAAAATATAACGGTTCCGAATATATATTTATATTTGTACCAAAAGTTATATATAAAAAGTTACGATAGAAAACGGTAAAAATATAAAACTCTTCAGAATATTACAAATTTTATATCGAAACGTAGATAAAATTACGACGGTTCCAAATATATATTTATATTTTTACAAAACGTTATACATAAAAAGTTATGATAGAAAAACATATACTTTAACTTGAAAGCGACGTTTGATTATTATATATATATATATATATATATATATATATATATATATATATATATATATATATTCACGCATAATTCAATCGACGGAACCTTTCAATTATTATTATTATAATATATATAGCGGGTCTCACTTCATTATTATCCAATTTTACATATTTTACCCTTAAAAATTCATATATTCATTTTGAACCATACGTATTTAAAACATATTGTTAAGTTTAATAATATATTGTTTTATAAAACACAAAATATACCGATACAACGGTATCGTCGATACGAACAACCTGACGTCAAAATTTCATATTATGGATATCAGTTTTATATTTAATATTTTCTTTTTTCTTTAAAAAGAAATTATATTTACATTTAAACCCTGTACTCTTATTAAACTTACAACTAATACCCTTTCGGTAATTCGTTAGAGATTTTTAGTTAAAAAGTTGATATTATTAAACTACGATTTTCGTAGATTATATTTTTATAAACAAAAATCGTTTATTTATTATAAAAACTATTAAATCTATTTAAAGAGTATTTTAAGGGTATGTTTTGTCATAAACAAATTCTAAAAGCTATAATTATCAAATCTATATATTTTGAGGGCCGCTATACGAAAATAAATCTACTATAAATATGAGCCTCATTTCTCTCATTTTACTCACACCACATAATTTTGCTCTGTATATCACTACATAGTATTGTTAGAATATTCTTCTATATATATATATATATATATATATATATACGAAGAATGAGCGTTAGAAGTAGTTATTTCAGTTATAAATATAGTAACTTCGAGTTAGGAAGAGGAAGAGTCGGGCGATCTAACAACAATCGACGATAAGATGCTAGTCGACATTGAGGTGAGTTCATACCCCTTCTTTTTACCATTATTCAAGTTTTTAGGGAAAGAATACAAGTTATATTATAAAAATGACTATTTATGAAACATTTGCAACAATAGTAAACAAAATGCAAATTTGGTAAAACGTTATTATTATAACAAATCAATTATAATTCCAAAAATATAATATCGATTGATCTACTTACGAGAGCGGTGTCTAGGCCGATCAATTGGGCTAGGTTGTTGGATTTCCGAAAGGCTTATACGCTGAAAGGGTCATGCCTCCCCATTTGATCTTCTACCTGGCCGTTCTTTATTTGATAGTCATGAAATATTATATTGGCATTAATAAAGAGTAAAACCAAATTATTACACTACTATTGTAGAAAATATCTTAAAATGTGTTATTTATAATCATCTAAATAAATTATTTCACATATGTTCGTAAATATATGTTTTTTATGACAGAACACTAAAAATAAACTATTATAGGAATAGTTTGTGGATACAAAGGTTACTAAGACGTTTTAAACATGACAAATAATTATATAGAATATATAATTATTATACATTACTATATTGTGCAAATACAAGGGTTTTACATATACAAAGTTTACGTAAACAAGTTGATATACATACATTTTTGTGAGACGGGTCTTCACTAGTGCTTATTTAAGCATGATACATAAGTCCTGCATTTATAACCAGAGTCTCGGTAAGAGAACGTGATAATTGTGTATAGATCTATACGGGATTGACAATCCCGCACCTGAACTGCTAGCTACAGTTAGACCGACGGGTCTGGGGTGACAAATGTCATAACATTCCGACGCCTGAAGAACGTCGCAGCGGGCCTACAAGGTCACAGTATGGTTATAGGACGTCTTACATGGGAAAACAATCAACTTATTAAAATGTTTACTTGGATAAATACATACTTCAAATAGTTTTATACTATAATACAACTTACGTTATACATTTTTAGTCTTTGGACCTTTTAACACTACAACACATTTATAAGAAAATATTGGATTTTCTGGGTTACGATACTATATTTTACAAGGAAATGGATTTCTCATACAAGTTTTATGGAAATTAAAACTACATTTTATCAAAATATAAATACAAGTAAAATTTACTTATACATACGAGTTTTATGGAATTAAAACTACAATTCAGTAAGATACAAATAAAATACGATTTCATCTACGTAAAGGTTTTACAAAATTATATCTACAACTAATCTACGAATAAACATGTATTCACATAGAAATATTGGATTTTCTGGTTTCAAACACTATCTCTTTACAAGGAAAAAGGACTATGAATTTTCTCATACAAAAATCTTATGAACTCACCAACGTAATGTTGACACTTTTTCAAACTACTTGTATTCTCAGGAAATTGATGAATCAGGTAACTACAAGTTTTGACGATGGTTCATTATGGTATCATACTATGTATTTAATATCATATTGTAATTGTATTTGGAACATATTGTATTTTGAACTCTTGTAACATTTACAATTATGTATATGATGGATGTGTTTGCTTTGATCACTATTGTACAAACGTTGTTATGATACTGTTTATGAAGTCATCCACCCTCAGACGATTCCGCCATCGTGGTTTGGGGGTGTGACAGATTTGTATCAGAGCATTGTTTATAGTGAACTAAGTATATCAATCTATTTAAGATATACAACTATAAATACAATGGGACTAAAACTCTCTAAAACAATCTGTACAAAGTATACTTTAAAATACAATGATATTTTTATAAAGTATAAGTACAAGTACATACATACTAGAATAGTGTCATAACTAGAACAATACAAGAGTAATAAGATGAGTTGAACACTACGAGTAAGCCTAGGTAGTTATGTGATCATACCTAGGACAGATAGAGCCTGATCAACTCTATTTGTTCCAAGTATGACTGACATGTACTTAGAAATAGTCGTAGTGAACAACAAGTCTAAAAACTTACTAAGAACCATATATAGAGAAACTCTAAAAATATCTCACAAGAGAAATGAAGAGTCTCACAGGGGAAATGAAGAGTCTTAAAACCCCTATATAACACCAAGATCAAGCATGTTATTGGCATCCAAAAATAAATCTCTCCATTAATCATTTCATATTCTTAGCATTAACAACTCATCAATTTACACCTTATGGAAAAGAAATTGAAACCACACAAATATAGTCCCTTGAGTTAAAGACTATGTCAGATCCATCATACTACATATTTTTAAGTCTAGGGATTGAGTTGTCATTTTGGCAAACGTCGTGGTACAGAATGTCATATAATAAACAATACAATATAGTCCTAAAGTAATATAAAGCTAAAATACTATAGGAGTATTTTACAATACTATAGAACCATACATCTAGACACTTTATGGATCTCTTATACCCAAATCCTTACATAGTCGACCTGTCATTTCAATAATACCTAACCAATAGCTGTTATCGAAAACTTAATCTCAATGGCACAAGAATACCACCAATAAACATAAAATGATCGCATACGTTATTTATGGTTGAACCGGTAAACAATCAATGTTGATCAATGTGTTTGACACACTACAATGGTTGAGAGCTTCAGAGATTGAAGAATCTTCTTAAAACTCGCTGCAGATACTTAATACCTTAGAATACAACTACCATAGACATATAGATTGCTTAACTTAAATCTTATGTTAATCTTATTAAAAGATAACCACCATACACATATTATAGACTGAGCAATGTCTAAGACTTAGATTGAGAGCCAAAGAAAGCAGAACAAAGATCTTTTGGATCTGGGAAATTCCAATCTTCATTAGAAGGTACTTGACTTGAACCTTCCCGAGGAATAGGAATGGTCATACCTTCTATCATAGGATGTGAGCCTTCATCATGCTCAAGTAAATCAAGATTTATATCTTCCTGATCTAAGAAACTCCAATCTTCATCAACAAGTACTTGACTTGGACCTTCCTGATGAATAGGAATGGCCATACCTTCTATCATGGGATGTGATCCGTTACTATAACTTTATATTAATACATTAAGAAAAGTTTACAGAATTACTAACCTAATCTGAAGAATCAGAAGGAAGCGAAAAAAAGATCTTCTACACTCCACTCTTTGTCATCATTAGGTTGACTTGTACCTTCTTGAGGATTTGAAAGGGGTATGTTTTCAGATATTGGAGGAGGAGCTCCAAGATGTGGGGTTTTGATAGGGTTGGAACCCGTAACCCCATGGGTATAGGTTAAAAATTGACTCGTTTGGGGAGTGTGCAAGTAGGGAAGTGATGAGGAAGGGTTCCAATTCGGAACCAGTTGGGGGTAGCTATAAGGAGGAGGAAACCAGGCTAGATTACCTACAGAGCCTCCAAAATTTTCCTCACTCACAGGCTCGAGTAAACCAGGATTAATACTACTCATACCGGAATTAGATGGCAGAGATTGCTGCTGTGTATGAGTTCTGGATGAAGTTTCCCCTTTTTCCAGAAATCTTTTTTTCTTATATTCATTCTTATGAGCAGCTTGTATTAGTTTCTTTGTGCCATCAGTGAGACCTGATTGTGACCATTCCATTATTGCTTCTTTCTCCCTTTTTAGGTTGGGTAATAAATCTTTCGATAATCCTGCTGCTCTACTAAA
Source organism: Cichorium intybus (assembly GCA_023525715.1). Taxonomy (NCBI): domain Eukaryota; kingdom Viridiplantae; phylum Streptophyta; class Magnoliopsida; order Asterales; family Asteraceae; genus Cichorium; species Cichorium intybus. The sequence continues at coordinate 458,380 of JAKNSD010000060.1, read as the reverse complement.
CTCGTTACCAAATTCCTGTTACATAAACAACTTTAGTAATAATAACATTATGATATAAATGAATTAAAAAAATGTAGTTCTTTACCTCAACACGATCAATGAGAGTTTGTAGACTCTTAAGTTGTCGTTGGGGCCAATGTTCAATGCCTAAATATCTACAGCGTTTTTTTAACTGTGGCGATCCAATGTTGAGTTCTTTCGCAGCTTTCTCAATTGGTTCGTTAAAGTGTTCAGCTATTATTTCTCTACTTAATGAGTGTCTGAAACCTCTTCTACTGCCAGCTACTGTGGTTGTCGGAATTGAAGGATTGAGTTCAAATGTATTATTATTATTATTATTATTATTATTATTATTATTATTATTATTTGGGATCATTTGAACATGATCCTGATTTTCTGAACCAAAGATGGACATTGATTCATTAAAATCAGTAGCTTCTATCGGTGGTAATTGTTGATTTTCAACTAAAAACCCAGGATTCTGAAATCCTTCTAGATTCCTCTGAATCACCTGAAGGTGATTTTGATATTGAGATCCAACCCCAAGTTCGGGATTCATTTCAATATTGGTGTTATGAGTTGTTTGTAATTGACTTTCATTATGAATGTCAGTCATGAATTCTTGATTCATGGGGATGATCTCACTACTCGTTGAGGGTACGTCGATGAATGGATTGTAGCCAGATAGATCATCCACAGATGGGTCTACGAATAACAATTGTCAGATGATAGAACAAAATTGAATATTCATAGAATCAATCATTTAAAAGAATTTAACCTGGTAGAAGGTATGGAGGTTGATCAAGTGCATGGTCTAAAGATGCATGCACCGGATCTTCTAAGTTGATGTTCAACTCAGGAAAAACTTCAGGATCATTTTGAAGCTGATCAATCGGTAATATATCTGGAACACCTATACCTCACATAGTTTTAGAACAAAACACTAGAGAAAGAAATAAGAAAATAAAGAGAGTTTAGGATAATATAATTACCCGACTCCAATGGAGATATCTGATTTAATAGGGAGGTACCCTCTTCCGTTAGGAAATTCCGCTCACTTTCTGACAAGTTTTCCATATGAGATATGTTTTCCATGCCTCGATTGGAAATCTAAGATTTTATAAGAATAAACTGGTAGTAAGAAAGAATGAGACTGAGACTGAAAAGATGTAGATATGAATGATGATACATACTCGTTTATATAAGCATCTTACAGCTGGAACTGAAAGGACGACCGTGTCTTTATTAAAAAAAAAATTCAACCATCTACAGTAGATGCGACCTTTCGACTACCCTAAGTGCCAATTTTTTTTTCAACATTCACTGTTTAATTCTGATAATGACAGAATAACGAATATTCAATCACCTACAGTAGATGCGACCTTTCGACTACCCTAATTGTCATTTTCAACAGTAACTGCTTAACTCCGATAAGGACAGAAAAACGAAAAGACTCTAAAAAAAATGTATATATCCTAAAAGCGGAAATAATTCAAAGAACAGTTAATTAAATAATATCATCATAAATAATGAATTAGAACCTACTCATCTGGCGTATGTACAGCTCATGGTCCACCTGTATCTTGCACATTTTATTTCCTCCTATGCATATCAGCTATAAAATGACATTACGTACATACATACATACACATATACATACGTACATACATACATACATACATACATATATACATACATGTATACACATATACATACGTACATACATAAATACATACATATATACATACATACATATACATATACATACGTACATACATACATACATACATACGTACATACATAAATACATACACACATACATACATACATACATACATACATACATGCATACATAAATACATACACACATACATATATACATACATACATACATATATACATACATACATACACACACATACATATATATGTACATACATACATACATACATACATACATACATACATACACATATACATACGTACATACATACATACATACATACATACATACATACATACATACATACATACATACATACATACATACATACATACATACATACATACATAAATGCATACATACATACATACATACATACATACATACATACATATATACATACACACATACATACATAGATATATACATACACACATACTTACAAAATCAAAGAAACTGAAAACTAAGAAACACAAGTATCAACTGAAATTTACCTAGAAATGTAAGGACCAAGTGAAACTAGGGATGGCAAAAACCCCCCGTGGGGCCCCGTTTCCGTGGGACCCCGAACCCATACAAGGGGTAATGTTGTGAAAAATTTGGGGGCGGGGGCGGGGGCGGGGGCGGGAGTGGGCAACCCCGTCCCGAAACCCCGTGGGGGCCCCGTTAATATATATATATATATATATATATATATATATATATATATATATATATATATATATATATATATATATATATAAAACCCAAAAAATAAATTTTCAACCCAAAATTGATTTTTTAGCCAAAAAAAAAGATTTTTTTAGTTTAAAGATCGGGGGCGGGGAAACGGGGACGGGGGCGGGGAAAAGTGTAGGGATTCGAGGGCGGGGGCGGGGGCAAAACTTTCAGGGGATTAGGGAGCGGGGGCGGGGCGGGGGAAGCTATCCCCGTCCCGTTTGACCCCGTTGACATCCCTAAGTGAAACAGAAATACCGACATCTCTTCGTAAACACTTGAGAATCTATTTAAAGTACTAAATTTCGGGACGAAATTCTTTCTAACGTGTAGATAATGTGACAACTGTCAAACTAGGTCAACGAAAGTCAACTCAAGTCAAACGAAACGTATGATAGGTCAATATATTGAAATATAAATTTCATAACATATACAATGTATTATTTGATATTATAATACTATGTACGCAAATTCAAAACAATTATACGAACAAACGCTATTAAGTTAGCTATTTTCAAAATAAAAAGTTAATTATTTTACGTCATGAATATTGTCCGGCATGAATAGTGATCCGGCGTGAATAGTGAACGGTAAATTACAAATTTTACATCGAAACGTAGATAAAAATATAACGGTTCCGAATATATATTTATATTTATACCAAAAGTTATATATAAAAAGTTACGATAGAAAAACGGTAAAAATATAAAACTCTTCAGAATATTACAAATTTTATATCGAAACGTAGATAAAATTACGACGGTTCCAAATATATATTTATATTTTTACAAAACGTTATACATAAAAAGTTATGATAGAAAAACATATAATTTAACTTAAAAGCGACGTTTGATTATTTTATATATATATATATATATATATATATATATATATATATATATATATATATATATATATATATATATATATATATATATATATATATATTCACGGATGATTCAACCGACGGAACCTTTCAATTATTATTATTATAATATATATAGCGGGTCCCACTTCATTATTATCCAATTTTACATATTTTACCCTTAAAAATTCATATATTCATTTTGAACCATACGTATTTAAAACGTATTGTTAAGTTTAATAATATATTGTTTTATAAAACACAAAATATACCGATACAACGGTATCGTCGATACGAACAACCTGACGTCAAAATTTCATATTATGGATATCAGTTTTATATTTAATATTTTCTTTTTCTTTAAAAAGAAATTATATTTACATTTAAACCCTGTACTCTTATTAAACTTACAACTAATACCCTTTCGGTAATTCGTTAGAGATTTTTAGTTAAAAAGTTGATATTATTAAACTACGATTTTCGTAGATTATATTTTTATAAACAAAAATCGTTTATTTATTATAAAAACTATTAAATCTATTTAAAGAGTATTTTAAGGGTATGTTTTGTCATAAACAAATTCTAAAAGCTATAATTATCAAATATATATATCTTGAGGGCCGCTATACGAAAAGAAATCTACTATAAATATGAGTCTCATTTCTCTCATTTTACTCACACCACAGAATTTTGCTCTGTATATCACTAGATAGTATTGTTAGAATATTCTTCGATATATATAGATATATACGAAGAATGAGCGTTAGAAGTAGTTATTTCAGTTATAAATATAGTAAGTTCGAGTTAGGAAGAGGAAGAGTCGAGCGATCTAACAACAATCGACGATAAGATGCTAGTCGACATTGAGGTGAGTTCATACCCCTTCTTTTTACCATTATTCAAGTTTTTAGGGGAAGAATACAAGTTATATTATAAAAATGACTATTTATGAAACATTTGCAACAATAGTAAACAAAATGCAAATTTGGTAAAACGTTATTATTATAACAAATCAATTATAATTCCAAAAATATAATATCGATTGATCTACTTACGAGAGCGGTGTCTAGGCCGATCAATTGGGCTAGGTTGTTGGATTTCCGAAAGGCTTATACGCTGAAAGGGTCCTGCCTCCCCATTTGATCTTCTACCTGGCCGTTTTTTATTTGATAGTCATGAAATATTATATTGGCATTAATAAAGAGTAAAACCAAATTATTACACTACTATTGTAGAAAATATCTTAAAATGTGTTATTTATAATCATCTAAATAAATTATTTCACATATGTTCGTAAATATATGTTTTTTATGGCAGAACACTAAAAATAAACTATTATAGGAATAGTTTGTGGATACAAAGGTTACTAAGACGTTTTAAACAAGACAAATAATTATATAGAATATATAATTATTATACATGACTATATTGTGCAAATACAAGGGTTTTACATATACAAAGTTTACGTAAACAAGTTGATATACATACATTTTTGTGAGACGGGTCTTCACTAGTGCTTATTTAAGCATGATACATAAGTCCTGCATTTATAACCAGAGTCTCGGTAAGAGAACGTGATAATTGTGTATAGATCTATACGGGATTGACAATCCCGCACCTGAACTGCTAGCTACAGTTAGACCGACGGGTCTGGGGTGACAAATGTCATAACATTCCGACGCCTGAAGAACATCGCAGCGGGCCTACAAGGTCACAGTATGGTTATAGGACGTCTTACATGGGAAAACAATCAACTTATTAAAATGTTTACGTGGATAAATACATACTTCAAATAGTTTTATACTATAATACAACTTACGTTTTACATTTTTAGTCTTTGGACCTTTTAAGACTACAACACATTTATAAGAAAATATTGGATTTTCTGGGTTACGATACTATATTTTACAAGGAAATGGATTTCTCATACAAGTTTTATGGAAATTAAAACTACATTTTATCAAGATATAAATACAAGTAAAATTTACTTATACATACGAGTTTTATGGAATTAAAACTACAATTCAGTAAGATACAAATAAAATACGATTTCATCTACGTAAAGGTTTTACAAAATTATATCTACAACTAATCTACGAATAAACATGTATTCACATAGAAAATATTGGATTTTCTGGTTTCAAACACTATCTCTTTACAAGGAAAAAGGACTATGAATTTTCTCATACAAAAATCTTATGAACTCACCAACGTAATGTTGACACTTTTTCAAACTACTTGTATTCTCAGGAAATTGATGAATCAGGTAACTACAAGTTTTGACGATGGTTCATTATGGTATCATACTATGTATTTAATATCATATTGTAATTGTATTTGGAACATATTGTATTTTGAACTCTTGTAACATTTACAATTATGTATATGATGGATGTGTTTGCTTTGATCACTATTGTACAAACGTTGTTATGATACTGTTCATGAAGTCATCCACCCTCAGACGATTCCGCCATCGTGGTTTGGGGGTGTGACACCACCCCTGCCGATTGGCTCTACTAAAATCGCCGGTTCTTCTCTCTCTTCTCCATCGTCGCCGTAGTCTACACCATCATATTTGTCTACACCGTCGTCTACACCATCGTCGTCGTCTACACCACCGCTACTTTTCTTTGTATGTACCTAACCTTCTTTGCTTACAACCTAATGGCATCCGTTGTGTTCTTCTTATGGAGCATCACCCTCATGGAATTTGTCATCTCGTTTTTCGCTATAATCCCCCTCGTCATTCAATACCCATGTGTTCCATCCGATTTTGACCTCCTATCCCCGGGATGTAATGGATAATTTAGTGTTTGTTGACTTTGTTCAATCGAGTCCTTCGTGATAATTTGCTGATGTGTACATGTTTACTGGATAACCTTTTAAAGGGACGTAGTGGATAGGTAAAACTCGAGTTCATGCCCCTAGAAAGCAAAAAAAAAATAACTTAGGGACATTTTAAAACAAAAGTCAAAAGCTCGTAGGGCTACAGTGTCATTTTGCCTAAAATTTTACATCACTAAAATGACAAGACAATGTTATTTTTCAGATAAACAATCCGGAAATTAGTATCGCAAGCTAATTCCGAACAATGGAAAATCCAAAGCAGACGAATCGATAAATAATATTGAGAATTATGTACCGATTGGTCGCTTAATAATAAATTCAATTATTATTATTTATTACCCAATTTTGTCCGGAAATCAGATTCGATTCTTCGCAATCAGATCTGATTATAGAAATGTAGAAGGCGACTGTTCCGTTACGGACGAAATAAAATACGAGACAGAACTACTAAAATCAACCTGAAGATCGTTGATTCTTCGTTTTTGAGACTGTACGGAGTGACTCCTGTGTTTAAAAGCTATCAGCGTAAAATCACATGATTTAATGTAGAATATCGCTTGTTCCAACAGCTATGGAAAAACGGATAAATGTAAAGCGAATACTTGGAAATCAGAATGAAATCGCAGAGAGAGAGAGCATGGAATTTTTGAGGTGTGAAATAAATGAGATCCGGGAGGCCCTATTTATAGGGGCCGAAAATATCAAATCTAATCTGATTTGAATTTGAAATTCAAGATTCAAATTTTGGAACCTCGTTAAAATAAAAAGTGCGCCCAATCCGAAATTCGAATCAGATCATTGATCGGATTTTGGACCCTCCGCGGCCCGCGACGCGAACCTAGTGACGAGGTCGGTCCTCTCGATCCGACCCGAACCTCGTTAAAATAAGAAGTGTGCCTAATTGCATCCACAGTTCAACTCGACGTGCTTGTGGGCTTAGCCAATCCCTTAACCAACTTAAAGCTTTAGCAAAGAAATATGTTTATAAACCCACAAAACCTTCTTTCCCCACTAATGTGGGATAAAAGAAAATTACCTATCTTGTAATCCAACAGACAACACCACATTAATATTACTATTTGTCTTTTTATGTATGCTTTGTCGAATGATAGTATTTTTTTTTTTATACATCATGTTCCATCAATGTTAATTCTATATGGGATATTTTGATCGGGGGTAGAAACAGTTGGAATGGACTTCCCATTTCATTTATTTATGTCCCAACATTACAGCCTGTTTCTTTGTTTGCATCTCAAAAACAGCATCATTCATTTACCATAACATTAAAATCTTGCATTCTTACTACAGCCTGTAATGCATATTATACAACCTGTAACGCATCATTCTTTCACCAGACTAGT